>CM030359.1:309959665-310474251 GCA_017893485.1 Hemerocallis citrina | reverse complement strand
ATATATATACTAGGTTTGCCCGTTGACACGTGCCTACGGCACGTTTTCGGCACGGTGCATCTTGTTTGATCATATAAAATAGTTTTGGAAGTCTAGCAAATTAATTGAAGTAGAATTTGAGTTTTGGGGGGAAACTTTTGGGGAGAAAATATGTTTAGTGATTTTAGATCTAGGCCTTTGATTTTTGGGGGGATTGAAGGAGAGCTACTTGATAGCTTTCTTTGTGTTTTATTATATAGATATATATAAGAGCAATGCTCCATTGCAAACGCAAATATTGTGAAAATGCGTGAAAAACATCTAGGACGTTGTTGGGAACGACCTAGATTATAAACATAAGCCGTTATATTATAACCTAGACCGTTGTTGGGAACAACGGCTTCAGTTATATTAAGTAAGCCTGAAGCCGTTGTTCCCAACAACGGCTTCAGTGGTTTGCAATGGAGCATTGCTATATTTGTCGGGAGGCGATCCAGTCTCATGATAAGATTCGTGAGAACTCCATGCATAGTCATTAGATGGAAATCAAATCATTTGAAATTCAGTTGTTCATAGATTGTCACTATAAAAATAATGATATTCAACCATACAATTTTTAGCTGTTTAATGCAGGGCTAACAAATCTCAAATTATGTGATTTCTCATTCTTAGACTATTTTGGATATATATATATATATATATATATATAGGGAAAAGTGAGCCTCATATAGAGTATGAGGAAATTTTTCTCATACAAAGTGATTATACTCATTTTGTAGGGCCCTTATGGAAGATCCACTCCATCCATCATGTTTATCATGCTAATGGATGTATGCGTAGAAAAAATTAAGTGGTTTGGAGGTCATTCATCCATGCATCATGTGGTTGAAAATGAACGATTTCAACAGTAATACAAATCGAATCACAAATTGGACCCACATGATGCATGGGTGAATGACCTTCAAACTACTTGATTTTTTCTACACATGCATCCATTGATATGACAAACATGATAGATGTAGTGGATCTTCCATGAGGGTCCCACCATATGAATATAATCACTTTGTATGAGAAAAATTTCATCATACAAATACGAGGCTCACATTACTCATATATATATATATATATATATATATATATATATATATACGAGAGAGAGCAATGCTCCATTGCAAATGGGTCTCGAGCAAACGGGTATGCAAACCACTAAAGCCATTGGTGGAAACAACGGTTTAGGTTTTATATAACCTAAACCGTTGTTTCAAATATAATCTAAGCCGTTGTTCCGAACAATGGCTTAGGTTTAAAATCAACGAAGTTGCTGTTTTGAACAACGGCTTCAGTAATTTGCAATGGAGCATTGCTCATATATATATATATATATATATATATATATATATATATATATGAATGGTTCCATATTAAGCTTCATGAGAATCCCATGCATAGCCATCCCTGATCCGGAGTGTTCATCTTGATCTACATAACTAAATCATAGAATGTGGGATCGGGTCATTTGGAAATTTGTTTGTCTGCATCTTCAAATTACAAATACAACGAGATCTAATCTTGTAATTGTACTGCTTAATGTAGTGGTGAATAAATCTAACACTTAACCTCACATCCTTAGACTAGTTTAATCAAGCAAATCGAGATGAGCTGTATTGACATTTGATGTCCTACAATTGTATTCTTACCATGGTTCTCAGGAATGGAGTTCTCACTCAATTACGTCGTTATATATAAACGGGTTCTGCTAACTATAGTGTCCGAAGGCACTCATTGGGAATTACATATGAATTTCTTTTTACAGCTTCCTATAGAATTGAGAAACAAAAAAAAAACAAAATTTGAAGTTTTCCAATATTCCATTTGTTAAATGGACAAAATCCTCTTCCTCTTTGATTTTTTTTCCCCACCCTCATCAAGTGCACAGATGCATATCGTCTCCTTGGCGGTGGTTAAAGCGGAAAGAGGTGGTGGTAAGGTTTTAAATCTCGGATTTCGGGCTCATCTCGGCAAGGGATGTTTCGTCTCGGATTGGAGATATCGGAGATCTCGGAAAAATATGTTCATCTCGGATGTTCATTTCGGACACTCAATAAACATATTTTTTTTGTTACCAACAAGATATTATATGTTCTACATGTTATTTATCATATAAAATATTGTATAATGTAACTAATGATATGAATCAATCACGGTAAATATTCGCAGAAGTTAACAACAATATAAAAAAGAATGTAATATAAGTATATAACTAAATTGAATTTGCATTAATTTGAAAAGAATGTATTAGTTAATACATTTGACTTTGCATATACACAAACAATAGAGAGACAAAATCCTCCCATTATCTTAGCTTAAAGTTCTATATTGAAAGACTTATATGCAAAAAGTAAAAACATAAAACAATTATATATTCACAATAACATTAGTGTGTCAATTTCAGCCAATATTTCGGCAATTTCAGTAATATTTCGGTCGATATTTCGGCCGAAATCTACACATTTCGGTCCAAAACGATATGAAGTATAAAATCAGCGATTTCGTATCGGCAAGCTAGCCGAAGGAAATTTCGGTCGTATCGGCCGAAATTGAAAACAATGGGTGGTGGTGGTGGAATCATTGGCGTCCGAGCCACCGCAGTTAATGGTATGAAGTTTTAGTATCTCATCTTCTTCCGTGGTACTATAACTTGAAATCAATTATCTCACTCTTGATCAAAGATGTAGAGATTGAAAAAAAGCCGATGTATTGAACAAAGTATAAGAACATATCTGAACCAAAAAAAAAAGAAAGAAACCTTAAATTCAGAAAGAAAAGACCAATTTTGATACTAACACAATTTAGCATTACCAATCCTTTAAGAAATATGATAAATGGACAGATTTCAAAAGATTATAATTTATAAAGAATAGGAAGAAACCCTTTTCTAATATTAGGTACAACTTCAACAAATGTCCGGAGTTCAACCAATTTAAAAGAAAATTGACAAAATTCATCGAATAAATCTTTGACAGTGGTTCGATTCGGTTCTTAGAGTGAACTTTACCTACACCATCCTTGTCCTCTTCCACTTGCTTTTCGTCCCAAGTTGGTGGTCCTGATGGTGGATCAAAATTACTGAAAGATGACTGGAAATGGACGATGGGAGAAAAATTAGGACTACAAAAAACAACGGCAGTGAGGTGGGAGAAGATGAGTAGGGTTCACAGAAGGGTTTCACCAACTCCCATAAACACTTTGAATCTCAACCATCCAATATTAGATGGTTGGTTGACTCAGGGTCTCACTTAGGGGGCAGGTTTCTTTAGTAAATACAAGAATCCAATAAGGCTAATTGTCAAAAATAATGTTAAGAGATCTAGGATTTTATTCATTCTTGCATATAGTTGTAGCAATATTTTTTACATTTTGGATAATGAACTAGACACCATTAGTCCCTAGAAAGCATCAACTTGGTGAAAGAACAAAAAAAAAACTCTACAAGAACATTCATAAGAGAATAAATAAGTAGAAGTGTATATGGATTTGGAGAGAGGTGATCTACCAACCATTATCTAAATCTCATGAGACTAATCATATAAAATTTTAAAAGCCCGAGAAAGTATGGTTGAATCTATAAACTAAGCATGAAGGCAAATCAATAAAAGAAATATAAAGAAAGTTGTTTAGTGGTAAGTAGATACGAGAGAAAGTAGGGGATCAGCACTTGATGGTGGTTGAAGACAGAGAGAAGAGAGTCATGCGGTGTTGGGTTGAGAATGGAGGAAGAGAGAGAAATTATTTGGTTCGGGTTTCGTTCACCAATGGGTAAGGGAGATGAAAATAAAGTGGTGATCATTTTTTGTGTGTGGGTGGGTAGGGGGAAGAGGCAAAATTGAGCTTGTAAAGAAGAGTGGAAAAATTTGTGCAGATTTTGAGAGAGGTACTTTGGGGGTGTTATTATTATCTGCTCTTTTTGATTGGGGGGAATCTACAAGACCACCCTTTTTGGGGGGATTGCTACCATATCCAGAACTATTTATGGGTTGGTAGTAAGGAATCCAAAACTATGCTCATGATTTGCCAAGCCATGCAATCCAGAGGGTTTAACCCAGATTGTCCTGCACATTACACCGCACATCAAATCACCCTTGGCATTTTCTTTGCTTCCATGATACCGTTTCTTTCTCATCATAATGTATAACTATTTTTTAGCATATTTGACTGACCTCATTTACTAATTCTAGGAATTCATCTTCTGTTTAGGGATTTAGGGATTTCCAGAGAAATTGAAAAACGTTTTTTTCTGAAAACATATACCCCATATAAAAGGAAACATATTTATGAGTTGTACAAGCTAATAAGAAGTAAGACATGGGCCCCACCGACATTGCTTCCGTATTAACTTTTGAGAACCTACATTAAAATAGCAAGTGTGGTGTTACATACATGTGCCCAACATGAGTATCCAATGCATTTTGGACATGACACAGCCTCCGTATAGAAGTGTTCGTGCTTCATAGTGCACAAGTATGCCACTCATTGTACTCAAGCAAGTATGCTTGAAGAAGCATAAGAATGAAGGCCTGGCCTTGGTGGTAGTCTTGTTTTCCAATATAGTTTCAAATTCAGGAAGAACTGCTCACTTTTCCGTTTGGGAAAATTGTTGTTATCTATCTTCTGTAGCTTTGTAGCCTTTTTATTCCTAACTAGGATTTACTGTACACTGTTAAGGAGCATATACTTTTCAAATGCTTTTATCTTCTTCTTAGCTGCAGGCTGATTTTTGATATAACTATTCCCGTGCCTAAATAGTTGGTTTTGATCCAATACGATTTTTTTCAGGTTGTTCGGAAGAGTTCAATGCACCATGAAACTGCAGCAATGATGGGGTGGCCTCGATCACGGTCTTCTCCCTTTGCTTCAAGGCTTAGTAGAGTGCCGCTTATGAGAGGAGTTCATCCTGGTGCCTTCCGAGGGCGGCTACCTTTAAAAGGAGCTCGAAGTTTACAGTGGAAGCGGGAAAACTCATCTTCTACTCAGACCACTGCTGATGCCACCGTGAAAACTACTACTCGGAGTTCCTCCACTATCTCCGCTGCCAATGTCCCATCGCCAACTGGGCGGAATCTGACATATATTAGACCTCATTCTAAAGTTGAAGCAAGTTCTGGTGGCATGTGAATAATGGAGGTTCTCAATGTTGTTCAGGATACAATCTGGATTGAGATCGTAAGATTCTTAACAGAGCCTGAATAAGTGATGCAGACAACAAAAGGTGGTAAAGGGCTCTCTTCTTTTCCTTATTTTTCCCATTAAGGAAAATGTGAAAGAAAAAAAAGAAGCGGCTTGTGATGATGATCTTTCAAGGGGTTTTGTGGGTAGTGAGGGTTCCAGAAGAAAGTCGTTGATGTGGGTAGAGTGCTCATATATTTTAGTAATCAGTGAACAAGTTTCTTTTAGAAAAAAAGAAAAAAAAAGAGGAAAAAAAAGATAGAAAAAAAAGGAATTTTATATTTAAACTTGCGTTTTCTAAGTTGGATAAGTTGGAAGATAATCTTATGTTTCCTGAGAACCTTGCTATGTTTTCAAGTTTGTTGGACTGTGAATGAACACGACAAGTTTATATTAATCATTGTTATTATTTGTGCATGTGATGTTAGCTAAGGGACTTTTGATAGCTCTAGCCTCATCCTTGTGTGGGTTTTCATATACATATGATGGCTGCATTTTTGTGTGTTGTTTTGCTGCTCATGACTGATGCATGCACCTTTCATCTTTTTAGCTTTACTTGTTATTTGAGAGCTATTGTGAATTCATAGAAGTTCCTTTTTTTTTTAATTTTTTTTAATTATTTTTTTTAATAAAGAAAAGGTGGACTATAGGCACTCTGTTTTAATAATAAGGAGTTAATAAAACAAACCTAGATAATTGAGTGCAAATACAAGAAAACTACAAAGCAAGAAATAGAACATAACCTCTATAAGACCTAGGAGGATGGGACAAAATGCCAAAAGAAAAACATACAAGAGCATGAAACAAGTTCAACATAATGTTTCCCAACAACGCACTAGAGGGTGGGCAACCAGATCCTGATCTTGACGCTTCATATCAGGCGAGGGTTATCATCGTACTCCTTCACCTAAAAAACCCTGGCGAGTCTTCCTCGCGGACCTGCTGTCGCAGCTGTAGCTCAAAAAGAGATAAGATCCATGACGTGAGTAAGGTTACCAGAAACACTATTATAAATTTCACGAAGTAAAAGTTATTTCTGTCCAGTCATAAAACCGAGGTCGTTGCGGCGATAACAATATACCACATTTCTCTCATCCCATGTCTCTCATTGGCGAATGTGGGTCAAATCCAAAGGTCTTCATAGACTTGAGGATACACCGATGTTCCAAGAGCCAACAAGACATCACACAGGACATCCTTACTTCTGGGGCAATCTAAGAACAGATGACTCTTAGTTTCCATTAGAGTAGTGCAAAACCACAGTTTGTCGTGATGTGAGGTTGCCTTTTTACTAAATTCTCTCTAGTCAGAATCGCATCGTTGAGAACAAGTCAAAGGAAGACTAACTTTCATCGGTGCTTCGACCTTCCAAAGAATCATATACCATTTCGGATTGCAACCTCTAAAATGAATACGATTGTATAGAGAGTGAACCGTGAAGTTCCATGTTTCTTTAAACCCCAAATTTTTGGTCTGGACCTTGAGAGCAAAAAACTCAAGATTGGACAATATAATATTGTAGTACTCCAAGTCTCCTTAGGGACTCTGGGTCGAGATGTAATCTGAGAGGTGGTCTCCACATACGTATTTTTCAAGTTTTGGCGACCGTGATGTTGGGATGGGTTGTGGGGTCAAAAAGATCAGCGATTAGTTCTCTCAATGGATGATCTCCGCACCATTTGTCCCACCAGAACCTAGTCATCATGCCATTGCCAATGGAAAAAGAGATACAGCTGTGAAAATGGTCATAGAATTTGGCAACCCTTTTCCAAAACCAAGAAACTTTGGGTTCCATCCTGAATCCAAGTCTACGCATTCCCTTACCTAGAAGGTGAGGATGAATATACTCTTGCCACCCTTCCCCTTTCGGGTGGAAAACTTTCCACCACTATTTGCCGAGAAAAGCCATGTTCATGTCTCTCAGATCAATGACACCAAGTCCACAATGACACTTCTTCATGCAAACTTTTTCCCACTTGATGAGATGGTAGCCTCCTTTGTTCACATCTGCTCCTTTCCAGAGGAATTTTTTCCGTATCCGGTCAATCCTTTGAATAACCCATTTTGGGAATAAAAAAAAGGACAAGTAATACATCGGTAGATTGGAGAGGACCGAGTTGATCAAGGTTACTCTCCCCCCTAAAGTAAGGGCCATTCATTTCCACCCCGTCAGCCTGGCTTCAACTCGGTCATAATCGACATCCAATTATATTTCTTAAGTTTACCTGGCCAAAGAGGTAGTATCAAATACTTAATAGGGAAGTTATCAAGTTTGCAATTTAGGCACATTGTGTGAACCCGAGCATCAACCTAAGACATAGCAATAGAGTGAGGGCGCTCTTGTGAACATTTACTTTAAGACCCGACCAAGCTTCGAAACAATATAAGATTTCTTTGAAGGTTATAGTTTCCCCTAAGTCCCCGTTACCAAAGAGCAGTGTATCGTCTGCATACTGTAAGATTGAGCATCCAGGATGGTTACAATTCCTAGCTTCCAGTGAAAGCCGACCTGCTTGTCTACAATTGTCCATCATGCATTTAAGAACATCCGCGACAATCGTGAAAAGTAAGAGTGAAAGAGGCCCCCTGCCGCGAACTTCTCCTACAAGAGAAGGTCCTATCGGCCTTTCCATTAATCAGTATGGTCGACTTACTAGTAGAGAGGCAGTGTCTCAGATCCATCTGATCTATTTGTGTAACACCCCATAATTTTCAAAGTATAATATATATATATATATATATATATATATATATATATATATATATTGGGAAATGCTCCATTGAAAATGCAAATGTTGTAAAAACCCGTGAAAACAACTTAGGCCATTGTTTGGAACAACGACCTAGGTTATAATGCATTATAACCTAGGCCGTTGTTCCCAACAACGGCCTAGGTTTGTTTTCACGTTTTCCACGCTACAGTACATTTTCAATGGAGCATTTCCCATATATATATATATATATGGCAAATGCTTGGTTGAAAACGGGTTTGTTTTCAACCGGGTTGGAAAACGCCATTCTCAGCCCTCCGATCGCTCGAGATCTTGATGAGCGGATCAGATTCGCTCTGCTCTGATCGAAGAGGTTCGTTAGTGTTTTAGTGGAGGGGTATTTTTGGTACTTCATGCCAAAAAACGCTTCGGTTTTTTGGCGTGAAGTTTTTTTTGTCGAAAAAAACACTTAGGCCGTTGTTGGAAACAACGACCTAGGTTATTTTAAAAAAAAAAAATCAACATTGACCTAGGTTACAACAACGGCCAAAGTATGTACAAGTGTTTTTCCAAATACTTGTACATACTCAGATCTCCCTCACTCTGTCTTCATCACAAACTCTCCCTCTCTTTCTCTTGAGCTCCCGAAACCCATCCCCAAACCCTAGTTCTCTCTCCAAACTCCTTTTGTCGATCTCTTTGCCTTCTCGATCTCCCATTCTTGTCAAAGCCTCTCTATCTCTCTCTCCCTCTCCCGAATACCCCAAACCCTAACCTAACCCGATATCCCAAATCACCAGAACCCTAGCACAAATTCTCCAATGCCCTAGCCTCTACAACTTGTTCGTCTATAGTAGCGGCTTCTCACATCTTTGCCAACTCTCTCTCTCTCTGGACTAGGTATTTACTTAATCACAATTTACTATAATAAACTATGTTAATTTATTGATTTTTTTTTTTCAATTTTGGAGTTTGAATTTTTGTATTATGGTTAGTAGTCTATAATTTAGAGAGTATTCAATTAGCTCGGATCATGTATGTTGTATATATTTTGTTGACAATTTTGTAGAAGTAGTGTTAGTTGTAGTTGTGGAATATAGGAAAAGCAAACAAACGAGATCCAAAATTTTCCAAATTTTACGAGTAGGTTGGACTCACCACGTAGAAGGTAACGGAACTTGTAAAGGCGATTTCCGTCTCACGGTTTGCAAGATACGTCCGTTTATCACTTTTATTCAATAAAATGGATATAAAGCGATATACGGCCGTATCTTTCAAACCGAGAGTCGGAACTCACCTCTGCAAGTTCCGTTGGCTTGTGTTTGGTGTGCCAGACTTGACGACCAAATTTAGGAATTTTTGCATCTCGTTTGTATTGTTTTGATGCGTATATGAAAAAACTTCAATCTACCTCTGTAACTCCTATTTCCCATATCTGTATTTTTATACTGTATTTTGCCCTAATTGTACTCTTTTAACAATTTGAGATCCTGTATTTTGTTTCCGTTCAAATAAAATCGTTATATTGTTTCAACTCAATTTTTGGTGCCTTTATCTAATTCAATTGTATGTCCGTCCTGCTCTTTTGTGTCGTTCTTCATGAAGAGATGAGCTGTTTCATATCATTTATCTCTTTATCCCCATTTTTATTGATTTTTGACTAAGTCTCTAGTTGGATCCCCTTCAAACCCGATACCATAAAACCCATAACCTGAAACCCTAACTATTTAAACCCTAAACACCCCCTAACCCTAACCCTACCCTAATACTGTTAAACCCCCCCAACTATCCAGCCGTCTCCTTCTTCTTCTCCGATCCCAGTCTCCTTCTCCCTTCGACCAACGCCTAAACCCATCCCCATCTCCTTCGATCACCATCGCTTCCCTCTCCTCTCCACCTCCTTGCCCTGGTCAACCCCATTGCCGTCCCACTGTCGACCCCCTCTCCTCGTCAACCCGATCGCTACAGCCCTCGCCTTCGACACCCCGAACCCAACCCTTCACTCTCGCCACTCTATTTCGAACCCAGAAACAGAGCCTCGCCAGCATCGCCCCTTCAATCGCCGCCGCAGTCGCTTTAGGACTAGTTGCGCCATCGTCGTCCTTTTCGTAGTCGCCGCCCTACCGCAGTCGCCTCGCCACCCCGCCACAGTGCTGTCGCCGTTCTCCCCCCCTCTCTCTTTCTCTGTTCTGAAGGAAGGAAGAAGAAGGAGAAAAGCAGCAATTTGGTTGGGATTGAATCTCAGCCGTCGGATTTGATCAAGATCCGATCTTGTTCAGATCTGATCTCCACAGCTAGATCAGATCTCAACCGTCCATCCGATCGTGATCCTCAGCTCAGATCTAAGCAGATCCAGCCGTCCGATCGTCTTGATCTTGATCTTCCATCAAGATCCGCACCGATCCGATCCATCCGATCTCGATCGTCGATCCACGCCCTCATCCAATCAAGATAAGTATTCATCTTGTACAATTTTTTGATCTAGTATAAGCGTTTAATTAGAAAATACCGCAAATAGTTAGTAGTTGTGACTCCTCCTTGACTCGTCGTTGTTGATCAAATATTAATCCTCACCAATCCCATAATCTTAAGAGTCACAACAATTTCATTATTATATTACAACTATTTGGACTTATTTTATCTCCTAGATACATGAACACATGAAATTAAGAAACCCTAGATTTGTAAATGTGTATTGTATCTTGTATGTGATGATCTTACACCCATTTGAGTTGAGATATAAATGTTGCTTGCTATTTTGATAACCATTACCCCGTATTTGTATCACACATTAATCTAGACGCTTAACAACCAATTATCATGCAACTTATATATGAAAGACATTCACACTTGTTGCTGTCCTGAACTTTACTTGCTGTTTTGACCCCTTTAAAATCAAAATCTGAATCTGAGCCCTGAACAGTAAATGTAGCTCTAGATATCTAGATGTCGATGGCTTCCTGAATTTTTGAATTCCGAGTTACAGTCTAGGAGATATCGCAGTTTTACTGCAGCTGTATCGGTAGTCGCAGATTCACAAAACTGCTGCGCTTCTTTAGTTTGCAAATTAATTTAACTATGTTTACAGTAAGCATTTGACTTGAAATTTTACATGATATTGCTTGACACCCTAGAGAACCTTCCCAAATTTTCTTAGAATTAATTAACAATATTTCAACACTATCTCACATGTATAAACTTAGATTCACAAATCCTGGCTGAACATAGAAGTAGTATAGTTTGCTGATTTGACACATGTTACCACAACTTTCTTGTACCTTAATTATATGCGTTGGAACCGGGCAGGAGTCTAGTTTCTAGATCTCCTGACGGATCCACATTTGCTATCTCGTAGCAAAGGGAATCACACTTTTGGTACAGCAACGTCGTGCTGTCCAGATTTGAGATTTTCGTTGTTCGTGATATTTTTATTCGTGTTGGCCCTCGAATATGCTATATAAATATCTCAAACTTGTTCCATGTCCATGACTATGATTTCTTGACATGTTTCGCACACTTGCATGCTTGCTTGATAAAATTTAATAAAAAGTAACAAGCCGGGGTTTAAGGAAAAGACCATAGTAGTGAACAATATAGGTAAGTGTACTCGGAAGGGGGCCCGTGTTTCCCACTTGATACATGTCTCATGAACTAGTATATTATTATTCGATTCATGAACTAGTATATTATTTGATTCATGAACTAGTATATTATAAATCGATTCAAGGACTAGTATATTATTGATCCATGAACTAGTATATATATAATTCATGACTTGTCTTGTTATGACTGGACACATGAACTAGTTATATGATTATCCGATTTATGAGCATGACTTGCTTGATACTTGATACCTGAGTATACCGCCGACTCCAGCACTAGGCATTAACGTCACTGATCTGCATGTAGCAACCATGTAGTAAAAAGATGGATGCATGAAGTGCTACCTAGATAGTAATAACCACAAGACTTGAACATGAAACTTGAACTTGATACATGCTTACTTGATACTCGATGACATGATACATGAGACTTGATACTTGAATATAATACTTGACACTTGCAACTTGATACTTGTACTTGACAACCTGACACTAGACTTGAGACTAGTGAGTTGACACTTGAACTCGATACTTGTCACTTGATGTTGATTACCTTCATGTGTTCACTAGCCACTTGTTCTACTATTAGTATTTGTTACCCAACCTGATCTCTTGAGTTGTCCTTCTTGCTAGCTAGTTCTTAAATCTCCATTACTTGTTGTATCCCTATTATATTCTTGATTCCAAATTTTGTTCCATATTTCTTGTACTCGTTTTTACTATTTGTGGCCATAACTTGCACTAAGGGCATTTTCTCTTGTTTTCTCTAATTTTCCCCTTTTTATAAATTATTAAATAGAATTTAGAGACGAACTACCTGCTGGAATCGGTGAGCAGACGTTCTAGGCCTTGCTTGGGAAAAGCTTTCTTTAATCATTTCGTTTTGTAATTGAGTTATTTCATTTGTTGTTGCTTAAAACTTGTAACGGGCTTATGTTCCCGAGTTTTACATTTGATCCACACTTGAAAACTATTTGGATATTATTATTTGTTTCAATTGTTTTCTGTTGCTTAATAAATTATTCATGCATGCTTGGTTATATATAAATCTTGTTATATTCTTGTTATGACGCTGAGTCGATCCTATAGCTTATGGATGATATTAAAATCATTCGCCAGGCTTCGTCACGCGCTCGTATTCCATGTTTTTGGGAAGCGGGGCGTGACAAGTTTTTAAGTGGTATCAGAGCCAAGTTTGGCTAAAGTGTTAGTTGACTAATACATTAGGCAGGCTTGACTCAGTCAGGGTTAACTCAACTCTCAACAGGCCATGTACTTGCATGAAAATTTTATTATCAGTTGGATCTGGATACTGATTGTTTTGGGTTTGTTCAGGGTATGGCTCGTAAGAATGCTTCGTCCTCCTAGTTTGGGGTGATCAGTCAGAAGAGCCCGCCATTGTGAAGATGTTGTAGATGCAACGGGAACAAAACAAGCGGCTTATGCAGCAGATGATGCAGATGCAGCGAGAGTATGCAGAGATGATGAAGGCAGTCTTGGGAGCTGCCAATAGAGAGCCCCTTGTACCTGCGCCTGGGGTGTTGCCACCCCGACCTGGAAATATAGCAGATTTCATGAGGCTACACCCCGACAAGTTCACAGGTACAGAAGGTCCACTGGAAGCTGAGCAGTGGCTCATTAGGACGGAATAGCTGTTGATCGCGATGCGAATAGCCGATGTAGATAGTGTGGATGTCGTGAGCATCTAGCTGGTTGACCTTGCCCACATCTGGTGGCGAGCTGAGATGGAAAGGCTAGAGCGCCCCATCGCCTGGGCCATCTTCAGGGAAAGCTTCCTCACGAAGTTCTTTCCCGACGTCACTAGGAACGAAATCGAGCGGCAATTTGTTGCGCTCACTCAGGTTCGTCAGATAGTATTTAATATGCAAGTTTCATTGTTAAATTCATGATATATCGATGCTTAACTAAGACACTATCTAAATCAGGAAAATCGGACCGTGAACGAGTATGGTGCGGAGTTTACTCGACTGAGCCGCTTTGCCACGTCCATGGTGGCTAATGATGAGGACAAGGGCCGTCGCTTCTTACTGGGCTTGGACATCGAGATCCAGGATCGCCTAGCTGCATTGAGACTTCGATCCTACGCTGACATCCTGGAGGCTGCTAGGAGCCAGGAGCAGACCAGCAGGCGAAAGCGTGCCATTCAGCGGTCCGCTCTGCACCCGATTGCTACTAGGCCCACTGGAGGGCCAATCAGGAGACCAGTTCTAGCCCACCCTGCCAGGACTGCTCCCTACCCTGCTGCTGCCCCACGGAAGGGAGATTTCTGTGACTTCTGTCAGATTCCAGGGCACGTGCGTGGGGATTGTCGGCGAGCCAACCGCCGATATTTTGGGTGTGGTGCTAGTGACCACACAGTTCGAATTGTCCAGGGGCAGGCCAAGCCAGCCTGTAGTCGCGCCGACTCGCGATCAGGTCAGGCCGCCACTTCCTCCTCAGCATCAGATCGTCGGTCAGAGGACCGCTGCCCCGAGGAGAGGTCAGGTCTTCAACCTGACTGCAGAGGAAGCCGAGATCGCAGAAAAGGTTGTTGCAGGTATATTTGTATTTTATTGTTTTGTTATCTGTTTCATACTTTATTGTTTATCTTGCATCATACATTGTGTGGTTCTTTCTACATCAGTATTTCTTATTCCTTATTATCCGCATTATTCATCTCTTTCAACGTCTTGACTCTATCATAGGTATCATTCTAGTCCATTCTTTTCCTGCCCATGTCCTATTTGATTCCGGGGCGACCCATTCTTTCGTCTCCTCTCGCTTTGTGGATCAGCATCAGTTGGAGTGCAGTACTATGCCGGCAGCTTGGAACATCACCACAGGTGGCGGTATTGTCGTTTGCTCCAGGGAGTGCAAGTAGAGCCCTATGGTTATTGGGGGCAGAGATTTCCAGGCAGATCTGATAGTGATCGGGAATTCAGGGTTTGATGTGATTCTCGGCATGGATTGGTTGGGGGAGTCTCATGCTGTTATTGATTACCGAACGAAGAAGGTTGTGTTCAGGATTCCGGAGCATGCAGAGTTTGAATTCCATGCTGGGGAAACACCTCTTGGGCGTGGTAAGAAGGTGGCAGATGAGGAAGGTTGTGCAATGGAGTTGCACACAGGCTGTGAAGCTGCACCTCTTGTAGTGTGGGAATTCTTGGATGTGTTTCCAGAGGAATTGCCCCGGTTACCTCCAGATCGAGAGGCGGAGTTCGGTATTGAGGTTCAGCCGGGTACAGTGCCAATATCGAAGAGCCCGTACAGGATGGCGCCGACTGAGCTAGCAGAGTTGAAGGTATAGATTCAGGGTTTGTTGGATTTGGATTTCATCAGGCCCATTGTATCACCGTGGGGAGCTCCTGTGCTGTTCGTCAATAAGAAGGACGGAAGCTGCAGGTTATGCATGGATTACCGAGAGCTGAACAGTGTCACTGTGAAGAATCGGTATCCACTACCCAGGATCGATGACCCGTTTGATCAGTTAGGCGGTGCTGCAGTCTTTTTCGAAGTTGGACCTTCGCTCGGGGTACCACCAGGTGAAGGCAGCAGATGTGCCGAAGACTGCGTTCAGGACCAGGTACGGGCATTACGAGTTCGTGGTGATGCCTTTCTTTGTCACGAATACCCCAACAGTGTTCATGAGCCTGATGAACAGAGTTTTCTCCCAGTTCCTAGAAAGATTTGTGGTGGTCTTTATAGATGATATTTTGGTGTATTCGCAGAACCGGGAAGAGCATGCTGAGTATCTGAGGCTAGTCTTGCAGACTCTGAGGAAGAATAAGCTCTTTGGAAAACTCAGCAAGTGCGAGTTCTGGCTTGACTGAGTCACATTCTTGGGACATATTATCTCGGGTGAGGGAATCTCTGTTGATCCGTCCAAGATTACCGCAGCGAAGGATTGGCCAGTGTCAAAGTCAGTTTCAGAGGTGAGGAGTTTTCTCGGGCTAGCAGGGTATTATCGGAAGTTTGTCCAAGACTTCTCGAAGATTGCTGGGCCATTGACTAGACTGACAGGGAAGGATCAGAAGTTTGTCTGGAATGAGGCTTGCAGTGAAGCTTTCGCAAAGTTGAAGAGCAGGTTGATGTCAGCGCCAGTGTTGATTATACCAGATGGTTCGGGTAGTTTCGTGATTCACTGTGACGCTTTAGGCAGAGGTCTAGGTACAGTGTTGATGCAGAATGGTCGGATTGTTGCTTATGCATCCAGGCAGTTGAGGCCGCACGAGAAGAACTACCCTACTCATGATTTGGAATTGGCAGCGGTGATGTTCGCTTTGAAGTTGTGGAGACACCACCTACTTGGAGAGCGAGTGGAAATCTTTACCGACCACAAAAGTCTTAAGTATGTCTTCACTCAAAAAGAGCTGAACATAAGACAGAGACGCTGGTTAGAGTTGATGGCCGACTATGACATCAGTTTGCAGTATCACCCTGGTAATGTGAACTTGGTGCCAGATGCGTTGAGCAGGAGGACAATCGCCATGTTCTTAACTCAGTAGAAGGAGCTTATTGAGCAGATGAGAAGGTTAGATTTGAATGTGATTTTGCCGAGCACCGATCGGAGTTGTATGATGCTTCAGTTACATTCGTCTTTTGTAGAGCAGATTAAGGAAGCATAGGCAGACGATGAGCAGTTGCAGAAGTTCAGAGCAGAAATTGAGGCAGGTTCGAGGACCGATATGGTCATTCACTCAGATGGATCACTTCGTTCTGGGGCTAGGCTATGTGTCCCAAAGGGAGAAGTCAGACAGAAATTGCTCGAGGAAGCCCACCAGTTGGTATACTCTATTCATCCCAGTGGTACCAAGATGTATCGGGATTTAAAGCTCCACTTCTGGTGGCATGGCATGAAGAGGGCAGTAACCAGATTTGTGTCTCAGTGCTTGATCTGTCAGCAGGTGAAGGCAGAACATCAGAGGACCACCGGACTTCTTCAGCCTCTTCCCATTCCGGAGTGGAAGTGGGAGCATATTACCATGGACTTTGTGACCGCCTTGCCAAGGAGTCCTAAGGGTCACAATGCCATTTGGGTGATTGTCGACAGCCTGACGAAGAGTGCTCACTTCATGCTCTTCAGAGTTGGTCAGTCTACTGAGAGTCTCGCAGAGAGGTACATGCAGGAGATTGTCAGACTCCATGGGGTTCCGGTCAGCATTGTATCCGACAGGGATACCAGATTCAGATCTCAGTTTTGGGAGAGCCTTCAGATCAGTCTTGGGAGCAAGTTGAAGTACAGTACAGCTTTCCACCCTCAGACAGACGGACAGTCAGAAAGGACCATTCAGACATTAGAGGACATGTTGAGGTCTTGTGTACTTCAGTTTGGAGGGTCTTGGGAGGATCACCTGCACTTGGTTGAGTTCTCGTACAACAACAGCTACCAAGTCAGTCTTAAAGCTGCACCGTACGAGGCATTGTATGGTCGGAAGTGTAGGTCACCAGTGTGCTTGGACGACATTTGTGAGAGGAAATTATTGGGGCCAGAATTGATCACCAAGACTGTCGATGCAGTGGCTCAGATCAGGAAGCACCTTCTAGCAGCACAGGACAGGCAGAGGAAATGGACAAATGTCCACAGGAGACCCTTGGAGTTTGAGGTGGGAGACCATGTGTTTTTTAAGGTATCGCCGTGCAGAGGCATTATCCGATTTGGAGGTGGAGGCAAGCTAAGCCCCAGGTTCATCGGGCCTTTTGGCATTGTGGAGTGAGTAGGCAAGGTGGCCTATCGACTCGCGTTGCCGTCGGCTCTATCTAGAGTGCATGATGTCTTTCATGTCTCCCAGCTCAGGAGATATATTAGGGATGAGAGCCTTGTGATCGACTACTCAGAGTTGTCAGCGCAGCCAGATCTGTCTTGTGAGATTCCGCCGGTTACTATCTTGGACAGGCGTGAGAAGGTGTTGAAGAACAAGGTCATCAAGCTGGTTCGAGTTGCTTGGAATCCTCACTCGCCGGGTGAGTCGACTTGGGAATTGGAGGAGGAGAATCAGAAGAAGTTTCCCCATCTGTTTCAGTAGTTTTGGTTGTTGTTGTTCTTTCTTTTTCTTTGGGGGTTGCCCTATGTACCACTTGTCTGAATTTCGAGGACGAAATTCTGCTTGTTAGGTGGGTAGGATTTGTAACTCCTATTACCCATATCTATATTTTTATACTGTATTTTTCCCCATTGTACTCTTTTATCAATTTGAGATCCTGTATTTTGTTTCCGTTCGAATAAAATCGTTATATTGTTTCAACTCAGTTTTTGGTGTCTTTATCTAATTCAATTGTATGTCCATCCTGCTCTTTGTGTCGTTCTTCATGAAGAGATGAGCTGTTTCATATCATTTATCTCTTTATCCCATTTTTATTGATTTTTGACTAAGTCTCTAGTTGGATCCTCCTAAAACCCGATACCATAAAACCCATAACCCAAAACCCTAACTATTTAAACCCTAAACACCCCCTAACCCTAACCCTAACCTAATACTATTAAACCCCCCCAACTATACAGCCGTCTCCTTCTTCTTCTCCAATTCCCGGTCTCCTACTCCCTTCGGCCAACGCCTAAACCCATCCCCATCTCCTCCGATCACCATCGCCTCCCTCTCCTCTCCACCTCCTTGCCTTCGTCAACCCCATCGCCGTCCCACCGTTGACCCTCTCTCCTCGTCAACCCGATCGCTACCGCCCTCGCCTTCGACACCTCGAACCCAACCTTTCGCTCTCGCCACTCTGTTTCGAACCCGGAAACAGAGCCTCGCTAGCATCGCCCCCTTCAATCGCCGCTGCAGTCGCTTTCCGACCAGTCGCACCACCGTCGTCCTTCTCGTCGTCGCCGCCCCGCCATAGCCGCCTCGCCGCCCTGCCGCAGTGCCGTCGCCGTTCTCTCTCTCTCTCTCTTTCTCTGTTCTGAAGGAGGGAAGAAGGAGGAAAGCAGTAATTTGGTTGGGATTGAATCTCAGCCGTCGGATTTGATCAAGATCCGATCTTGATCAGATCAGATCTCCACAGCCAGATCAGATCTCAGCCGTTCATCCGATCGTGATCCTCAGCTCAAATCTAAGCAGATCCAGCCATCCGATCGTCTTGATCTTGATCTTCCATTCGATCTCGATCGTCGATCCACGCCCTCATCCAATCAAGGCAAGTATTCATCTTGTACAAATTTTTGTTCTAGTACAAGCGTTTAATTTGAAAATACCGCAAATAGTTAGTGGTTGTGACTCCTGCTTGACTCGTCGTTGTTGATCAAATATTAATCCTCACCAATCCCATAATCTTAAGAGTCACAACAATTTCATTGTTATATTACAATTACTTGGACTCATTTTATCTCCTAGACACATGAACACATGAAATTAAGAAACCCTAGATTTGTAGATGTGTGTTGTATCTTGTATGTGATGATCTTGCACCCATTTGAGTTGAGATATAAATGTTGCTTTCTGTTTTGATAACCAATACCCCGTATTTGTATCACACATTAATCTAGACGCCTAACAACCAATTATCATGCAACTTATACATGAAAGACATTCACACTTGTTGCTGTCCTGAAATTTACTTCCTGTTTTGATCCCTTTAAAATCAAAATTTGAATCTTAGCCATGAAAAGTAAATGTAGCTCTAGATGTCTAGATATCGATAGCATCCTGAATTTTCGAATTCCGAGTTACAGTCTAGGAGATATCGCAGTTTTACTGCAGCTGTGTCGGTAGTCGCAGATTCACAAAACTGTTGCGCTTCTTTAGTTTGCAAATTAATTTAACTATGTTAACAGTAAGATTTTGACTTGATATTTTGCATTCTATTGCTAGACACCCTAGAGAACCTTCCCAAATTTTCTCAGAATTAATTAATAATGTATCAACACTATTTCACATGTATAAACTTAGATTCACAAATCCTGGCTGAACATAGAAGTAGTATAGTTTACTGATTTGACACATGTTACCACAACTTTCTTGTACCTTAATTATATGCATTGGAACCGGGCAGGAGTCTAGTTTCTAGATATCCTTACGGATCCACATTTGCTATCTCGTAGCAACGGAAATCACACTTTTGGTACAGCAACGTCGTGCTGTCCAGATTTGAGATTTTCGTTGTTCGTAATATTTTTATTCGTGTTGACCCTCGAATATGCTATATAAATATCTCAAACTTTTTCTATGTCCATGAATATGATTTATTGACTTTTTTCGCACACTTGCATGCTTGCTTGATAAAAATGAATAAAAAGTAACAAGCCGGGGTTTAAGGGAAAGACCATAGTAATGGACAATATAGGTAAGTGTATTCGGAAGGGGCCCGTGTTTCCCACTTGATACAAGTCTCATGAACTAGTGTATTATTATTCGATTCATGAACTAGTATATTATTTGATTCATGAACTAGTATATTATAAATCGATTCATGGACTAGTATATTATTGATCCGTGAACTAGTATATATATGATTCATGACTTGTCTTGTTATGACTTGACACATGAACTTGTTATATGATTACCCGATTCATGAGCATGACTTGCTTGATACTTGCTACCTGAGTACACCGCCCTATAGACTCCACCACTAGGCCTAAACGTCACTGATCTGCATGTAGCATCCATGTAGTAAAAAGATGGATGCATGAAGTGCTACCTAGATAGTAATAACCACAAGACTTGAACATGAAACTTGAACTTGATACATGCTTACTTGATACTCGATGACATGATACATGAGACTTGATACTTGAATATAATACTTGACACTTGCAACTTGATACTTGTACTTGACAACCTGACACTAGACTTGAGACTAGTGAGTTGACACTTGAACTCGATACTTGTCACTTGATGTTGATTACCTTCACGTGTTCACTAGCCACTTGTTCTACTATTAGTATTTGTTACCCTACCTGATCTCTTGAGTTGTCCTTCTTCCTAGCTAGTTCTTAAATCTCTATTACTTGTTGTATCCCTATTATATTCTTGATTCCAAATTTTGTTCCACATTTCTTGTACTCGTTTTTACTATTTGTGGCCCTAACTTGCACTAAGGGCGTTTTCTCTAATTTTTCCCTTTTTATAAATTATTAAATAGAATTTAGAGATGAACTACCTGCTGGAGGTGAGCAGATGTTCTAGGCCTTGCTTGGGAAAAGCTTTCTTTAATCATTTCATTTTGTAATTGAGTTATTTCATTTGTTGTTGCTTAAAACTTGTATCGGGCTTATGTTCCCGAGTTTTACATTTGATCCACACTTGAAAACTATTTGGATATTATTATTTGTTTTCAATTGTTTTCTGTTTCTTAATAAATTATTCATGCATGTTTGGTTATATATAAATCTTGTTATATTCTTGTTATGATGCTGAGTCGATCCTACAGCTTATGGATGATGTTAAAGTATTCGCTGGGCTTCGTCACGGGCTCGTATTCCATGTTTTGGGGAAGTGGGGCGTGACAACCTCGGAACTTTTTTAGTACGTTCTCAATAGAAAAAATGCTTAAATGAAGTCCAAAAAATACAAAACTGTGCGAGTAGGTTGGGCTAATCATTCACAACCCAACGCAACTTGTATTTGCGAGTTCCGACTCACGGTTTGCGAGGTACGTCAATGTATCGCTTTCCGCTCTTTTTTCAAAAGTGAAAGCGATACACGGCCGTATTTTTCAAACCGTGGGCCGGAACTCGCTTCTACAAGTTGCGTTGCTTGTGTTTGGTGTGCCAGACTTGACGGCCAAATTTTGAATTTTTTGCATCTTGTTTGTGTTGTTTTGACGCGTATATGAAAAAACTTCAATCTACCTCGGAACTTTTTTAGTACGTTCTCAATAGAAAAATGCTTAAACGAAGTCCAAAAAATACGAAACTGTGCGAGTAGGTTGGGCTAACCATTCACAACCCAACGCAACTTGTATTTGCGAGTTCCAACCCACGGTTTGCGAGATATGTCAATGTATCGCTTTCCGCTCTTTTTTCAAGAGTGAAAGCGATACACGGCTGTATCTTTCAAACCGTGGGTTGGAACTCTCTTCTTCAAATTGCGTTGGCTTGTGTTTGGTGTGCCAAAATTGACGGCCAAATTTTGGAATTTTTGCATCTTGTTTGTGTTATTTTGACGCGTATATGAAAAAACTTCAATCTACCTGGGCACTTTTTTAGTACGGTCTCAATAGAAAAATGCTTAAACGAAGTCCAAAAAATACGAAACTGTGCTAGTAGGTTGGGCTAACCATTCACAACCCAACGCAACTTGTATTTGCGAGTTCCGACCCACGGTTTGCGAGATACGTCAATGTATCGCTTTCCGCTCTTTTTTCAAGAGTGAAAGCGATACACGACCGTATCTTTCAAACCGTGGGTCGGAACTCGCTTCTATAAGTTGCATTGGCTTTTGTTTGGTGTGTCAGACTTGACGGCCAAATTTTAGAATTTTTGCATCTTGTTTGTGTTGTTTTGACGCGTATATGAAAAAACTTCAATCTACCTCGGAACTTTTTTAGTACGTTCTCAATAGAAAAATGCTTAAACGAAGTCCAAAAAATACGAAACTGTGCGAGTAGGTTGGGCTAACTATTCACAACCCAATGCAACTTGTATTTGTGAGTTCCAACCCACGGTTTGTGAGATACGTCAATGTATCGCTTTCCGCTATTTTTTTAAGAGTGAAAGCGATACACGGCCGTATCTTTCAAACCGTGGTTGGAACTCTCTTCTACAAGTTGCGTTGGCTTGTATTTGGTGTGCCAGACTTTGACGGCCAAATTTTGGAATTTTTGCATCTTTTTTGTGTTGTTTTGACGCGTATATGAAAAAAACTTCAATATACCTCGACACTTTTTTAGTACGGTCTCAATAGAAAAATGCTTAAACGAAGTCCAAAAAATATGAAACTGTGCTAATAGGTTGGGCTAACAATTCACAACCCAACGCAACTTGTATTTACGAGTTCTGACCCACGGTTTATGAGATACGTGAATGTATCGCTTTCCGCTTTTTTTTCAAGAGTGAAAGCGATACACTGCCGTATCTTTCAAACCGTGGGCCAGAACTCGCTTCTACAAGTTGCGTTGGCTTGTGTTTGGTGTGCCAGACTTGACGGCCAAATTTTGGAATTTTTGCATGTCGTTTGTGTTGTTTTGACGTGTATAAGCGAACTTTTGAAATTTTTGCATCTCGTTGGCTTGTGTTTGCTTTTTTTTGGGTGAATAATTTGTTTTATATATGCGAACTTTTTTACAGAGAAATGGTTAGAATGAGGGAAACCGGAAGAACATCTAGGGATGCTTGGGGGGAACATTCCACAGAAGTAATAGAACTATTAATTTGTATTGTGCATTTTGTATTTAGTGATATTGTTAGTACATTAATAATAATTGTGTTTTGTGTTCGTGTAGGTTGGTGCATCCTCTTCGATGGCACCACGTCGTGGTCCAGGACAAATATATGACGATGAACTGACCTTGCAAGACCGCCACAGATCTGTGGCAGTGTGGGATGGGACGACGCGGAGGTGTAATTTCCGCACCCACGAGACCATGCCGGTGCACCCACGTATTGTCGAGTACCTAGTTCCGGTCGGTTTCTACGAAATCAGCATGATGGGTCAAGTTAAACCTGACCGAGCACTTCTCTCAGCACTCGTGGAGTGATGGAGGCCAGAGTCGCACACCTTCCATCTACCGGTCGGAGAGATGACGGTGACGCTACAGGATATAACGATGATCTCTGGTCTTCCAATAGATGGGTTGGCCATGACGGGTAATATAAACTTTGATAAAATAGAGCTGTGTAATCAACTCCTCGGTATAGAGTTTGATGAGGAGACCGTAGAAGATAAGGATATTTTTGTCAGACAATCAATCCGACTATCTTGGTTGAAGGGACATTTTGAAGGGACGTTAACCAATGCATCGCCCAACCACTATGTACAGTCCTACAGCAGTGGGTACATTCTAATGGTGCTCAGAGGGGTTCTCTTGCCTAACTCATCCCGAAATATGGTGCACCTCATGTATCTACGATTGCTCGTCGACCTAGGCTTAGCTGGCCAGTACAGCTGGAAAAGTTGCACGTTGGCAATGCTATACAGGTCGTTGTATTCTGTAGCGCTAGATGGGACCGAGATGACCGGTCCGATGGGTTTGTTACAGATTTGGTCATGGGAGCGACTGCACTTGGGTCGTCCCTGAATTAGGAGACCGGCGGTCGGTTGGATGGCCGAACCACTAAATCCTCATATGTTAGCACCCTTAGGAATATATTGGGTAGGTAGTCGGAGTTACAAAGACAACCCAAAAGGTGTACTAACGTACTACGAAGACGAGCTCGACCAACTACGAGAAGAGTTCGTAATTTAGGTGCCGTATACACCCGAGCAGGTGGGAAAACTACCACCGATGTGCACGACTGGGTCACAGTTATGGATGACGACAGCTCCACTCATAAACTTTGGTATAGTGGAGCATCTGCAGTCGGAGAGAGTCCTTCGGCAGTTCGGTATTCAACAAGATAGTCCCCCATGGTACGCGAACCTATATGACCATGAGTTACACGCCGTGATGGGTACCGATCGCATGCCTACTCATTATTGAGAAGATTTCCATCGTGTTCACGTTGCAGAATGGAACGAGCGACGGTTTGAACTTGTAATTGTTAATGTTCCAGAGTACGATGGCAAGCTACAAGGGAAGTACATGCAATGGTTCAGATCATATACACGTTTGTACATCTCTCCCTGTAACCCTTGTTTCCATTAATACGTATTTTAAAAGTATTTTTCCGTATTTAAAATCCTCAGTATCTTATAACTATTTTTCCCTAATAGATTTTACTGTTTAAACTATTTTATGGAACTCAATATACAAATTATTTAATTATCTTATATTTATTTCAAGCCCAATTGTATAAATTCTGATTTTATTTTATATTTAATCTGAACCAAAAATTCAGCCCAACAACCTAATTGTTTATTTAAATATTTTTAAGCCCAAAGCCCAATATTCACCCCCTATTGGATCTTTCACCCAAACCCACTAATCCAAATCAACCCCCCCAGATTCTTCCTAACGTACTAATCCCTATCAATTCTCCTAATCACTCCCCCACAATCCCCATGATCTGTAACTCCCAAAATAATAACTAAATTCCTACTATTAAGCCCTAAAATCCCTCCCATTACTAATTCAATCAATTTCTAACTTATACCCCGCACTATTCATTCCCTATACTCTCTCTTCTTCCCTGATTAAAAACCAAACAAACAAAAACAAACCCAACTTCTCCATCGTCTTCCTCTCTCCTCGCATTGTCTTCAACCCCCACACTGCCAACATCGAGCCCCGTCGCTCGCGACGACCACCCTCGAAGCTTCGACTCCATCCCTCGCCTTCACCGTGCCGCACTCCACCGCAGAGCCTCCTCTCTCTCCGCTCGCCACCATTGTTGCCGCACCATCTTCCACCTCCTTCCTCCATCGGAAACCTCCGAAGAACCCATACCTCTCTCCGTCGACAACAGCGTCGACCATAGCACCGCCGACCAGTCGCAGCCCTCCTTCCGCTGCCATCGAAGCTCTGTCGAATCCCCGAACCCCACTGCCTGCTCATCGCCACCACCAGTCCATCGAAGCATCGCCCGAGCATTGCCGCTCCCTCGCTCCTGTCACCGACTCACCCATAGATTCCTTCACCGACCTTCGTTCGCGTAGCCAGCACCCGAACCCAGCCTCCGCTCACTCCCCCTGTTCTGAACTCGAAAACAGAGCGCCATCGTCAACTCGACGCGCGCCCCGTCGCCGTCATCGACTGCTTCACAGTCGAACCGGACGTCGTCGCGAACCCTCACCGCCGCGTCGCATCGCCGTCATCGCGCCGTTCGCCCACTCTCTCCCGCGCTGTCGAGAGGAAGAAGACGAACGACCATTCGTCAATTTCGCTGTTTGGTGTTCGTTCGCAACAGATCCTGACTTCGCTGTCCCCTGTTTTGCCTGATCCGGTGTGAGGGAAGAAACTCATTGGACGAAAATGCTGTCCCGTGTTCTGGGCGCAGCGTATCCCATACGCCGCTTCGCTATTTTGCCTGATCCAGTGTGGGGGACGACTCCACTAGTTGCTGCTGTTTGCTAGTTTTCTTCGCACGGTCTTTGCACGTGCTCTTGGGATTGCTCCCCGGGATTCTGATCCCGTTATTCTCTACTAATTATCGAATCGTCTACAAGGAAAAAGGCAAGTCATTTCTATCGAATGTTTATTGTATCATATTTGATAATTTTTATTGAATTCCGCAAGTGGATCCGTATTGAATATCTTAAAATGTTATTGTATCTATCGTTGGGATACCACGGATTTACACGAGCGAATCTAAGTGGTAATCTCGACTTCGTGCCTTCTTTTTGCCTCTAATGTATAAGGATTTTGCATACATCCATGTAGCTATAGTTATTGAATATAAGAGTAGGAAATCATTATCACATTTCATCTCATGACATTAAGAACAACTATGGTAGATTGTATATTAGGGATGATTGTTAATGTGATTGCTATTAATAAATTAGTTGAATTGTAATTATTAGAATTATGGACATCATCTACCTTAATACCATGTTCACATAAGATTGGTTCGCTGTGATTATGATCATTAAACTCCAATTTATCACTCTCAACTCTTTAACCGTTTTATTCAAAATGGACACGTTGACTATTCTGGAAATTACGCCAACCTGAATCTTAATGTGCTGTTTCGACCTAGATTACTCCATTAAAATCAGAAACTTACTGAAAATGAAATGTAGCCCTATTTGTCTAGATGTCAATAGATACCAGAACTTTCGAATTCCGATTTATATCGCCCCAGTTATGACCCTTTTACTACAGCTACGCTGTAATTTCAGATTCGTGTACATAACAAGTTAGGTTGATGAATTAAGTGAACTGCTAATTATATGTGGCCAAGATAAATTCCAGATCTGTAGATAACATGTTTAGGGTGTTAAAAATTATTTTTACTGATTTTTGTAATGATTATTTACTGCCTTTATAATTAAAATTAGTCAACATCTACACACAGCCAGAAACTAAAATCTATAAAGATTATTGAATTTCGCATAGCTATCGTTGTCGGAATGTAGCTTTTAAGTATGCGTTGGAACCGGGCGGGAGTCTAGTTTCTAGAACACCTGACGGATCCACATTTGCTGTCCTGTAGAAACGGAAATTCTAATTTTGGTACAGCAACCTACTGCTGTCCAGAATTGGGATTCTATGTTTTATAAAGTACAATTGTGTTCATAATGATATATTTGGTGTATTTAATTGTATATAGTATATTGCATGATCTTATGGTTGCTTTGTCACCTTTACTAGCGTCCCTTATTAATCGCATTATTGTATGATAATTGAATAAAGAAAGTAAAGCAAGCCGGGGTTAAGGGTTGATTAGGGTAGTTGATGACATAGAGACTGTACTCGGAAGAGGGGCCCGTGTTTCCCTAATTATCGGTATATCGGTTATTGGTTATTGGTTATATCGGTCATCGGTTAATTGCAGATTACTGACTTCAGTATCTCGATTGATTCGGTCATCGGTCATTATTGAATATTGTTCCCGGGTACATGAACTATAGAATCTACCACCTTAGTCTAAATGAAATTGATCGTATGCATCGAACCTGTGGTACGGCACACATGAGACACAGTAGTACGTGCATTAGCTAGGACTAAAAATGAATAATAGACCTAAGGCTCTCATCACATTATCATTGCATATTGTTATCTTTATCGAACATTGTTATCGTTAATATTGCCATCATTGATATTGTTCATCGTCATCGTGATAAATCATAGTTATTGCATATTATACTATTATTGCTTTGACACTGTTCATCACTATTGATGTCATCGTTTATTGAATTTATTGTTATACCACTATTGCCATTATTTCTCTGTTTCTCCACTTGCATGTCCACGACTTGCTCTAAGGACAAATTATTCTTTCTTTTTAGATAAACAAGTACAGGTGATCAAGGAGAATTTTCAGAAGGCATTGGTGAGCAGTTCTTCTACAATTGGAGCAGGAGTTCCTCGAGCTATTTGGTAAGTTCTTATATTCCAGATTTGGTTATTGAATTTCATTCTCGTTTATGTGATCATCTTTCCTGCGTGGTTGTGATTAATTTTTCTTATATTGTTGAGTTAAGACTGGTACAGCTTATGGATGATATGAGTTGGCGTACTTATATCATTCGTTGGGCCTCAGTTACGTGCCTGTGTTCCCGTATTTCGGGAAGCGAGGCGTGACACTCCCAATACAGAACTACCTGCTGGTGTTCAACGAGTAATTGAGGAGAGGGAGATTGAACCACCACCCGCCTATTCTAGTTCACTACCCATGTTCCAACTGAAGGCCTCAGCTATACGTACATTGGTGAGTATAATGTTCAAATTTTGTTGAATGTTCGTTATATTTAAAGTTATTAAATTGTTTACTTTTTCGAATGTGTTTAATTTTATTTTTTTGGTTTTTTGTTTTATATTGATAATATGATGGACATGGCAAAAGAATGCGCGGAGGTAATCAAAAGTAATGCGGGCATGCCTATGAAGAAGTTCGCTCAGAGGATGCTCTCTTCATGTCGTACCAATCTGGATGTTTTGGGAGATGGTGAACGTTTGGATAGAGCATTGAGCTCATCAAGAGGGCGACGTAAGAGCATAAGGGATAGGCCAGCTGTAGTGATGGGGCAACAACGAGAACAAAAACTCAGAGAACCTCAAGGTACATCTTCACCTCCACCTCAAGAAGAAGAGCAACAAGATGAGAATGAAGAAAGAGTTGTTGGAGACATACAAGAGGAGGGAGAAGAAGAAGAAATTCCTGAGGCGTCATCCCCGCTCCGGCGACGAAATCCTGCTCGGAAGAGGCGAGCACCACAACCATACACGCCCGGTTCTTAGCTAATATCCAATACAATTTTTTTGTTGTAGTATTTTATTCAAATTTTGTTTTTATTCCTTTTGTAACTTATTATGTGATAATTGTTGTTCACATGTTTAAGTGTTGTTGATGTTGTTGTTATTAATTGGTAATAGTCAATTATGTTGGTGATTTTGGTGACCGCACGTAGGAATTTATTTGGAGAGTGTAGGTGATGGGAAAGTGTTTGTATTTTGGGGGTGATTCGAGTGTAGCAGTTGCAGCTGCTGTTGGAGTTGTAGATTTTTTTTTTAAACCTAGGTCGTTGTTGGAGACAACGACTTGTTTTTTTTTCTCATCAATAACTCTCTGTGTATTGGAGCATGAAGTCAGAGAGTAACACCCTATTTTTTTAATACCTTAGGCCGTTGTCTCCAACAACGGCCTAGATAATAGGCCAAAAGTTGAAGTTTTTGGGGTGCTCTCTGACTTGTTGGAGTTAAAAAGAGCAATAAGTCAGAGAGCAAAACCCTATTTTTTTTATACCTTAGACAACGACAACGGCCTAGGTAATAGGCCAAAAGTTGAAATTTTTGGTGTGCTCTCTGACTTGTTGGAGTTAAAAAGAGCACAAGTCAGAGAGCAACACCCTATTTTTTTTATACCTTAGGCCGGCCTAGGTTATAGGCCAAAAGTTAAAATTTTTGGGGTGCTTTCTGACTTGTTAGAGTTAAAAAGAGCAATAAGTCAGATAGCAACACCCAAATTTTTTTATACCTCCAACAACGGCCTAGGTAATAGGCCAAAAGTTGAATGTTTTTGGGGTGCTCTCTGACTTGTTGGAGTTAAAAAGAGTAACAAGTCAGAGAGAAACACCCAAATTTTTTTATACCTAAGGCCGTTGTCTCGGTAATAAGCCAAAAGTTGAATGTTTTTGGGGTGCTCTCTGACTTGTTCGAGTTAAAAAAGCAACAAGTCAGAGAACAACACCCAAATTTTTTATACCTAAGGCCGTTGCCTCCAACATTGGCCTAGGTAATAGGCCGAAGTTGAATGTTTTTGGGGTACTCTCTGACTTGTTGGAGTTAAAAAGAGCAAGAAGTCAGAGAGCAACACCCAAATTTTTTTATACCTAAGGCCGTTGTCTCCAACAATGGCCTAGGTAATAGGCCAAAAGTTGAATGTTTTTGGGGTGCTCTCTGACTTGTTGGAGTTAAAAAGAGCAACAAGTCAGAGAGCAACACCCAAATTTTTTTATCCAACAACGGCTTGGGTTATAGCTAAACATTTGAATTTTTGCTTTTTACAATTTTATCTGACGCATAGTGTCCCTGGAACTATATACCAAAGACAGATCTATGCTTGTATATCGTTTATATTTTTTATTACTTTCCAATTTTTTCCACCTATCTAACCAATATAAAATGATAAAGGTTACATGTTTAAAAATAATTCCAAAAAATAAAATTTGATCTTTTCATTTGTAAAAATTAATTTCTTAAATATATTCTTACCCCTAATATGTAAATTCTTCTGCAATGCGTACATCTATCCGGTTACTTTTGAGTGTAGGGTTTCAACCCAAGTAGTAAGGGTTATTGTAGGGTTAGGGTTACGGTGAGGGTTAGTGTATTAATAGGGTTAGTGTTAATGGGGTTAGGGGTAGGGTTAGGGTAAGTGGGGGTTAGGGGTAGGGTTAGGGTTATTGTAGGGTTAGGAGTGTAGGGTTATGGGATAGGGTTATACCTAAGGGTTAGTGGTTATAAAAACATTCCAATTTTCAAACCCATCTGAATTTTCCAAAAAACGTCTTATTAACCCTAACCCTACCCTTACCCTACTCATAAATAAGATTATGGTAGGGTTATGGTAGGGTTAGGGTTGAGTGTATGGTTATGAATAGGGTTATGGTTGGTTCATTAATTAGGTTAATATTTGTAGTTGGAGGTAATACAACGCACCAGATCTTTTCCATTATTGGGGGTATACATGTGGGGATCTACATGTGGTGCCCACTTTGTAGAGTGAAATGTAATAGTAGGCAAGTTAGGGACTTTAGGTTTTTCCCATATTGGATCTGATGTCTCTCCGTTCTAAAGCGCACTGAATCTTTATCCTTATTGGGTTATATATGTGGAGATCTACATGTGGTGCCCACCTTGTAATAACAAATGTAATAATAAGCAAGTTATGTACTTTAGGTTTTTTCTATATTGGACTTGTTCTACATGTGGGTTACTACATGTGGTGCCCACTTTGTAGAAACTATGAAGAGAAAAAGAGTAAGGACCGAGGATGCTATATGAAGTGATAAACATGTGGTGCCCATACATGTGGAGATCTACATGTGGTTCCCACTTTGTAATAACAAATGAAATAGTAGGGGATTTACATGTGCCTGCTTTAAAGCACACTGAATATTTTCACTTATTGGGTTCTACATGTGGGTATCTACATGTGGTCCAACTTATGGAATCCATGAGTTGATAAAACTCCATTCCATTCTCATTCACATGATCCTTGTAATACCGCTCTTTGTACTTGTCACAGATTTTGCATATATATTGGCCACAAAGAGCATTATAACCACTAACCCTAACCCTAACCCATAACCCTACTCTCCTAACCCTACACTAACCCTTAACCCTACCATAACCATAGCTTGCCCTAACCCTACCCTAAATATCATATTTTATTGATTTTTACAAATGAAAATATCATATTTTATTTTTTCTATTTTTTTTACATTTAACCTTAACGATTTTATATTGGTTAGTTAGGTGTCTATTCCTAACCCTACACTAACCCTTAACCCTACCATAACCATAGCTTATTAACCATACCCTAAATATCATATTTTAGTGATTTTTAACAATGAAAATATCATATTTTATTTTTTCTAATTTTTTTTACATTTAACCTTAACGATTTTATATTGGTTAGTTAGGTGTCTATAAATAGAAATTAATAAAAAATATAAACGATGTACAAGCATATGAATGTCTATTTTGTAGAGTTCAGGAGACAATGTTCGTAAAGAGTGGAGAGACAGTTGTAAAAAACATCAAAAACATAACCCTAACCCTATCCTTAAACAACCTAGAAGTTACTACTTTGGTTGAAACCCTACACTCACCAGCAACAAGTTTTAGGTGTACGCTATGCAGAAGAATTTACATAGTACGGGTAAGAATATATGTAAGAAATTGTTTTTTACAAATGAAAAGATCATGTTTTATTTTCTGGTATATTTTGTAAACATCTAACCATAATGATTTTATATTGGTTAGTTAGATGGAAAAAATTGGAAATTTAAAAAAAATATAAACGATATACATGCATTGATCATCTGTCTTTGGTATATAGTTCTAGAGACACTGTTCGTAAAGAGTTAAGAGAAAATTGTAAAAAGCAAAAAACTTCAGATTTTGGCCTATTACCTAGGCCATTGTTGGAGACAACGGCCTAAGGTATAAAAAAATAGGGTGTTGCTCTCTGACTTGTTGCTCTTTTTAACTCCAACAAGTCAGAGAGCACCCCAAAAATTTTAACTTTTGGTCTATTACCCAGGCCGTTGTTGGAGACAACGACCTAAGGTATAAAAAAAAGGGTGTTGCTCTCTGACTTGTTGCTCTTTTTAACTCCAATAAGTCAGAAAGCACCCCAAAAATTTTAACTTTTGGCCTATTACCTAGGCCGTTGTTGGAGACAACGACCTAAGGTATAAAAAAAATAGGGTGTTGCTCTTTGACTTGTTGCTCTTTTTAACTCCAACAAGTAGAGAGCACCCCCAAAATTTCAACTTTTGGCCTATTACCTAGGCCGTTGTTGGAGACAAAGGCCTATGGTATAAAAAAAATAGGGTGTTGCTCTTTTTAACTCCAACAAGTCAGAGAGCACCCCAAAAACTTTAAATTTTGGCCTACAACCTAGGCCGTTGTTGGAGACAACGGGCTTAGGTATTAAAAAATTTTCTAGCATCCCAATAGGCCAATATAGAAAGCTACTGATCCAAAGAATAATTTTGCACATTTAACTTAGGCCGTTGTCTTCAACAAAAGACAACGACCTAAGTAAAAGAAGAAAAAAAACAACACTTTCACACTGCAGCTACAATCTCCCAACAACACTTTTACACTGCAGCTAAATTATATACAACCCATCAGCTACAATCTCTCAACAACAATAACAACGATATTAACAATCGACACAAACCAACAACACTTGAGTCTCAAGAATATTTACAGTTAACAACAAAAAGTAATTAACAAAACTTGCATCAATATGTAATATACTGAAACATTACATTTAAAAAATTCCAAATCACAATGGATTATCATATCTCTCGTCAGAACTCTCTTTATCGGATGGAATCACTTCTTGCAGATTGTTTGGCCTTCATTCAAAGATAAGTTTTAGTTAGTGAGAAACTCATTTACCACAAATGAAGTATATTAAATTTAAAAGAGGGATAAACAAATAAAGTACGAGTCTTACCCCTCAAATAATATTGGACAATTTCTTGAATCATGATTTATTTGCACAATGCCGCATTTTCGGCACCATCTCAGTTTTTTTATGCGGAGTTGCTTTCTTATCGGCCTCAATCTTTTGGCGCGAGGCCTTCCCTTTGTCGTGCCTTTCTGTGGGTCACTTACGCGTGTAGGTATGTGCCCACTGCCTTCATCATGAGGTTGTGCACTACCATGCGGTTGTGAACTACCTCCCGGTTCTACACTGTCATGTGGTTGTGAGGCCTGTTCTAGTTGTTCACCCAATCTGGGTTGTAGCCGAGAGACACCATCAATGATCTTCTGCAAATTCTCCAACGTGTATTTGTAACTTTCATTGGAGGAACAACCGAGATCGACAACTGTTTTACATGGTAGCTTAACTCACAATATCGAGAAGCAAAATTCTCGGTATTGGGTTCGGTTAGAACATATGTATAACTTCTTCTCATCACATCCCGGGTCAATCTTCTTTTAATGTATACATCCGGAAGGGAAGTGTGATGGCTGAACCGAAGAACGGCTAAAATATGCCTGCAAGGAATACCAACAAAGTCGAAGAAGTGACATGCACATGTAATAATTCCGTTGATTTTGCATAATTGAAGAAGGCGAACTGGTTTTGATTCTCCACAGAGTATCACATGGAAGGTTGAACTATCCGGTGTCTCAAGATCGCCAACGTAACTCACATTGTACTTGAAGCTTTTTGTAACTTCATCTTGGAATTTGTAATTTTTTTTAAAAGTGTATGTTTTAGCCATTTGTGCCTCCAAAGCCCATTCGCTCTTCAACTTCGGTCTCTTCTCACGGTTACGATGATTTTCTTTCAGTTCATCGTGTATTTTCCTTCCCAAAAACGGTCGAAGATGACGGCAAATTCATGCAAGGAATATTTCTTTTCTGTATGATGCTTCAAGGCAGAATGCGCTAACTGAACCTGTTAGCTACTCAACATGCCGGCCCAAAAAGAATCTTTAGCGTAGATGGATGCCCAACTTTCACGGATATCAAATAGATCGTTCAACCATTTGTTACTCTCTAATTCGTATTGCGAAATCAAAACACCCCATTTTCCTACAAAGTCATGTACATATTCGGAATTGTAGATGACATTCTTCAAAGATTCCCTAAACTTGTCGCCATTGTTCGACATACGCACCTTCTGCGGTAACTTATCTGAAATGTGCCAAATACAAAAACGATGTCGAGTCTGGGGAAAAACTTTCTTAACTGCAGTGGTGATCCCACAGTCTTGATCGGTGACGATACCGGATGGAGCACGATTCATAACCCCTAACCACTTTTCAAAGAACCATTCAAACGAAGAGGCCGTCTCATTTGGAATGAACCCACCTCCTAAGAAAGTCGATTGCCAATGTTGATTCACTCCAACAAAGAGAACAAATAACATTTCGTACCGGTTCGTATTGTACGTGGCATCAAAGCAAAGTATATTGCCAAATTCTTGATAATTCATCCTAGAAATACCATCAATCCACATACAATGTGACAACCTGCCCTTCGGGATCGACTTGAATTTCATACAAAAATGAAGGATCCGTCTGTTTCTTAGATTCAAAAAAATCAATTAGCATTGTAGAATAATGTCCTTCAATGCTTCCTGTGAATCTCTAAGTAAATTTCTAACATCTTTTTCGGTGAATCCTACTTGATCGTGACCACCACTAGCACTTTCGAAGAAGAGCATTTGTCGATATGTCTAGATATTAGCTTGGTTGAATTGCTCTATTATCTTTTTATCTGTATTTGACACGGAACGGTTTCGGGGCAAAAGATGCCTTCTACCGAGTGAGGTGAATTAGTGATTGTGTTATTCGTGAAATGAATTTACCACCCACGTATTACTTGCTTCGTTCAATTTTACACGAAGGCAAGCCTTACAACCCGTTCTACAGATTATTCCCCGTCTACCATCACTATGTTGGCTCGGCGACGATCCGGCTTTATTACAAAGATATGACTTATCTACTTTCACTCCTCCTTTTAATTTATTTCCATCCTTACGCATTGCAAAACCCCCACAACAAGCATATGAAGAATAAAATTTTTTGGTCTCAACTAAAATGGGAAACGTCATACCTAACTTTAGTTTTAGATGTACTTCCACTAACGGCATGGAATCAATGATTGGTTCTACCTGCACAAAATTATCACCGGCAGCAGAACTTTCCGTATCTCTGTTCATCTGGGATAAAAATATATTACTGGTAAATTAATACACACATCATATGTAAAACACCTTGTTTACAAACGATTGTGATATATATATACATAGGAAACAAAAAAAAGGCACAAAACGTCAAAAAAGACGTCAAAAAAATACGAAACTCTGCAATTGGGTCGGCTTGCCGTACACAAGGTAACAGAACTTGTAGAAGCGAGTTCTGATCCACAGTTTGGAAGATACGGCCGTGTCTCGCTCGCTTTCACTATTGGAAATGAGGGGAATGCGATACACGGACGCATATAGCAAACCGAGGGTGACAACTCGCAACTACAAGTTGCTATGACTTGTGAGTGGCGAGACCGACCTACTCGCAAAATTACGGATTTTTCAAGTGGGTTCTCTATTCAAAACTCTCTCAAAACATAACAAAATTCATGAGTAAACCGCACAATCGACGAAAAAAAATCAACTTTGTGATTGGGTTGGCTCCCCGCACACAAGGCAACGCAACTTGTACAAGCGAGTTCCAACCAACGGTTTGCAAGATACGGCCGTGTATCGCATTCATTCATGAAAAATGCCAACAATGCGATACATTGACGTAGGCCACAAACCGGGGGTCTAAACTCTCAACTACAAGTACCGTTTGGTATTGAGCAGGTAAGCCCAATATGCTCGCAAATTTTTTATTTTTTTTGGATGTCGTTTCGTATTGAAAAGTACCCTCGAAAGAAATCAAACATTAATTGAGGTTGTTGTTTGATATACGGTACAAATCTGCACAAACGAGATCAAAAAATTTTGAATCTTTGGGAGTAGTACGGACGCAAAACACATGAGCCAACAAAATTTGTAGAGGTAAGTTTCAACTCACGGTTTGCAATATACGCCGATGTATCGCTTTCACTCACGGATAATACTCGAAAGCGATACACGGCCATACACTTCAAACCGTGAATCCAAACACACTACTACAAGTTGTGTTGGCTTGTGCGTGGCGACCCCGATGTACTCGCAAAGTTGCATAATTTTTTTAATCTCTTTGTGCGCTATTACTAACATCGAACAACGACCAATAACAACTAATACTACATCAACATCCACAATAAAACTAGAATTACCTATTCTATAAATACCTACGCATAATATAGAAATTGTACACTCAAACATTGGAGAAAAAATTCCAATTAATTAACCTAGTTGGATCTACTAAAGTAGAAACAAATTAATACCTTTCACAATGAGGGTGTTCGGAAAGGAGATAGAGGAGGCCCTTGCGCACTGCTGTAGGGAAAGGAAGGGGAGTAGGGTTTGGATAATTACTTTAGGATTAGGATTTTAGGGTTGGGGAGATTTCGTATGGGTTAGGGTTTTTTTTGTAATTGGGATCTTCAAGGAAGAGGGCAAGAGTGTGAGAATAGGGAAACATTGAGTGAGAAGAAACAAGCAAGAGAGAGCTAGGGTTTTCAGATCGAGAGAGAGAGTGCTAGGGTTTGGGAAACTGGGTTTCTCGAGCTCTAGTAGCGAGAGAGATTAGGGGTGGGCTCGGTACCAGACTTTTTGACATTGTACCATTACCATACCAAACTAGTTCGGTTTGAAAATATGCAAACCGTTACCAACCAAAAAGTTCGGTATACCGAAACTTCGGTATACCGACTATTTCGGTTGGTATGGTTCGATATTGGTGTTATACCAAATATGACCCAACAAGTATCTTATTAATTATCAATGAAAGAAACTTTAGTAATGAATGTACTATATAGAAATATACCACAATATAACATCACCACTAGTTCATATTCATACCGAAACCGAACCGAACCCGGACCCGGACCCGAAAGTGCATCGGTTCTTACTTTAGGACCCGGACCAGAATCCGTATAGATCGGATCGGTTTCGGTCCAATGCCGGGTCCGGGTATCGGGTAAATGTGACAGTGCTAGGCGAAACTATAAGAAGTGTTTCTTAGTGCTACAAGTTGAGAACATCATAGAAATGGCCTCTGCTTCAGGTATGTCGGAGACAGGGTGTTTGTCAGGACGCCATTTCTTTGCGAGCATTTTGTAGGCTCTCTTATTTCTTGTGAGGTTGCGCGTTTTGGTAATGTTGAGAACATCATAGAAATCCAACTGATTAGCCATGAGATTGAGATGAAATAAAATGGTGGATCAATAGGAAAACTATAAGCAGTGTGGCTTAGTGCTACCAGTTGAAAATAATGAAGTAAAAGAAATCTCTTCGTGTTCAACTGCTCTGGCCTTAAAGCATTTTCTGGACGAGTATTAAAATTCTTTCAGTTAGGCCATAAGATACAATGGCTCATCTAATCTGTACCGATCTTTGTATAATCAAGATCAATTTTTTTAATGCTGATAAAAAAAAAAGTAATCTTTACTGATAACCTTTTTCGCACAATTTTATTGTCGATTTATGATATAAAATTCATGATTGTTATGAATAAAATGTAATGCAGAACTATTTGGTGTACGTATACTACTGTATTTGCTAATGCACAGCGATGGCATGACCTACAACATTTGGTTATTGTTGTTGTTGTAACTACCACTATTAGCTACAGAGAAGTCACACAAATGATTCTACGAGTAGATAATCTATTCTGGTGTTTCAAAATAAGTTCATTAAACGATACATCCCAGGTACAGTTCATATCATATTGTATAAGTTTAGTGAATGATTAGGATTAACTCACAAAAAATTGAAAGACCGGTCTAAAGCCTTCAATAGCCTTTATAGTCAAGAAAACAATGGCATTTGATGTTAATAATATATCTCATTTTCTATTGAAATTAAAGGAAAATTCTGTATGAATCCAATAAGAGTTGAACTTAAACACGAGCATTACAATCCAAATGCACCTACTTTAATCCCATCTCAATATACTGACTGAACCATATTCATATTCGGTACGGTATGGTAAAATACCGACTGAACCATATTCATTCCGAAACCGAATCGGATTTTAGAACTTGGTACGGTTGTACCGTACCATCCTTTTGGTAACCAAATTTTTCGGTACCGAATCAATTGGTTTGGTTGTAAAACGAGTCGGTTGGTTCATTTCGGTATGATCGGCCGCCCGTAAGAGAGATAGTTGTGAGGGAGATGGTGAACTTAGTATGTACAAGTGTTTGGTACACCACTTGCACATACTTAGACCGTTAGGTTGAAATTTTTGTTAAAAAAATAACTTAGGCCGTTGTTGTTGTTCCCAACAACGACCTAAGTATAATTTTCTTCAAAAAAAAACTTAAAACAACCTAGGCCGTTGTTCCCAACAACGGCATAATAGGTTTCTGCAAAAAAAACTTCACGCCAAAAAAATGCTAAGTCTGAAATGTTTTTTGGCATGAAGTTACGAAATTACCCCTCCGCTTTTGGAAGCATTAATGGGAGACTAAGTGGGTTTCGATCTCATCTGCTGATCATGATCAACCAAGATCCGGCGGCTGAGACTCGCGTTTTCCAACCCGTTAAAAATAGATCCGTTTTCAACTGAGCATTTGCCTATATATATATATATATATATGAATAAAAAAAAGAGCAATGGCATTCCTTGTAAATATGTTGAAATGGGGGGGGGGGGCACGTTGAAAGAAGCAGCCTTGTGCTGCTGACTTTCAGTCAAAAAGCCACACTGATGTGGCGGTCTTGTGGAGCCCGCCCATGTGAGAGAGTATCAAAGCATGCTGTTGTTGCCACTGTTTCTACTGGTCTCGTTGACGTGGCACCATGGGCCCACTTAGCGGCTCTATGTACACGCAGTGAAGAGAGAGAACGGGTGAAGTGAGTAAAGATTGTCCTATATCGGAATATTACAAAGAATATTATATTAATAAATACTATTGCCTATGATCAAGAGTCACCAATCCTGTTAACCACCTTTTGAGAGGCAGCCTGTGGTGGGCAGTTGCACTATACTATAAATAATTTTTCTTCTAAATTGTATAAATTATCTGAGCTAGGGGCAGGGGTGTTACAAATTGTATCAAAGCCGACTTTCAACACCGAGTAGGGGCACAGACGTGAGTATGAGGGCCTCAGGATCTGCCGTGTGAGATAGTCCCCATAATTATCAAGGTTGTTGCCTGTGGTGTGGGAATGATCTCCGGAATTATCAGGATCGAGGCGACGCTCACAGATGCTCCACATCGGCTAGAAAGTAGATCCTGCACTAGATTGTGCATGCCCCGTGCTCAGCGAGGATGCTGATTTCTGAAAGGGGGTGTGTGTGTAACACCCCGTAATTTTCAATGTAATATATATATATATATATATATATATATATATATATATATATATATATATATATATATATATGTGTGTGTGTGTGTGTGTGTGTGTGTGTGTGTGTGTGTGTGTGTGTGAATAAAAAAAAGAGCAATGGCATTCCTTGTAAATAAGTTGAAATGGGGGGGGGCACGTTGAAAGAAGCAGCATTGTGCTGCTGACTTTCGGTCAAAAAGCCACGCTGACATGGCGGTCTTGTGGGGCCCAACCATGTGAGAGAGTATCAGAGCATGCTGCTGTTGTCGCTGTTTCTTCTGGTCTCGCTGACGTGGCACCATGGGCCCACTTAGCGGCTCTATGTGCATGCAGTGAAGAGAGAGAACGGGAGAAGTAAGTAAAGATTGTCCCATATCGGGAGATTACAAAGAATATTATATTAATAAATACTATTTCCTATGATCAAGAGTCACCAATCCGGTTAACCACCTTTTGAGAGGCAGCCTGAGGTGAGCAGTTGTACTATACTATAAATAATTTGTCTTCTAAATTGTATAAATTGTCTGAGCTAGGGGCAGGGGCGTTACAATTTGTCTCCAAAGACTCTGCCTTTTAGCACTTCAAGAAGACAATCCCAATCCACTGAGTTGTAGGCTTTCTCGAAGCCCAATTTTAACAAATAACTCCCGTCGTTCAAAATATGGCATTGGTGGATAGTTTCTTCAGTAGTAGCTACACAATCTAATATACAACGTCCCTTGATGAAACATGTTTGTTCATTACTGATCAATCGGTCCATCAACTTGTTTAATCTGTTGGCTAGGATCTTAGTAATAATTTTGACTAAGCAGTTGAGGAGGCAGGTAGGGCGAAAGTCGCTGACACCACGAGATTCTTCCTGCTTATGTGAACCACCTCCGCGAAGTGAATTCATCCAGTCTGAGATTGTGATTGTGAAACTCAATGATAACCGCCATGAAATAATATCGGCAACCCATCAGGGCCAGGGGCTTTGTCATTGCCCATTTGGTGAACCACCTCTATAACATCTTCCTCCGTGAAAGGTAGTTCGAGGGTTTGAAAGGACCGCTCCAAACCTTCGACATAGTTTTGCCAGAAGTCATCACTAAAAGGGACCCTGAAATTAGTTTTGCAGCCAAACCTACTCTTGAAGTGAGATTGCAAAGTGAGCTGGATATCTTCTTCTTCTTGAATTACCCCTGACTCAGTTTGAATCGATAAGATGATGTTAGATCTCCGCCGAGCGCTGACAACCTGGTGAAAAATGCTGTATTCGCATCTCCCTCCTTGAGCCACAAAATTCTGGATCTCTGTTGCTATTTAATTTCTTCCAATTTATACAGTTGTGATATGTTCTCTCTTAACGATAACAGCCTATTGTGTTCGGATTGGGAAAGATCCCTATGTTCCTCTACTCTCTCAAGGTCATCAATATCTGCAAAAATGGAATCTTAGCTCGCCAGATAGTCACAAAACGAGTTCGGTTCCATTTTCGCAGCTTACCCTGAAGCCTGCAAATCTTCTCACACCAAATTGCTGCCGCTTCATTGCCTATAGTGGGAAGAGTCCAGTTTTCCATTACTAGGTGATGGAAGCCTTGCATTTCTAGCCAAGCTTTCTCAAACCTGAATTTTTTCGGGTTGCTAGGATGTTGCTCACCCGAGTCGAGTAAAATAGAAACATGGTCCGAAGTAGGTCTTGGTAGGGATTTGGCATAGACCATAGGGAATTTTGCCTCTCAATCCAACGAGACTAGAACTCTATCTAGTCTAGCTAAAATAGAGAAGATTGCATATTAAACCATGTGAACCTACAATCTGGAATTGTGATGTCGACCAACTCAAGGTCAGTAATAACCTGGTTAAACTCTTCCTTATTAGCATTGCTGGTGCCTCAGCCCCTATGTTTGACCACAAATCTAGTGATGTTAACCCCCTTCCCCCCCAGCTATGGATGATTCCAACGTAAACGTATAGATCATAATTCATTCTAGAATCAGGGTCTAGAAGAAGCAATATTCGGGTCATAGACTATCAAAATAGCCTGAATCCAACTATCATTACGATGTTGAAGGAGGACAGACAAGGAGAATTCTGCTCTGAATTCGTCCAGGCAGGAGAAACAATTAGGGTTAAAGCCAGTAGCAATACCTCCTGATGCCCCAATGGAGGGAACAATCCTCCACTTCGAGATCTTGTTCTCTTCGACTCTTCTAAGGCCCGCAACATGCAACCGTTTGATTTCTTGAAGACCAACAATGTCAGATTTAGAGGTGTAGATGATATCTCTAACCATCTCATCCTTGCCCCGTCTCCCCAAACCCCTAACATTCCATAGAAGGATCTTCATTAACAACACTGGTTGATTCGAGATAAGACTAACTCTCTCTATTTCCCACCCTCAAATTTTATTCAAGAGGAGAGCATTGAGATTAGTATTGCTAACCACAATACCGCATGTTTTGGCCAGATTAAAAACCAAAAAACTTAGTATCAGACATAAAATTAAAAATTGAAGCTAGAAAACAACGCATACCTCCATCATCTATCTTCGCGGACTTAGCAGTAGCCGCAATTTCCGGGAAAATCCCCTAAAGACTCACCATGAGCCCTCTTAGCAGATTTGTGAACTTTAAAACCTTGCGACTCTTTATGGTGATCGCAAACAACTTGGGAAACACTCATTGAAGGAAATGTAAACGGAACTAACTCTAGTGTAGACTCCGTTATGGCGAATGACTAGGAATCTGCTACAAATTCGACATCTAGTCATAGAGATCATCGTCTTCTAAATCGAAGCAAAATTTATCTTGTTCTTCACTTTTTTTGCCTACAAACATTGATGCTGGCCCATTAGAAACATCAGCATTATGACTGGACCCCATTCCATAAGAATTGTCAGGCCCAATCCCAAGACTCATCAGGGCTTCGAAAACCCGCTCCAATCTGACCTCTCGCCTGCCAAGTGGTGGGGATTCAGAGGCAGAAGCCTGACGCATCACGTGGTTCTGGGGCACCTCTGAAATCAACCCCGCCTTTCCACGTGTCCTCACCTCAGAGGCCGACGATGAAGGCGTCACATGACTCTGAGAAGCCCCTAGAAGAACTCCAACCTCTTTTGAGTTCTTACTCTGGTTTCACTCATCTCCAACTTTAGGGCTAGCAATCGAGGCACTGCCATTCTTTCCAAAACTAGCAACTTTCTTCAAAGAGGAAGACTCAATTCCCGAGCCCTCGATGCTCTCTCCTCCCTCTCCGCCATTAGGCATCACATGCTTCTCTGAGAGATGAAGCCCCTCGATCTCATCAACTCCATCGCCAAACTTGTTACCAGAGTTCCCCTTCCCCAAAAGTTGACCTTTCCCCCTTTGAGCAAGCTCTGCCACCGCAGATCCATACTCCTAGATAACGTTGTTGTCATGCACCGCTTTCCAGAATACGGGAATACAGGCACGTAACTGAGGCCCAGCGAATGATATAAGTACGCCAACTCATATCATCCATAAGCTGTACCAGTCTTAACTCAACAATATAAGAAAAATGAATCACAACCACGCAGAAACATAATAATCACATAAACGAGAATGAAATACAATAACCAATCTGGAATACAAGGACTTACCAAATAACTCCAGAGACTCCTGCTCCAATTGTAGAAGATCTGCTAATCAATGCCTCCTAGAAATTCTCCTTGTGCACCTGTACTTGATTATCTAAAAAGAAAGAATAATTTGTCCTTAGAGCAAGTACGGACAGCAAGTAGTGAAAAGCAGAGAGTAAGGGAATAAGGTACGTGTAGGAAATATGAATCAAGATCAAATTGCAAGATCAATAATGGTACTAATAGCAATGGTCTTAATCAAGTATACACGTGTCAATTTTAGTTCATTAGAGTGTCATTTCTCCTATCTAGTGTACGTACTACTGCATCCCATACTACAGGTTCGGTGCACGCATAACAGTGTTCGTTTTAGACTTCGTGGTGGGATCTACAGAGCGTGTACTCGGTTTCAATAACAATCATTTACCATTTTCAATCAATCAATTTCCAATTATTCAATCAATCATTCACAATCAATACTTCTCTTTCCATGTTAATACGATATCAATATAGGCCTTACCGAGTACATTTTCTGAGACTGTCCACTACTAAGTCAACCCTTATTAACCCCGGCTTGTTTAGTATTTTATTAAATCATTCATGTCCATGTAAGTGTATATAAGGACGTCAAGGGAACGATAATGATGCAGCAACATGATGCATTGCGCAATAATAACATGAAATAGTAAATCTAAAACAACAATTCTCTTTATATTATTTTAACTGATGTCTATTATAACTGGGTCGAAACCTCAGTACAAGACAAACAATGCAGTAGGAATTATAAAAGCTAGCACGTATATGTTCATTCAAGTTGATAAACAATAGGTTATTGTATCATGAAATGCATTACACCAATGTACAATAATTAGGATGTTCTTTACAGTGTACAAATCCATTTATCATGTCATTGTTCAAGTCACAATATCTCAATCGATCAATGTATTCAATCACCATTCATTTTCTTTATATACATTTTCTAGTCATTTTATTCATCTCAATTGTGTATGCATGCTTAGGTTTAAGTCAATGGATAATTATCAGAGGTCAAGAGTACGTCGGGTTAGCTCGTGTAAACCCTCGATACTCCCAACGGACGGGACACAAGGCAAATTAAGATAATTAAAATGGAACTACTTGCAGGAGATCAATAAGCTTGAACTAGAAAATTAAAGGAGTTCAAGTGGACTTGCCTGTTAGTTGATGACTAGATTAGAATCACCAGAATAACGGGATCAGAATCCCGGGGAGCGATCCCAAGAGTATGTGCGAAGACCGTGCAAAGACAATCAAACAGCATGGAGCAATCAGCAATTCAGCAATATCTCCACACTGGATCGGACAAAACTCCAAACAGCAAATCTAGATCGGCTACACCCAAACACAGAACACTAAGTCCAACCAATCACTTCTCTACAACACCAAACAGCCAAATCCTCTCCCTGTTCTCCTTTAATCTGACTGAGAGAGAGAGACGGAGCGGAAGAGCTGGCGGCTACGATGCGCCGCCGCGATGGGGCGATGGAGATGGCAACTGGTGGGGACACTGTCCGCGGCGACCACGGCGAGGCGGCGACGGCGGGGGACGAAGCTTCGAGCGGAGGGGAAATGGCACGAGGAGTCGGGAGTGAATGGCGAGCGGCTGGTCAGGGGAATGGTGCTGCGATGACGAGGGGGAGGCTCAGGCGGCGAATCTTCAGGCGGCGCGATTGGAGCTCGAGCGGAAGAAGAAGGAGGAAGAAGACATCAGCAGTGATGGCGGCAAGGGAGGCTGTGGCTGTCGACGAAGCGAGCGGTGGGGACTTCGGGGTGCTGTGGGGGTCGACTGGATGGAGCGACGAGGACTTCGGCAATGGTTCGAGCAGTAGGAGGGCGGAGCTTCGATGGCGAGGGGCGCTGCGGTTGCGGCGGGAAGCACGCACGAGAGGAGGCAGGGCGGCTGGCGGGACTCGGCGCTCGGAAGGAAGACGAGCGAGGGGACAGCGGTCGCGATGTTGAAGACGAAGAAGAATGGGGATTTCTGAGTTGTTTGGGTTTGTTCTGTTCTTTGGTTGAGAACAGAGAGAGGGAGAGAGAAGGAAACGGGGGAGTTTGGGTTTAGTATAATAAATAAAGTAATGGAGGAGAGAAGTGGGGTAGTCACGAGGTAGTGGGGAAATGTGCTGGTAAAGTGGGGAAGTTGGGATACGGCATTGAGGAGTGGGGAGAGGAAAATATTGTATACAGTAGGTGTGGAATAAATCTGTATAATAGGAGTAATGGGTTTTGGGTTAGTGGGCTTGGGCTTAAAAATGGGCTCAAAATATTTAAATAAAATATTTAAGGTGTTGGGCTAAATTTTGGGCTCGGATTAATTTAACAAAATCGAATACAATTTTGGGCTTCAAAATAATACATAATAAAATCAAAATACAACTTGGGCTCGTATTAATCAAATAGTAAAATCAGAATACAAACTTGGTTTTTAATAAATAGTCAAACTATTGGGTTCAAAAAATAGTTAAAATAATAAAAATCAATTAAGGAAAAATAATCTTAAGATACTGAGAATTTAAATATGGAAAAATACTTTAAAAATACGTATTAATGAAAACAGGGGTTACAAATCCTACCCACCTTACAACAAGAATTTCGTCCTCGAAATTCATTATGGCAGGCAACAGGACGAAACAGAAACAAACTTAAGAAATAACAAGGCAGGAAAATTTGAAAAGAAAACTCAAATGATGGAAGCACCAGAATACGGAAAGGACATAGATAAGATTGATGTCGAATAATAAATCGACAAAAGATAACAAGTGAAAAAGATGAACACGATATGAACGATGCAAAGGAGGATCGGTAAGAGAATACTGGGACATGCGGGTTATGGGCCCACCACGCTTCCACTGCGCTACTCTGATGATGATGTCCCAAGCAACATACCATGTCGATGTAGGCCACATGACGCCATCGACGAACCGAGCAGGATGACAAGAATGAGACACCAGGATCAAGGACAGTATGGGCTCAATATGGAAATAATTAAATAATGCAAAATGAATATAAAGATTGACTTCAATTTAAATAATTAAAAGATATGCTATAGATCAAAACTAATGTTTTTTAACAAAATAATTATAACAACATGTTAATAATAAAAACAATAACATCAAGAATAATAGAATAGTAATAGCAATAATAAAATAATAATAATAACAATAATAATAACACACATGTTAATAATAAAAATAATGATAACAATAATAATAATAATAACATTAAAAATGATAATAGCAATATTAATAACAGTAATGAAAAAGGTCATCATAGTCATATTGATAGAAATAATAAAAATAAAAGTGTTAACAATACTGATAATCATGATAATACATACATGACAAAATTGGGTTTAAAACATTCATGCAAATAATACAATTGTAATAATAATAATTAGAATAACAATAATATGAATAACAATAATATCAATAACAAAAATAATAATAATGGCAATAATAATAATAATAATAATAATAATAATAATAATAATAATAATAATAATAATAATAATAATAATAATAATAATAATAATAATAATAATAATAATAATAATAATAATAATAATAATAATAATAATAATAATAATAATAATAATAATAATAATAATAATAATAATAATAATAATAATAATAATAATAATAATAATAATAATAATAATAATAATAATAATAATAATAATAATAATAATAATAATAATAATAATAATAATAATAATAATAATAATAATAATAATAATAATAATAATAATAATAATAATAATAATAATAATAATAATAATAATAATAATAATAATAATAATAATAATAATAATAATAATAATAATAATAATAATAATAATAATAATAATAATAATAATAATAATAATAATAATAATAATAATAATAATAATAATAATAATAATAATAATAATAATAATAATAATAATAATAATAATAATAATAATAATAATAATAATAATAATAATAATAATAATAATAATAATAATAATAATAATAATAATAATAATAATAATAATAATAATAATAATAATAATAATAATAATAATAATAATAATAATAATAATAATAATAATAATAATAATAATAATAATAATAATAATAATAATAATAATAATAATAATAATAATAATAATAATAATAATAATAATAATAATAATAATAATAATAATAATAATAATAATAATAATAATAATAATAATAATAATAATAATAATAATAATAATAATAATAATAATAATAATAATAATAATAATAATAATAATAATAATAATAATAATAATAATAATAATAATAATAATAATAATAATAATAATAATAATAATAATAATAATAATAATAATAATAATAATAATAATAATAATAATAATAATAATAATAATAATAATAATAATAATAATAATAATAATAATAATAATAATAATAATAATAATAATAATAATAATAATAATAATAATAATAATAATAATAATAATAATAATAATAATAATAATAATAATAATAATAATAATAATAATAATAATAATAATAATAATAATAATAATAATAATAATAATAATGAAAATATTAACAATACTGACAATAATAATAATATTGCAAGACGGAATATAATTCGAGTTCACACATTTTATCGTATGAAGGTAATTCGATATCAATAGCAATAATAAAATAATGAAAACAACAATAATAATAATAGCACTGGTAATATCAGTAATGATAATGATACTAATAATAATAACGAACACAATGGCAATAATAATAGTAATAGTATCAGTAATAATAAAATAGCAGTAATAATAATAGAAGTAATAACAATAAGGATAATGAACACAATAATAATAACAACAATAGAAATAATAATAATGATAATAATACCAAGAATAACAACAAAAACAATAGCAATAATAATAATAGTGATAATAATTTTATACACAAAATAGAGTAAAATCAACAATACGGGTTCAAATTGTATGGAAACAAAAAGTGTAATAATATAAACAAGATGTCATAGGGAAAATATTTCTTTACCTTTAGTTCCATTATATAAGTAAAGAGTTTTGAATATCAATTAGCAATTAAGTAGAAAATCTTGCCCCCTTAACATCAAGTTGCATGTTTGCCTTCACGATATCAGGTTGCAGGTTGTCGTCCGGATATTCGGCTGCACATTTTGTCTCGCCGATATCCAGTTGCAATTTGCCTCCATTGACATCGAGTTGCATATTTGCCATCTCGACATTAGGTTGCACTGAAATGGTAAAATGGAAAGTGTAACCTCCCATACACACAGGGATATGGGACATTTAATTTAAGTATGACGTTATATTTTGAAATTCGTGATATAAAAATAGTAGAAGGTAAGAAATGGAGTTGAAAGTCACACAATAAAATATCAAAATAGATATATAGATTATAAATACCAAATACAATAGTACAAAATAGTAGCAGTTAAAATGATTTATAAAAGTAGGGAGAAAACGGAACGAAATACAAGTATAAGTACAATGCAAATGTGAATGAGAAAATAAATATGCAATGTAGCAGATTTACACAATAAATATAATAAAAATAAACAGTATCGCAGGATTTAAACGAGCCTCTATCATGTCCTTGAAGATCCACCGATGCCGATCGACAAACCAAGCGGGAAGACAAGAATGGACAACTCCAGAATCAAAGGAATGTTGGTACAAAAAGGAAGAATTTATACCCAATGAAGAATCAATGAAGATGAAAACTGCACGGGACGGAAGGAACCAAGGATTGAAAGATTTGAAAAAGAAGGGATCAAAGAGGAATCCAAATGAGAGGAGTATCCAGATTATATGTTGGTTATTCATGTTCATGTGATTAGCGTGGTGCGCATATTATTGAGTTAGACTGGCTAGAACCGAACTTGACTAACATATTAGTGAACATGACTAACACACTAGCCAAACACAGCTAAACTCCAACATAGTTAGAGCCTAACCTGGGCTCTGATACCACTAAAAACCTGTCACGCACCGCTTTCCAGAATATGGGAATACAGGCACGTAACTGAGGCCCAGCGAATGATATAAGTACGCCAACTCATATCATCCATAAGCTGTACCAGTCTTAACTCAACAATATAAGAAAAATGAATCACAACCACGCAGAAACATAATAATCACATAAACGAGAATGAAATACAATAACCAATCTGGAATACAAGGACTTACCAAATAACTCCAGAGACTCCTGCTCCAATTGTAGAAGATCTGCTAATCAATGCCTCCTAGAAATTCTCCTTGTGCACCTGTACTTGATTATCTAAAAAGAAAGAATAATTTGTCCTTAGAGCAAGTACGGACAGCAAGTAGTGAAAAGCAGAGAGTAAGGGAATAAGGTACGTGTAGGAAATATGAATCAAGATCAAATTGCAAGATCAATAATGGTACTAATAGCAATGGTCTTAATCAAGTATACACGTGTCAATTTTAGTTCATTAGAGTGTCATTTCTCCTATCTAGTGCACGTACTACTGCATCCCATACTACAGGTTCGGTGCACGCATAACAGTGTTCGTTTTAGACTTCATGGTGGGATCTACAGAGCGTGTACTCGGTTTCAATAACAATCATTTACCATTTTCAATCAATCAATTTCCAATTATTCAATCAATCATTCACAATCAATACTTCTCTTTCCATGTTAATACGATATCAATATAGGCCTTACCGAGTACATTTTCTGAGACTGTCCACTACTAAGTCAACCCTTATTAACCCCGGCTTGTTTAGTATTTTATTAAATCATTCATGTCCATGTAAGTGTATATAAGGACGTCAAGGGAACGATAATGATGCAGCAACATGATGCATTGCGCAATAATAACATGAAATAGTAAATCTAAAACAACAATTCTCTTTATATTATTTTAACTGATGTCTATTATAACTGGGTCGAAACCTCAGTACAAGACAAACAATGCAGTAGGAATTATAAAAGCTAGCACGTATATGTTCATTCAAGTTGATAAACAATAGGTTATTGTATCATGAAATGCATTACACCAATGTACAATAATTAGGATGTTCTTTACAGTGTACAAATCCATTTATCATGTCATTGTTCAAGTCACAATATCTCAATCGATCAATGTATTCAATCACCATTCATTTTCTTTATATACATTTTCTAGTCATTTTATTCATCTCAATTGTGTATGCATGCTTAGGTTTAAGTCAATGGATAATTATCAGAGGTCAAGAGTACGTCGGGTTAGCTCGTGTAAACCCTCGATACTCCCAACGGACGGGACACAAGGCAAATTAAGATAATTAAAATGGAACTACTTGCAGGAGATCAATAAGCTTGAACTAGAAAATTAAAAGAGTTCAAGTGGACTTGCCTATTAGTTGACGACTAGATTAGAATCACCAGAATAACGGGATCAGAATCCCGGGGAGCGATCCCAAGAGTATGTGCGAAGACCGTGCAAAGACAATCAAACAGCATGGAGCAATCAGCAATTCAGCAATATCTCCACACTGGATCGGACAAAACTCCAAACAGCAAATCTAGATCGGCTACACCCAAACACAGAACACTAAGTCCAACCAATCACTTCTCTACAACACCAAACAGCCAAATCCTCTCCCTGTTCTCCTTTAATCTGACTGAGAGAGAGAGACGGAGCGGAAGAGCTGGCGGCTACGATGCGCCGCCGCGATGGGGCGATGGAGATGGCGACTGGTGGGGACACTGTCCGCGGCGACCACGGCGAGGCGGCGACGGCGGGGGACGAAGCTTCGAGCGGAGGGGAAATGGCACGAGGAGTCGGGAGTGAATGGCGAGCGGCTGGTCAGGGGAATGGTGCTGCGATGACGAGGGGGAGGCTCAGGCGGCGAATCTTCAGGCGGCGCGATTGGAGCTCGAGCGGAAGAAGGATGAAGAAGACATCAGCAGTGATGGCGGCAAGGGAGGCTGTGGCTGTCGACGAAGCGAGCGGCGGGTACTTCGGGGTGCTGTGGGGGTCGACTGGATGGAGCGACGAGGACTTCGGCAATGGTTCGAGCAGTAGGAGGGCGGAGCTTCGATGGCGAGGGGCGCCACGGTTGCGGCGGGAAGCACGCACGAGAGGAGGCAGGGCGGCTGGCGGGACTCGGCGCTCGGAAGGAAGACGAGCGAGGGGACAGCGGTCGCGATGTTGAAGACGAAGAAGAATGGGGATTTCTGAGTTGTTTGGGTTTGTTCTGTTCTTTGGTTGAGAACAGAGAGAAGGAGAGAGAAGGAAACGGGGGAGTTTGGGTTTAGTATAATAAATAAAGTAATGGAGGAGAGAAGTGGGGTAGTCACGAGGTAGTGGGGAAATGTGCTGGTAAAGTGGGGAAGTTGGGATACGGGATTGAGGAGTGGGGAGAGGAAAATATTGTATACAGTAGGTGTAGAATAAATCTGTATAATAGGAGTAATGGGTTTTGGGTTAGTGGGCTTGGGCTTAAAAATGGGCTCAAAATATTTAAATAAAATATTTAAGGTGTTGGGCTAAATTTTGGGCTCGGATTAATTTAACAAAATCGAATACAATTTTGGGCTTCAAAATAATACATAATAAAATCAAAATACAACTTGGGCTCGTATTAATCAAATAGTAAAATCAGAATACAAACTTGGTTTTTAATAAATAGTCAAACTATTGGGTTCAAAAATTGGTTTTTAATAAATAGTCAAACTATTGGGTTCAAAAAATAGTTAAAATAATAAAAATCAATTAAGGAAAAATAATCTTAAGATACTGAGAATTTAAATATGGAAAAATACTTTAAAAATACGTATTAATGAAAACAGGGGTTACAGTTGTCCCTTCTACCCTCAACAATACTACCGTCCAAAGCTTCTCTAGTTCTAACCATAGTGGTCAAAAGCTGAGATTGGCAATTTTCTTTGCCCTTCTTTTGATGCAAGTAGGAACCTTTGGCCTCATCAACATCCATCGGGCTACCATCCAATATCAAACAGTCAATCCCCTCTTTAATCAGAGGTCGTTGGTGGCATCTTTCCATGGTCTTACTTTTCTCTTTTGTCTGGATCTCTGACTGAGACGCTCGATCATGTGAAGGGTCAGAAAACCTCTGACCCAACTTCGATGCATCCAAATCGTTTTTGAGATCCAACAGTAGATTTGCAACTCTAGGGAAATTGGGGTTGCTGGATGGAGAGTTTGGATCCCGGCGTTCCGTAAAAGCGATACAAAGTAATTACCTGTGAGCCATCTCGACTTCATGGGAGCCATTGATAGAAGTCTTAGTTTGTGGCAAGAGCACCTGTTTGTAAGCTCTTCCATCTCTAGGGGAGTTAAGATTATATGGCTTAGGCAAGAACGATGGACGGACCTTTTCATTAGGCACCACCTCTAGGGTGATTCGAATCAAATAAGAAGCATTATAGGTCATTTTGCAAACCTAGGCATGAACTTAATGTTTGGGCTTCTAATGAGGACCCTGGTAGACTGTAGATCTGATCTCTTCACCATTTTTGGGTCTAGTTCCACCACCATCCCAAATTCCAAGATAATTTCTTGAATGGCTTCATTCCCCCAACAGTGAAGTGGTACGTTGTGTATCCAAATTCAAAATTTATTACCTTTCGGCAGTTCAGCACCAAATAGGTGGGGCCATTCAGAGAATGTAGCAGTAAAGTGCCTGAAATCCACTAACCCCGTAGAGACCACATCGCTAAGCTTCTTTGGCGAGGGGAAAGAAATTAGGAATTGTAAGTGACAATTATTCTTAACCACCCACTCTCGGTGACCCTTCATTGGCCAACGTGAGTTAAGAGCATCTAAAAAATTATTTTCTGATGGTCTACCAATTTTGACTCAATCAAAACCACATCATTTATGAAGTCAAACCTTCTTCTGCTTGATAATAGGGATATTGTTACACAACTTGATACAAGCCGGGTTCTCTGATGATCTTAGCCCTTAGCACATCTCACTTTTCTTCAGTGGGATTAGGAGGAAGATTGGTACATAGGACATGTGACGCCACTTTAGGCACTTGAAGCATCGAGCATCTTTGGTGCAATCAGCTCGAGTATGCCCAAGCTCCCCACAGTTGAAGTAAGGGATAGGCTTTTTTTTCCCTTACGGGTATTTTTGATGACTCCACTGGAGTTAACCAACTTGCTAGTTCTATTGGAATTCTTACTCTTTACTCTCACCCATTGGTCCTCACTTGAAGAAATAAGTCCCGAAGAATTACCCATTGGAGATTGATCCCTGATAGGAGAGGCTGGACTCCCAACCGGAGCTCTAGCAGCCGCCATAGGGTTGGTCTCAAGTTGCACTAGTAGTTCCTGACTAATCAAGGGAGGTGGTGGAAGAAGTATAGGAAGTAAGGGTCATTGTGGAGGGTGTTGTTGGGAGGTGTGGTTAGGGAAGTGGAAGAGGGTTGATCCACATCCAGGCTGTTGTTATGAGGTTGGGGGGGAGGTTGTAGTTGATGACTGTGAGAAAGGTGTTGCTTGTGAGGAGGAGGGGATGAGGGGTGTTTGTGGGGTTTGTGGTAGGAGGTGATCTCTTCTTCGACCCTTCTCTTTCCATTGAGCACAACAATGGAAAAGCCTCTTAGAGGTTTACTCCGATCCAACACCGTTGAAGGGGAGGGATACCAACGTCGATTATTTACTCCACTTTTGGCTTGTAGGAGGACCCCTTCTATGAGCATGTCCACTAGGCAGAAAGGTTGAGCAGTGATGATGGTGGCTAGGATCAAATAAAGCTCGTCGATGATGATCTCTAAGTGGCCTGATCTGAGATGGAGGCCCCAGACCGAGCTCTTCCTTCCCTCTAATGGAGGACTAAGAACGAAGGTGATGACTATGGGGGTTCTTATGGTCAATCTCAGTGGAAGGCAGAGGTTGGGGAGGTTGAAGAGGAGGAGGAGGGCTGGTGGTAGAAAGGGAAAGATGTGGGTCTGCTAGAGAGGAAGCAGGGGTGGTTTGAGGAGGAGGAGGAGGAGAGGGAGGAGGAATGGGTTGGACCTTCTCTTTTGGCCCACACCCACGCATTTCAAGTTTAAGCAATTCCATGGGAAGGCAAACAAGACATGAAGGAGGATGAGGATGCAGCAGGAGCGGGGGAAGAGGCAGTGGGGGAGTGGTTCAGATGGAGGAGGAAGGAGGCTTAGGGGAGGGCAAGAGGAGAGAGGAGGAGGAAGAATTGAAGTTACCTCCTCTTGGTTTTTTACATGTTCTAATTTTTGGGTTTTCTAGTTCTTCATTTTTCATCTATTTTGTTATTTCACGTGCTGCCTACAAGCAGCTTGAAAGAAGAAGAGAGTAATCAGAGTTTCAAAATGGATGATCAATCTGATAATATCTTTTTGTCCTTAATAGCTATACAAATGAGAATTGAGGGGCCTCTTTATTAGCTGAAATTGCAAGCAACCCTATGAAACTTTGTACTCAGTAGTTAGCGTTATTATGAAATTAGAGGAAAAAAAGGCAATGTCTTTGTGGAAGAGGAGAGTGATTTGTACTGATTGTAAAATTTATATGAATTATTGGGATATTCAAAGTGGGATTCAACGCAACTAAGTAAAGGGCGACCCTCTTGGGGTTGTCTCAACTAAGCCTATCTGGTTAACATATATATCGATAGCTTCTACATATTATCCGAAGAAAATTATTTTCTATTGCTCGAGAACATTTGATAAATATCATTTGGATCAGATGAAGCCATTCGGGTTGTGTGAAGTTGTAGACAGAGTCACAGAGGCAAAAGGGTGATATGATCTGATATATAACTGGTAACTTCAATATGACAAATAAGGACACGCGCTTCGAAATTAGTTATCAATATACATTCTCACAGTACAACATATACATAATCACGGGTTGACTATAGGAAAACATATGACTATAGGGGAAGTACTGAGTAGGGGTATTACACATTGAATTTGACCTACCCAATTTTCCTAGTTGAAAAATTAGGAATTTGAAAACTTTGAATCTGAAAACCGCTAGCCTTGATTTTTTTCCTCTAAGGAACGAGCTCCTTCAAGCTTGGCCTCCTCTCTTGTAAGTTTTTCTTTTTCTTAGGGGATTCCCGAAAGGGAAAACCATGTTGTCTATGTATTCCTAGATCCCCATAGTATGTAAGTAGATGTATATATGTTCTAAAGTTCTTATATAAAATAGTTTAAGTTAAACCTTAAAAACCCTTTTTATTTGATCTTATGCACACCATAATAGCATAGTCAAATTCCTCTCAAAATCCATAAGTGACCCTATAGGCACGTAAGGCCAATAAGGGTGAGAAAGGCCGTGTGAGAGCCAGAAGGGGAAAGTGGAATATTCTGGCTGAAAAGTGTGGAAGGAACTAGGCTCACCTTGGTGTGTTCTAAGTCAAAAAAAAGGAAAAAAAAAACGGAAAATAGGAAAACATATAACTATAGGGGAAGTACTGAGTAGGGGTATTATGCCTTGAATTTGACCTACCGAATTTTCCTAGTTGAAAAATTAGGAATATAAAAACTGCCAGCCTTCTCAACAAAATTTGTGCTATGAATTAAGTGAGCAGCTTCTACTAATTTTTTAAAAGTTGCACCTAATTTTATGCTTATCTATACTGGTTATTGTTCTAGGTTTAGAACTAAGTTCTAAGTCTAAGTATTCTATTTTTGAATAATCTATGGTCTCTTGGATCTAGTTTGTATGCTCTGAAACCAAAAAAGTTGAAGGATGGTGGTTTTCAGATACCTAATTTTTCAACTAGGAAAATTGTATAGGTCAAATTCAAGGCGTAATATGCCTACTCAGTACTTCCCCTATAGTCATATGTTTTCCTATTTTCCTTTTTTTTCTTTTTTTTGCGACCTAGGACACCAAGGTGAGTCTAGTTCCTTCCACACTTTTCAGCCAGAACTTTCCCCTTCTGGCTCTCACACGGCCTTTCTCTCACCCTTATCGGCTTTACGTGCCTATAGGGTCACTCATGGATTTTGAGAGGAACTTGACCATGCTATTATGGTGTGCGTAAGATCATGCAAAAAGGTTTTTAAGGTTTAACATAAACTATTTTATATAAGAACTGTAGTACGTACACCTATTTACATATTATGGGGATCTAGGATTACATAGGCAAGGAAGAAAAACTTACAAGATAGTAGGCCAAGCTTGAAGGAGCTTGTTCCTTACTTCAATATTTTACAAGAGATTACAAGAGGAAGAGAAAATACATTGAAGTGGGGGAGTTTGTTTGGAGGAGTGAGGAGTTATTTTTCTTCGACGATCTCTGAGTGAGGAGAGGAAGTCTTTATATAGGCATTTGGCTTCTGAGTGAAGTCTTGCTTTTCTAGAGGCTTCTTCTATTCTTTTTGTGTCTAGATTATGTAGTGCCACCAAATATAGAGATAAGGGGGAATCTGGCTCATGATCTCCACTGACTGATCCTTCTGAATTGCTTCCACTAATTGATGCTTTTGGGGATGTCTTCTTTTTGGTGGTCATTGTTTATTCTCTTATCTTCTGGATCACTCTTTTCTAATCTATTCTGCTGAGAGCTGTGTGTCTAGGGCCTTTTTGAGTGCGATTGCCACCTGTTCAGCTATAAGTTTTTCAAAGATGCTTTCTTTTTTGTCTTTTCTTTATTGGCAATTTTGATATTCTTCAACTTTCTGGAGGATCTAGTTAATATTGGAATAATCATCTTCTTGAGAATTATCTTCTTCTGTTATTGGGGCTTTCCCCTTATTTTGACTTTTTGGCAAAGCCACAACCATTAACGGACTTGATGAGTCTTTACCGGTTACCGTTTGTACCGGACTAGCATTGGAATTGTGGACCCAATAGTATGTTGGTGTATGCCCTAGAGGCTAGTTGTGTATTGACATTACTAGTTTACATTGCGTCATGACATGTATTTCATATATGAGGCATTTTATTTATTGCATTATTTATTATGATTAAATGAACATAATAAAGTCCTTAGAATAGTAAGTTCAATACCATGAGATATCAAATGCATGACTAGATTGTGAGTTCCTATTGGTTGTAATCAGAACACTATTCTTAAATATCCCTAGTCAAGTACTATTGTAAATTAGAACAACAATGATACATATAGACTAGTATGTGCATAGACTAATGACCATATCTCACAGGTCATGGATATGAGATATCAAGTCTTTACATGGGTACATACTAGAGTAATAATGTACTGGATTGACTCACCATGAGAACGCTGTATTGATCGTTACGTGAGTGTCATAAGTGGTTCTCACAGTGACCATGGTGTACATAGTTCTTTGACCTAAAGTCACTACGGTTCCCTACATGAGAAGTTATATATTTTAATGCCGTCAAATATTTCCTGTAATAAGGTGTTATAAAGTCGACTATTGAATATACTACAAATCGTGCAGAGGGATGCGAGTGACTTAGATAAGATTTGTCCCTCCTACATAACATGAGTGATATTTACGGGTCCATTGATTAAGTGAGACTGCAAAATGCATGACCATGTTCAAATGAATCAACATGAGATATTAATCTCATTTGTTTTAGCGGGTTACTTGGACATCAAGAAACCAATGATTGAACTATATAAGGGTGACACGCACTATAGCTTGTGGTCAATTAAAATATCTGGATAAAAGGACTAGACTACATGATAATATTGGTCACAGATAGGTTATGTCAAATCACTGGCATTTCCGTTACTTAAGTAGCAGTGATGTATTGTTAGATACCGCTCACTATTTGTAACACTAGAATAGAATTTTAGTATTACTGTCAACGTAATGGGAACCTACAGGGTCACACACTTAGAATGGATCGAAATTGAGATTTAAATTTATGAAATGAATTTAATTGTGAATCCTAGTTAAAACTTAGATTCCTGACATGGTTGGGTAATTAATTAGATTAAATGAGCGAACTAAAGTTGGAAGGCCCACACACGAACGTGACCCAGGTCAAATTGTGTGCCCAACCACCTCACCACTCTCTTAGGGTTATTTTTCTTCACCTATATATATGATATATATTTGTGGAAAAGACGCAAGAGAAACCCTAGCCGTCACAGAAACTGTGAGAGAGTGAGAGATCATAAAGGACATCCCATTCCTGCAGCTAGCACCGCGGCATGAGGGATAGCTTGATTTGATCCGTTCATGTGGATACATCAGAGGCATCACAACCTTTGCAGTGCTGTGATTGGCATATTTTGGAAACATCAGATCCATTTTAAGGTATAATTGCTAAACACAATTTATGGTTTTCCGCTTGGATCCATGACTAGGTTTCGATATTTCATGATTTTTTCGCTGCGTTTTTAATCTGTGATTGTCATCGAAACCTAACACAATATCCTTTTCAGCATTCATATAGGAATGCTTACCAATCTCACCATTAGTTTTGAAGACCAAGGGAAAGGTTTTTGAAGGAAATTTTGTTTGAAATAACTCCTTTTCTAATTCTGAAATATTTTGATGCAACTTTTGTTTTTCTAAAATCAAACAATTAATATTCTCATTAAGTCTTATTACAATTTTGTCCATTGCTTCACAATGATCCCGAAAGAGGATTCCCCCCTGTTTATCGTTTACTGCTGAGAATTCCAATGGTGCTTCATAAACTGTTCTCAAGGATGATGAGATGTAATAGTTTGGTCCTAGATGTCTTCTGGCGATATCCAAGGCTTCTGAAAGGTTGTTGACCCCTTTGTACAATGGGTCTCTGAATTCTCTAATGCTGTCAATGACTTCTATCCATGTATGGAATACTCCTTCGAGATTTCCTTTCAAAACAACATAAAATTCTTTTGATTCTAGTTAAATACTTATGATAAAGAATTTATAGCTGCTAGAAAATATTTCTGGTTTTTCTTGTTAAAGGCGATCCATAGGTTATCTAAAATACATCTTTGTTCTTTTGTAACAAAAATATGTGGAAAAGTCTGCAAAGAAATATTACTATTAGGCAATACCAAAAGTTCTTGGTTACCAGAACGCATAAGCTCTTGTTGTGGTCTTTGTACCATATTCTGATTAAAAGGTCTCGGTACTACAGCCTGAATATTATGAGAACTGCTCGACTGCAGTCCTGCCATTTGCTCATCATCAAATATATTTATTAGCGTATGAAAATTTGTGCTCTAATATTAATAAAATTGGGTGTTAACTCTCTTAGTCTTATGGTAATTATTGCTTGTCTCAGCCAACCATCTATATTATACTGAACTCTCCGTGCTAGTGTTTATAAAAACTATCTTTTATCTGGTTAATGGGGAGAACAAACGTCTCAACAGAACTGTGGGTAAGGAAGAATACCAAATCTAGAACATTTATGTTTGGTTTGGCTTTTTTTTTTTTTTTTTCAAACCCCAAAAACGTGTTTGGTTAGGGTGTTTTGTGAAAAGAGTTTTCACAAAACTCCAACTTCAGTCATTCTCTCTGTACATGAGCGCAATCTTACATTTTTAGAAAAGCATTTTTGAAAACTCCAACTTGTTTGGTTTGAGTGTTTTTAGAAAACTATTTTCAGAAAACTGTTTTCAAAGCAACAAACCAAGAGGTCCACTTCACTTACGAGTGTACTCTGATGGAGGAGGTGGCTAAGAATATCTGCTAAAGTATTGTTAGCGCCAGAGATATGTACAAAATGAATATAAGGGCCAAGCTGAGTACATCGGTCAATAAAATTTAACCATGGCCAAGCTGAGTACATCGGTCAATAAAATTTAACCACCGTCGTCTAGAACTTCTTTTAGAATCAAAGATTCAATTTAGTATGAAAAGAAACAATGGTTTCGCAGTTTGTGTGAAGACTAATTTATTTTTTAGAAACTAAAAATAACACGAGTTATCCAGTGCATAAGAAATGACTAATAGTAATACATCAATACTACATATATTACCCTTTTTCTTTGTACTTACCGCTAGCATATCCACAAATTTGTTTAGATTCTTTTGGTAAATTCTTATTGGGTTTGGCAAGCAAAGTGGCACCCCAACCAGTATTGCATCTACTTGTTTCTACAATCAAGTAATCTGTATCTAAAGGTAACTGTAAAACAGGTAACTGTTTAATTAGAGTTTTGAACTGTTGGACGAGTTTGATATCTTCTTAGTTAAAGTGTTTTTGACCATTATCTGAAGTTTTTGGAATTTTTCCAAAAAGACCCACTTTTTTGAAAGTAATTACCAAACTGACCCACTTTCGAAACTAATTACCAAAACTACTCACTCTATCTCAGATAGCGAGTTTAGTGAAAACATTATCGCTATCTGAGATAGAAAGTGTATGGTGAGGTGTTTCTCCATAACTTAATAGCAAGTTTAGACTTGCTATCTCAAATAGCGCGATTGTTTGAACTACCTTCGCTAACTGACGTAGCGAGTATGTTTGTACTACCCTCGCTAACTGAGATAGCGAGTGTATGATCTTGAAAAAAAAATACCAAGTTAATACTCGCTATCTCAGATAGCGAGTGTGTTTGTGCCACACTCGCTAACTGAGATAGCGAGTGTCGATTGGAGAGTTTTTTAAACACTCGCTATTTTGCTATCACTCTCACTTCTCTCTTTCCATTCTCTCTCTTCTCTCCTAACTCCGAAAGAAAACCTAAACCTTAGCCTCCCAAATTTGTTATTTCCCCTACAAATTCCGTCCAAAATTCATTGAGAACCACTTCATCACTCACAACCCTCTCTAACCCCACTCTCAAAATCCTAAACCCATAATCCAAGATCCCGGATTTTATTGATTTCAGGAAGGGTAAAGAGAATTGCGGCGGAAGCGAGGGCATTCATCTCATCCTCATTCTTTACCTCCTAAAGCACCCATCTATCATATGGTAAGTCTTCATACTTTTTCAATTTGATTTTGGGTTAATTATGAATGTGCGTTAAATTCAACGTAATGTTGAGAGCTCATGATCTGTGGGATGATTAGTTAATAGATAAATTTTGGAATATATTACTGTATATTTAGTTAAAAGTGAAATGCTACTTTGAGATATAATTTAATTTTGATATAAATAAGATTATCGACAGATAATTTAATTTTGAACTAGCATGTTTAGAGCTTTTGATATGAATATAATTATTAGATATTTATCTGTATTATTGTTGAATTCTTCAATTATATGTGTGTGTTTTATTGGTGTTAAATTATTTGTTTTTAGAGTATGCAATTATACTATATCGAAATACATATAAAATTGTTGGAGTCCCATCGCTATTAGATATGACACGAACACAGAATATTCATAAAGAAGGAACGAGTAGTAGACCTCCAAGTAACCGAGGCCGTGGGGGGCCACGAACTTGTTATGGAAAACCCCTAAGTAGTGGTCGCGGGGGGACAAAGACACACAAATGTAATATGATTGACTTTATTCGATTAATTTGATTTTGCTTTAATAAAATAGTATATTGTGAAATTGATGTTTATTGTTATTTGTTGTGTAGGTTGAGCCAGGTTCGTCTTCTTCACCAAATGAGCCGGGTCCGTCTTCTTCGCCAAATGAGCCGGGCCCGTCTTCTTCACGTAATGAGCCGGGCCTATCTTTATCATCTTATGTTCCACCGGTGGGTCCTGGTCATCTCGACCCAAGGTTCTTCGGGGGCACGCCCTTTGCTAATGCATCCACGTATCCATGAGTTGTTACAAGATTGCGGGTTATACGGCATCAGTCTCTTGAGTTCAATTAAGGCCAACTGTCTTATTCTAACCGCCCTTCTCGAACGTTGGCGTCTGGAAACGCACAGTTTTACTTACCGGCAGGGGAGATGTCTGTCACACTACATGATGTTGCAGTGATCACAGGTATTCCCATCAATGGACAAGTCGTAACTAGAACGATGGACTTTGATCCACAGTTTTTTATCACAGAATATCTTGGGGTTGAGCCAGATCTTAGGGCTATTGTTAGGAAGTCGCTTCGGTTGAAATGGTTGAAGGATACTTTCAACAATAAGTTGAATGAAAAATCGAACGACTGTGAAGTCCAGTGCTATTGCAGAGTGTATATTATGTCTTTGTTTGGAGGTGTCATGTTCCCGAACTCCACTGGTATTTCCGTTCCCCTAATGTACTTACCTTTAATCGTAGACCTCGGAACCGTTGGGGCGTACAGTTGGGGTAGTGCAGCATTGGCTACATTATATTGGAGTTTGTGCAGATGCACTCACGGTGCGAGTCAGCTGAATGGACTGATATTGTTGCTACAAGTATGGAGTTGGGAATGCATGCATATTGGTACCCGTAATTAGTAGGCAATCATCAAAGTGGTTGCATGTTCCCGATGACCCTCATATGAAACCACTACAAGGTGTATACTAGACTGTATCACTAACATGAAAGGCTAACCCAAACTGATGCTTGCATACTACAGGGACGAGTTTGATACGTTGATGGATGACTGTGTCAAGTGGGTGCCTTAATACAGAAGAGTGTTTAGCGAGATTGCCACCTATGTACACGACGACTCGTGAGCTATGGTTGAAAAGAGCATCTCTTGTCAACTTTAGGACAATGGAGTCCTATTTTGTCGATAGTACTTTGAAAATTTTGCCTCCGTCAAAATATTCTAGCCGCAGAACCATTTGATACCGACTTGCATGGTATTACTGGTATGGGTCGACAACCCGGTCACGATAGGGCCACTTGTTTGCACGTACCCACGTCGATATATGGAACAATCATCGTTTTGATCATGTGATTGTTAATATTCCCCCATTCGATGCCGATTTACATGGACCATATATCACGTGGTATCAGAGAATGACTCGAATTTATATATCCCCTGCCTCCCAAATGCTTGTCGGTGTGCAACTACCGACACGACAATGAATCACTAATCCAGCAGACGACTATTCCGTTCATTTACTAATGTTTCAACCAAAGTCAACATTGATTCTGAATATCATAAGTTTTATTTTGTACTTTTTTGTTTTACATTACACATATGCATACACATTATACATTATTCTTTTAATACATGTTATTTGTTTGAGTGTAGATGACCCAAACATGGATTCAGGCAAAAGAATGCACGAAGGTGTTAAGAGTAATGTTGCCGAACCAGTAAAGGAGTTTGCACGGGAAATGGTTCATTCGTGTCAGGCGCAAGCGGACCTTGTTAGCGAAGAAAATAGACTGGACGCTATATTGTTGGGTCCGGTGCACCAAACGGGTCGTCGAAAGAAAGTGACCACAAGACCTCCGTATCGCCAGAGAGTATTAGAATAACGAGGAAAGGAGCACGTCGATGAGCCAGAAGAAGAAGATGATGTTGACATTCCTCTTTACGAACTTACTCGAGCAACTCCAAGGCATCCTAAATGAATGAGAGACACCGAAAATTGTTCACCCCTGATCCATGAACACCTAGATTTGATGTATGATTATTATTTAGTTTGTTATATTGGGTTGAATGTATAAATTTGGGACTGTACAAGTTTAAGTTACTCTGTCTATGTTTTTTTGATTTTTATATGATTTTTTTTCCTGCTTTGGTTTGCACTAAGTTTGTTTCCAAAGATTTTATTATTTTGTTTGAGTTTTTGTTTTTGCTTTTGGTTTTGTTTTTTGGTTTTTTTCATTGCTTTGCACCGAGTTTGTTTGTGTGATCATTATTTGGTTCATTGGATGAGATGGCTGAATGTGGTTAATGAAAATTGGGTTAACCTGAATGTGATGGCTGATGATGGCTGATTGTGTGTATGAATGCGATGGCTATTTGAGTTGTGTTTGATTATCCAAACTTTGGGATTATATGTTTGAGATTATGAGTTGTGTTAAAGATTATCAGATGTGGGATATAAGTTATGTTTGAAGAACATGAAATTATGTGTATACATGGAAGACTTTAGGATGTTGAAAAACTGGGTTACGAAGATAACTAGGCTCGCTATCTCAGAAGAGGGTCGCTATCTGGGATAGCAATTGTGAGAATTTCCAGTTTCCACAGACTTCAAAGTCTTTGGAAACTGAAAATTCTCACAGTTTCTATCTTAGATAGCGAGCCTGGTTCGCTATCTGAGATAGCAATTGTGAGAATTTTTAGTTTCTTGAGACTTCAAAGTCCCTGGAAAATGTAAATTTCTCACAGTCGCTATCTCAGATAGTGACCCTGGTTGTACCAGGCTCACTATTTGAGATAGCGACTGTGAGGACTTTACATTTTCCAGTGATTCAAAGTATCTGGAAAAATGTTTAAGAAAAATGCGCTCTCTCAGATAGCGAGCCTTTTTGAACCAGGCACGCTATCTCAGATAGCGAGCCTAGTTATTTTATTTTCCATAGCAATTAACAATCTCAGATTTTTCCTATATACATAATGACTCGGCTTTAAACACATATGCATTATGCAATATAACTTCTCAGGTATAAATAAAGTGACTATATCTCATACTGAACTAAATATGCACAATCAACCAAAATAATACATAACAAAAGTGCACAATTCTGATGGCTTTGTCACTAGCAAAATCTATAACCAAAATAATACATAACAAAATTCTATAACCAAAATAATACATAGCACAATATCTCAAAACATGTGTTTGAAATAAACGCAAAATTTAGTTAGTTTGACGGCTTTGTGAAGTTTGGCTTGAGTTTTTCCGGTATCGGCACATATTGTCACCTTTCAAACCACATTTGGAACAAGTCATCTCCGTACCCTGTGTTCGACCCATCTCTTACATCCATGTCATTATGAATTCTCGTACTCTCTAGCTGCTCTTTCCTAGAACGACGCAGACTCGTATCAGCTATGAGGTGTGGTCCACTAAAAATATGCCAATATGCTGGATCTAGTGTCAAATGAAAGGTGGGAGCCCATGTTTGTGCTAAGGCAGTAATAGAATAAAATGTATCGATATACGGCTTGTAATCAATTGTACGATATGCACAAGCCGCCAATACATGGGAACATGGAATATAATACAACTGAAATTTCTAACAAGTACATGTTTTAGTACCCAAATTAACGCTGTGCAAGTTCCCACCTTTTGAATTCCCACATACTCTTCGTATACCTGTTTTGACTGAAAAAACTCCAGGTTGATGATGGAACATTATGACCTCATACAAGTTTGCCCTCTCACGCCGAAAATCGATCAAATCCTAAACTCTTGGAGCAAAAATTTTTCTTTCACTTATAAGCTTATTCACTAATAAGCGACGGGTGAAAAATTAAGAATTGGGACGGTAAAAGATCATTTCCACAATTGCAGTTACGGGTAAACAACGCACACCTTTCAAAACTGAGATGAAAACTTCTAATAGGTTTGTAGTAATTATGCCATATCGACGACCTCCTTCGTCATAAAGAGCCCATTTCTAAACTAGTTTCTCTTTCAACCAAGTAGCTGCCTCCGCATTGACAGTTTCCTGCTTAGCGAGTTTGCTATGGAACTTTGTGGGTTGATTTTGAGATGCTATAATTTTAACTTTTTTCCTCAAAGTTTTGCAACCAAATTTGGTGAAGAAATTTGTAGCAAAATGTTGCATACAATAACGATGATATGCATTTGGTTCATTCCATGCTCCATTTTGCATTTCCATGGCGGCCAAAATACTTGCATGACGATAGGAGATAACACATAACCTATCCCGATCGGTGACAAAAAATCAATTGCAGCTCAGGAACTATGTCCAAGTATATATACTCTCTTCATCAACTATTACAAAGACAAATGGAAAAGGCTATCGTTTGCATCTGGTGAAACCGCAATTAACGAACAGCTCTTATATTTTTCATACAAGTGTGTTCCATCAACACTTATAACAGGTCTACAAGACTTGAACCCTTCAATCGAAGCACCAAATGTCCAAAATACTTCTTTGAATGTTTCCTCACTGGGACCGGACTGATCCTTATCCCAATGGACAATGGTTCCTGGATTTGCTTCTTGTATTGCTGAAAGTAGATAAGACAATTTAGTATATGCTTCTTCAAAGGAACCGAACAACCTCTCAATAGCTTTTTGTTTTGCAATCCAAGCCTTTCTATACGAAATCTGATAATTGAATTGTAGTTTGATTATCTCAATAATGGCCCGCGGTGTTTTTCCTTTCCCAGTCTTAACGACATTCACAATCAAATTACATACAAGTTTAGCATCAACTTTACAATGATCTTGATTCAACGCAGGATTCAAACATGTAAGCGGCCCTACAATTTTCTTCACCACAAAATTTGTCCCACCCTTTGGAACGATTGCACGTAATCTCCACGGAAAACCTGACCTCACTTACGACTGGTGAGATTTGCACCATCTCCTCAAGGGTACGTTTCCTAGATGCCAATTTACATTTCACAGTATATAGTGTCAGTGTAGTTTTCAATGTGACAAATTTCCGATTCTTTAGTTCGGAACTCCTATCCAATGTACAATTCGTGTACGTTCAATGAAGCTGATGACTCTTGTGGGACTTGATTTACTCTCGCACTTTGTGACATCTCCTCGGTAATATGAACATTAACATTATTGAAGGCATCATTAACGTTCACATCATTATCGTTCCTCTCATTTATATTAACATTTACTTATTCATCTTCTTCCACTTTGCTATCATTTTCTACACTCTAACTTCATCGTCGGTTTCTTCTTCTTCTTCATCATCATCTAATAGTTCGTTGTTAACGGTAGCGTTTTCAAATATTCCAAAGATATTGTCATTTTTGAACATAATCTTGAACCAAACTAGGTTGATGTGGCAACTCAAATTCTGTAGGATCCGGGCTTGTTGTATTTTTGAATGTGTCTTCTTATGGGGATGGTGGGATTGCATATGATGTTTGAACTGGGTTAGAACTCATTCAATGTGTCAGTACTTCTCGTACGAAACTTGAACTAGAATTAGCATGTGGCTGGGTATTAATAATTTGGATTTTCTGTATATATAATTTCAATGCGCACCAACTATAATTTTGATCAACTCTCCTAGAATGGACTTTAGAGCGTTGTCATTTACTACGGGCACAGTCATAAAATATTGACCTTCACATTTTTCTGCTGCATATCGAGCTAAAATTTTAACATTCCATTGATTTCTAGCTCAATTAGTAATCTCATAAATTTTCTCGACTAGTTCTACCATTATAATTGTACGGGGTGCCCAAACAATTTTAGGATCAACATCACTATAACAACAACCTAGTTTTGCGTTAAGAATAATTTTACCACCAAAATAAATTAAAATAGAAATATCATAATCCATACCTATACATATTTATAGAAAAATGAGAGACATTGTCTAATCTACCCAAGTGTACATGATAAAAGGTTATACAAATCATACCTTCAAATCAATGATCGAGAAGATTGAGCAATTATGAGCGTGGAGAAGACGACATAGAGAACTTGCTTCCAAACCAATTCTCTTTATACTATCCTAATTCAACTAAATTGGGGATCTTAGATGATAGGTTTAAGGTTTTGAGAGTGGGAAGAGAGGAATGTAAGGGAATGAATAAGATCCCTTGAGATTTGAAGAGTTTTAATGGGTGAGAGCACGAATTTGGAAGCTAGAGTTTCGGAGTTCGGAGAGAGAGTGGAGAGAGAGAGAGAGAGAGAGAGAGAGAAAGAGAGAGAGATAAGTGAAGAGGAGAATGGAAATAGAGAAGTGAGAGAGATAGCGAAACAGTGAGTGTTTAAAAACTCCCCAATCGACACTCGCTATCTCAGTTAGCCAGTGTGGTACAAATACACTCACTATCTGAGATAGCGAGTACAAACTTGGTATTTTTCCTTCAAGACTATACACTCGATATCTCAGTTAGCGAGTATAGTACAAACACACGTGCTATCTGAAATAGCGAGTCTAAACTTAGTATTTTCTTCAATTTTTCTTCAAGTGGTGGAGAAAAATCTCACCATACACTCACTATCTCAGATAGCGATGATATTTTCACTAAACTCACTATTTCAGATAAAAAATGGGTTATTTTGATAATTAGTTTCGAAAGTGGATCAGTTTCATAAATACTTTCAAAAAGTGGATCATTTTGGTAAAAAATCGAGTTTTTGCATATAGAGAGCCTGCTACTCTTTCTAAACTCTAAATATTCCAATTACCACAATGAATTAATTATTATTTATGAATTAGCAGGCTAATGCAAATAAGGACAGATGCTTCGAAATCAGTTATCAATATACATTCTCAGAGCACAACATCTCTACTATTTTAATGAGAGAGTTTGTCACCTAATAAATTTCATTTGTAACAAAATAAATACGTACATTGTAACCAAACAAATATATGCAATACACGTGCATAACTAATATAAAAGAGATCTTAGGTTCGATATCAGACAACGTCAATTTTTTTTAAATATATATATATTTATAAAGACATGCATCGTACGTGTAAATTACTAGTATAGTACATAATTTTGGGCTGGCTGGCTCTAATTTATATATATCTTAAGCTAATAGGCCTACCCCATATCTCCGTTCTCTATTTGAAAATAGAGAAAGAAGGGCAAAAGTAGGAACTGACAGATGTAGCCTATACCAATTACCAAAACAGAATTAATTAGAAAAACACCAAAAAAAAAAATTTCCTCTTCCACATCTCCCCAAAACCCATAAACCCTAACTCTCCCTACCCCAAAATCCATTCACATCTCCTCACCCGTCCGTCCCTACCGCCACCCGTCGTCCACCCCACCTCGATCCTGCCCGTCTCTACCTTCCATCGTCATCGTCCGTCGTCGATCCCGCCCCGACCCCACCGTCTCTATTATCCATCGTAAGTTTTCCTTTTACTTAAGATTTTTCTATCTTTCTCTAAGGCTCAACAGTTCCACACTGTGGTGACGACGCATAGATGACGGGATTAGAATTTCTTTATTTTATTATTATTATTATTTTTTTTGGTTGAAGATTATTGGCGACCTGGGATTTAATTGGGTTTTAACTTTTATATTATTTAGTTATTAATTATTATTGTTGATGAGAAGAAGCACAAGCTTTGTAAGGCGTGAAAGTTTGGAAATTTGATATTTCTTTATGGTGGTTTCTTATTGATTCCATCGTGCTCAAACATGAATTCCAGGTCATACCTGTATTGTGGTTGCTTCCTTCATTCTTCTTACTCTTCGTTCTTACTGCTTAACCGTCAAGTTGTTTTCTTTCCTGTATTTTCTTATATGTTTAAATTTTATGCGTATGACATGACATGATAATAAGTATTTTATTCATATTTTTTAAGGGGACATGTAAGTGCTTCCACAGTGTATGCTCAAAAATGGTTAAATGACAATAAAAATTGCAATTCTTTAGTTTGCTGCAGCTATGAAATTATAAAAAATTAGTAAAGGATAGAAAAAAATTGAACTGTGTTTCGGCAGGGAAAAAATATTTTTTTAAAAATTTCTTTTGTCTTAAATAGTATATTATTTCATAGACAAACCATCATTTTTTTTTCTTTTGATGATTTAGTAGAAATCATATAAGTCAATCAATAATCTATAGAAAATTCAATGGTTCCAATTTATATTTATATATATATCTTAAGCTAATAGGCCTACCCCATCTCTCCTTTCTCTATTATTATTATTAAATAAGTTGGAATGCATGTCTACACTAAATGTTGATGATAAGTATAAACACTAAGAAATTTAATAAATGGAGCGAACAATTTTTTCCCTTATAGAATTATATGTAAATTTTAGTGAAATATAGTGTTTTATTGAGTATAAAGTGGTTGATTTTGTTTTCAGCAGTAGGTGTGAATATTCAAAGATAGTGGGAGATTTCTAATTATATTGAGGGAAGTCAGACTCTTTCATTACATCTGATATGTTATATGTGTTCTTATCTCCTATTATACTTTCTTTTGAGTTAATTCCTATAGTTATTTATCTCAATATGTAATGTTTCATTATATTTTTCTACATGTGTTTTATTGAGTGTAAAATGGTTGATTTTGTTTTCAGCAGTAGCACTACAAAAGAAAGTAGCTTTCCCGGCGCTTTTTTCCGTCTATACCGGCGTTTTTTTACGCCGGGGAAACTTTCACCGGCGTTTACAATAACGCCGGTCCAACTGCTGCCGAAGCGGGCGTCGCTGAAACGAAGGGGTCTACACCGGCGTTTTTGGTGGACGCCGGTAAATATTAGAACTACACCGGAGATCATAAAACGCCGGTGTATATCGGTTTCTGGGTGCCGTTCTTGTGTGCCTATATACATACACCGGCGGTCGTAAACCGCCAGTATTTATTCATTCACCGGCGTAAATAAAAACGCCAGTGTAGATCGAAAGTATACCGGCGGTCAAGAAACGCCGGTGTATGTCCGTTTATGAGCGCCTGCTTTTCCCTGTTTACGAACACCGGCGCGACCACAAAACGTCGGTGTAGTTATATACGCCAGCGTTTATAAAACGCCGGTGTATGCCTGTGCCGTTACAGCCGAAAACTTTCACCGGCGTGCGTTGAAACGCCGGTGTATCACACACTCCAACAATTAAATTATATACACCGCCCGTTTTTTAAAACGCCGTTCTGGCTATGCCCGTTTATTTTCGATACTCCGCTTTTCCGTTCGATTTCAATTCACAGTTTCATTTACAAAACCTGTAAACTAATTCTCACAACTGATTCAATCAATTTCGTTGCATACTACTGCGCAAACCACAACCAAACACAAGAATAATTAAAGATAATCAAGTTTCACACGTGTCATATCAACGTCCAAATTCATTGATTAATTAACAATGTCATAATTAACAAATTAATATAGAGACTAACATCCAAAATATCCAAACAAACCAGTCTGACAAATATCCAAAATATCCCAAATTCAAAGTATGACATAACTCTCATAAAAAAAACCAGTCTGACATAACAACAGCAAGGAGGAGGACATAAGAACAACAACCATACAGCAAGGAGGACATAAGAACAGCAAGGAGGACCGCAGATTCATACCCCTCGAGTAGCTTCAGCTTTGATCATCTGCATTTCCTTCATCTTGACGACCGCTCTGTGAATAAAAAATAATAGTTTAATTGAACAGTAGATCACAATACAGAATATACATATTTTTTGAACTTGCAAAAAGAACTACCTGTGTCTCGAATTATAAGATGAAAGTGCCAACTGCAAATGGAATTGTTAATGATATATACAGAGGTAAAATAATTACATTGCAATGCTAAAAATTCCGTACTTAATTTTGTTTTTAAATATATCTAAAATAACAAAACAAATGAAAATTCAGTATCTAACTTGAAATCTTTATATTCTCTTCTGATTGGGAATATCCACTATCTAAAACAATAAAACAAATAAAAATTTAGTATCTAAGCATGTCCTTCATGGATTGTTCAGACAATCCATGAAACTGTCATCGTGGACGGAAACCAAATATAAGAAAAATAAGAAAAATAAGATAGGGCTCATATCAAGTATATTTTTAGGAAACTGTCATCGTGGAAGGAAACCAAATATATATAGAAGCCAGAAATGGAAACAGAAAGAAGAAAGGTAGAGACTTTGGATACACCAGGCTACCATAGCGGCATTTTCCTCATCTCTCTCTCATCCCTTATTTCCCTTCAGCACACGAACAGAAAGAGACATCAGCAACCACCTTAAAAGCGACAAGAACAACAATAATAATAAATTATTATGAACAAGATGTCTCTATATGGGTTTCCAGTTCTCCACTCGAGCCCACTCTTTCTAATCACAGCCCAATTAAGAACATAGACCACATCCACTAAACAATCCAATCATAGCCCAGTCAAAATTTGCCATCCTGGATCTTAATGAAATACGCTTCATTAACAGTGAAAGAAAATGAGGATGCTAGCAGCAAACTTAGTTTGGAAGTGAACCCATTTTTTGTTAAAAAATCATGCCAAAGATGGCAATCAGCTTCATTAACAGTATCTGAAAATGAAAATTTCCATTAACTGAGCTTATATGTTGCTCTACTAATTCACTGTGCCCAACTAAATCTAAAACCCAATTGTTGTGCGTATCCGGAGGATTTTGGCATACGTACCTATAGCATCCTCAGTTCACAGTAAACCCGTTTTGGTCAAAAAAACATGCCAAGATCACAATCAGATGCATGAAAATAAGCTTCACTATCAACAAAAGAAGAACTGAGGATGCTATGCAGCATACTTAGTTTGGAAGTGAACCCATTTTGTGTTAAACAATCAGGTTACATTGACAGTATCCGAAAATGAAAATTTCTCCATTATCTGAGCTTATATATATGTTGCTCTACTACTTTTTTAGCCCAACTATATCGCAAAACCCAAGTGTGGTGCATATCCGGCCGGAGAATTTTGGCATACGCACCTATACAATATCCTCAGTTCACAGTGAACCCATTTTTGGTATAAAAACATACATGCCAAGAAGACAATCAGGTGCTTGAAATGAACTTCACTAACAGTTAGTGAAAATGGGACCATAAAATAGGAAAAGAAGTCCATCAGGTTTGTGAAGTAAGCTTCACTAACAGTGATAGAAACTGGGGATGCTATGCAGCATACTCATTTTGGAAGTGAACCCATTTTGTGTTAAAAAAACCATGCCAAAGATTACAATCAGGTTACATTGACAGTGCCCGAAAAAGAAAATTTCTCCATTATCTGAGCTTATATGTTGCTCTACTACTTTTTTAGCCCAACTATATCGCAAAACCCAAGTGTGGTGCATATCCGGCCGGAGAATTTTGGCATACACACCTATACAATATCCTCAGTTCACAGTGAACCCATTTTTGGTATAAAAACATACATGCCAAGAAGACAATCAGGTGCTTGAAATGAACTTCACTAACAGTTAGTGAAAATGGGACCATAAAATAGGAAAAGAAGACCATCAGGTTTGTGAAGTAAGCTTCACTAACAGTGATAGAAACTGGGGATGCTATGCAGCATACTCATTTTGGAAGTGAACCCATTGTGTTAAAAAAACCATGCCAAAGATTGGAATCAGGTTACATTGACAGTGCCCGAAAAAGAAAATTTCTCCATTATCTAAGCTTATATGTTGCTCTACTACTTTTTTAGCCCAACTATATCGCAAAACCCAAGTGTGGTGCATATCCGGCCGGAGAATTTTGGCATACGTACCTATACAATATCCTCAGTTCACAGTGAACCCATTTTCGGTATAAAAACATACATGCCAAGAAGACAATCAGGTGCTTGAAATGAGCTTCACTAATAGTTAGTGAAAATGGGACCATAAAATAGCTTAAGAAGACCATCAGGTTTGTGAAGTAAGCTTCACTAACAGTGAAAGAAACTGGGGATGCTATGCAGCATAATCATTTTGGAAGTGAACCCATTTTGTGTTAAAAAAACCGATTACATTGACAGTATTTGAAAATGAAAATTTCTCCATCATCTGATGACCACAGTGAACCCATTTTTGGTATAAAAACATACATGCCAAGAAGACAATCAGGTGCTTGAAATGAACTTCACTAACAGTTAGTGAAAATGGGACCATAAAATAGGAAAAGAAGACCATCAGGTTTGTGAAGTAAGCTTCACTAACAGTGATAGAAACTGGGGATGCTATGCAGCATACTCATTTTGGAAGTGAACCCATTGTGTTAAAAAAACCATGCCAAAGATTGGAATCAGGTTACATTGACAGTGCCCGAAAAAGAAAATTTCTTCATTATCTAAGCTTATATGTTGCTCTACTACTTTTTTAGCCCAACTATATCGCAAAACCCAAGTGTGGTGCATATCCGGCCGGAGAATTTTGGCATACGTACCTATACAATATCCTCAGTTCACAGTGAACCCATTTTCGGTATAAAAACATACATGCCAAGAAGACAATCAGGTGCTTGAAATGAGCTTCACTAACAGTTAGTGAAAATGGGACCATAAAATAGCTTAAGAAGACCATCAGGTTTGTGAAGTAAGCTTCACTAACAGTGAAAGAAACTGGGGATGCTATGCAGCATAATCATTTTGGAAGTGAACCCATTTTGTGTTAAAAAAACCGGTTACATTGACAGTATTTGAAAATGAAAATTTCTCCATCATCTGATGACCACAGTGAACCCATTTTTGGTATAAAAACATACATGCCAAGAAGACAATCAGGTGCTTGAAATCAGCTTCACTAACAGTTAGTGAAAATGGGACCATAAAATAGCTTAAGAAGACCATCAGGTTTGTGAAATAAGCTTCACTAACAGTGAAAGAAACTGGGGATGCTATGCAGCATACTCATTTTGGAAGTGAACCCATTTTGTGTTAAAAAAACCATGCCAAAGATTACAATCAGGTTACATTGACAGTGCCCGAAAAAGAAAATTTCTCCATTATCTGAGCTTATATGTTGCTCTACTACTTTTTTAGCCCAACTATATCGCAAAACCCAAGTGTGGTGCATATCCGGCCGGAGAATTTTGGCATACACACCTATACAATATCCTCAGTTCACAGTGAACCCATTTTTGGTATAAAAACATACATGCCAAGAAGACAATCAGGTGCTTGAAATGAACTTCACTAACAGTTAGTGAAAATGGGACCATAAAATAGGAAAAGAAGACCATCAGGTTTGTGAAGTAAGCTTCACTAACAGTGATAGAAACTGGGGATGCTATGCAGCATACTCATTTTGGAAGTGAACCCATTGTGTTAAAAAAACCATGCCAAAGATTGGAATCAGGTTACATTGACAGTGCCCGAAAAAGAAAATTTCTCCATTATCTAAGCTTATATGTTGCTCTACTACTTTTTTAGCCCAACTATATCGCAAAACCCAAGTGTGGTGCATATCCGGCCGGAGAATTTTGGCATACGTACCTATACAATATCCTCAGTTCACAGTGAACCCATTTTCGGTATAAAAACATACATGCCAAGAAGACAATCAGGTGCTTGAAATGAGCTTCACTAACAGTTAGTGAAAATGGGACCATAAAATAGCTTAAGAAGACCATCAGGTTTGTGAAGTAAGCTTCACTAACAGTGCAAGAAACTGGGGATGCTATGCAGCATACTCATTTTGGAAGTGAACCCATTTGGTGTTAAAAAAACCGGTTACATTGACAGTATTTGAAAATGAAAATTTCTCCATCATCTGATGACCACAGTGAACCCATTTTTGGTATAAAAACATACATGCCAAGAAGACAATCAGGTGCTTGAAATCAGCTTCACTTAAAGTTAGTGAAAATGGGACCATAAAATAGCTTAAGAAGACCATCAGGTATGTGAAATAAGCTTCACTAACAGTGAAAGAAACTGGGGATGCTATGCAGCATACTCATTTTGGAAGTGAACCCATTTTGGCTTAAAAAAACCATGCCAGAGATTGCAATCAGGTTACATTGACAGTATTTGAAAATGAAAATTTCTCCATTATCTGAGCTTATATGTTGCTCTACTACTTTTTTAGCCCAACTATACCGCAAAACCCAAGTGTGGTGCATATCCGGCCGGAGGATTTTGGCATACGTACCTATATACCATCCTCAGTTCATGGAAGAAAAATACGAATAGGGCTCATAGCAAGTGTAGTTTTAACTGGAATTGTCATCGTGGAAGGAAACCAAATATAGAAGCCAGAAAGAGGAATGGTAGAGAATGAGGATACACCAGGCTAACATAGCGGCATTTTCCTCATCTCTCTCTCATCCCTTCTTTCCCTTCTCCACTCCAACTCGTTTCTTTCTAATCACAGCCCAATTAAGAACAATTGTTCACAGTCACTGTTAAAGAAACATATATGCTCAGATTATGAAAAATTTATATGCTCAGATTATGGAAATTTTCAGTCACTGTTAAAGAAACTAAGTAGGCTGCATAGCATCCCCAGTTTCCTTCACTGTTAGTGAAGCTTGTTTGGAAAATTGTTCACTCAAACATGCCCCTTGTTTCTGAACTCAAACATGACATTAATAAACATCTTTTCTAATAATGGCTACACTTGTGGAAGCTCTCTCTAAGCCTCAATTCTTCAAGGTTTTGTTGCCTACTTCTTTACAGAAGTTGGTACTCCATTCTCCTCTCTTTAAAGAAGAATAGAGTACCAGCTTCTGTAAAGAAGTAGGCAACAAAACCTTGAAGAATTAAGACTTAGAGAGAGCTTCCACAATTGTAGCCATTATCAGAAAAGATGTTTATTAATGTGATGTTTGAGTTCAGATACAAGGGGCATGTTTGAGTGAACAATTGGGTTTTGAATGGAGATTGTAGTCATAGATCAATTCTTCATGGAAGAAAAATACGAATAGGGCTCATAGCAAGTGTAGTTTTAACTGGAATTGTCATCGTGGAAGGAAACCAAATATAGAAGCCAGAAAGAGGAATGGTAGAGAATGAGGATACACCAGGCTAACATAGCGGCATTTTCCTCATCTCTCTCTCATCCCTTCTTTCCCTTCAGCACACGAACACATAGAGACATCAGCAACAACAGCAAGAGCGACAAGAACAACAACAATAATAAATTATTATGAACAAGATGTCTCTATATGGGTTTCCAGATCTCCACTCCAACTCGTCTCTTTCTAATCACAGCCCAATTAAGAACAATTGTTCACAGTCACTGTTAAAGAAACATATATGCTCAGATTATGAAAAATTTTCATTTTCAGATACTGTTAAAGAAGCTGATTTCATGCATCTGATTGCAATCTTTGGCATGGTTTTTTTTACACAAAATGGGTTCACTTCCAAAATGAGTATGCTGCATAGCATCCCCAGTTTCTTTCACTGTTAGTGAAGCTTACTTCACAAACCTGATGGTCTTCTTAAGCTATTTTATGGTCCCATTTTCACCTCCTCCAAATCAGTACAATGTCATCTATACCAGGTTATGTGCCAAAATGGGGTTGGGCATACGATGCAAGGCCGACAAGTATTAGTTGTTTGTGAGTATGCAATAGGATGCAGCTATGAACATGGGCTCATATCAAGTGTAGTATTACGGACTGTCATCGTGGAAGGAAACCAATTTAATATAGAAGCCATATATGGAGCCAGAAAGAGGGATGGTAGAGAATGAGGATACACCAGGCTAACATAGCGGCATTTTCCTCATCTCTCTCTCATCCCTTCATTCTCTTCAACACACGCACACAAAGAGACATCAGCAACAACAGCAAGAGGGGGTTGGTCCAACAATAAGTGTAGATTATAATAAACGAGATGTCTCTATTTTGGGTTTCCAGATCTCCACTCCAGCCCTTTCTTTCTAACCACAGCCCACTTAAGAAACATAGACGAAATGCTTATAGACGACAGCCACAATGCAGACTCACAAACACTAGTACGTGTCTTTCATGCATTCAAGTAACATAATCTCTTTAAAAATACCAATTTTAAGACTTACCGATGTTTTTTGACAGTGGGCGGCGTGCTACCCTCACTCTCATATGTTTGCCTGCCACTATTATTTAGTGGCTGCTCATCCCCATGGCTCTCGTTGCCATCATTTATATTTACCCTCTTTCCACGCCTCGGCATGTTGTACCTGTCAAGGATCCGATTACTTGGTTCAAATGATAGTTTGGTTCAAATGACACTAAGCATAGTTTAATGTAAATAATACCAAGTAGTAGAAAATAGAAAGACAATTAAACCAGTGTATTAAATTCATAATGAACATATTCGAAATTACAGACATAATATTACAACAAGATTTAAGACATAAAATTACAGACATATAATAAACTTGCATAAAAAATCATGTAAACTACAATACGACATCTTCCAGTACATCGCCCTCTTCTCCATCCTTGCGGAGCCAAGTCCCGCAAATTCCAAGATCGGTTGTGTTTACATCAAACACAGGAAACTCAGAAGCAATGTAACTGTTCATGTCTTCACCGTCTTCATCGTCTGAAGTATCGCCCAGTTGGAATACATCTCTTGGTTGCATAGGGATAGCCACATACGATTTTGGCAGGGTTGGATCTGCAATGTAGAACACTTGTTGCACTTGGGATGGAAACACAAATGGCTCATGGCTAATGTGTGTACCGATGTGAATCAATTTTGAGAAGTTTACAACTGTGAAGCCAAGCTTGTCCTTGTTGTTAGCAAAATTCCTATCAAACTCAGCCCAATCCCCACGAAATAAGACAACACGGAAATGGCCAAAATAATTCAACTCAATGATATCCGTGAGCACTCCATAGTAGTCGAGATCCCCATCTACAGGCCTCGTTCCGATTTGGAAGCATAACTTCTAGTCTTAGACGTCACTACCATTCCACTATTTTGAGACTTCAAATTAGATTCACGATTCTTAGTACGAAATCTAAAACCATTGAATATGTATCCTCCGTATCTTTTGGCCATCTGATAGGGACCTTTGGCAAGTACTTGTATTTCAGATGACGCACCTTCAGGACCCAAAGAATGTACCTATTAATTTTGCGCAAATCGTATCAACACCATAGAAAATGTAGATATAATAAAGATTAACTTGCATAACTGTAATTCACCTACATGAGATTCAAACCACTTATGAAATTTTTCATTCATCAGCTTGTTTTGTTCATGTGGTGGTAGTCTTCTTGGTCTAGCCCTTCGTTTGATGTCCCTGACAAATTCGCTAAAAACAAGCAATTGAAATTAGGAATAACAAAAGTATCAAAAATATCGAACTCCGCGGTTTTCACTGTATTCGATTTACATTTAAAAGCAACTTACTTTCGAAATAGTTCCACTGATGCATGATGGTCTAGCACATATCGATGTGCCTGTTCCCACGCTAAGCTATCGAGCTCAAATGCATCAACTTTACCAACAGTGGTGCCAGCGGTATCAAAAAGATATTGTGCACCATCAAGGTTGGAAATGTCTGGATTTCTACGTGGTCTACTGGAAGATGTCTCCACACCAGGCAAATACCTGGAAAAAAAATGTGAGCACTCCTCTGATAGATATCCCTGGGCTATTGACCCTTCAGGATATGCTCTATTTTTCACATAATCCTTTAGCCGGTATAGGTACCTGAACATGTACAATTAATAAACTAGAGCGGATTAGGGGATTAAAAGAAATGAGCTTTTGAAAATTCAATTTCGTAAGATGAACGAATTATTTTACCTCTCAATGGGGTACATCCACCGATAGTGAACAGGACCACCGATTCTGGCTTCACCAGCAAGGTGGATTATCAAGTGAATCATAATAGTGAAAAACGATGGAGGAAATATCATCTCCATTTTACTAAGTGTCAATGCCGCCTGCTGCTCCAATTGGTCCAGATCTTCAACACGAAGCATTCTTGAGCAAATACCTTTATATATGCTACAAAGATCTTTCAGGACAGTAGTGACTTGCTCACACATTGAAGACCTTAGGGCCACAGGAAGGAGATCCTGCATTAGGATGTGGTAGTCGTGTGACTTTAGCCCCTGAAGCCTCTTCTCTTTAAAGTTGACACATTTTGCCATGTTAGAAGAATAGCTATCGGGGACTTTCAGTTCAAGTAGTACTTTGCAAAACAACTCCAACTCCGATTTTGACATTGAATAGATTGCAGGAGGTAGGAGCACTTTCCCGTTCGGCAATTCTTCTGGGTGCAACTCATGTCGGATGCCCATTGACTTCAAATCAAGTCGGCTCTTCAGATTGTCCTTTGTCTTCCGATCATCTCCCATAACTGTTCCTATACAATTCTCACCTATATTTTTGCCGATATGCATCACATCTAAATTATGTCTCAGTAAGTTGAATTCCCAATACGGCAACTTGAAGAAAATACTCTTCTTCTTCCATGCACCTAAACTCGTCAAGTTTTGATCCTCATCCTCGCCATATAGATCGGTCTCCTCATCTTGCTCCGGCCTTGCCCTTTTCTTGCCCTTTGTCCTGACTTCTGGTTCCTTTCCATATTTGAATTGATGACCATCTACCCGCCTCAAAATATCTGAACCAGAGGAAGACCCAGGAGCATGTTCCCACTCGTCAGTGCCATCAAATGTCGCTGCCTCTGCCCGAAATATATGTGTGTCAGGCAACCATCTCCTATGACCCATATAGCAAAACTTTCTGCCATTGTACAACCACCCAGTGGCGGAGCCAGTTGGCAACCATGCGGTCCAAGGACCGCACTCAAATAAAAAAAAAAAATTACGTATATATATATATCTCTATATGAGTTAGTCTATTATGAGATGGTGAGCGGGGCTCCTTATCTTGAGCGGGAGCTTCCAGCCATCCGATCTGAATTGATTCAGATCGAATGGCTGAGATCAGATCCCGTTCTCCATCTGTTTTGTTGAGGGTGAAATGGTCATTTACTCCCTCTCCTTATCTTTTTGGCATGCTGGCTCCCAACTCTTATCCCGCTCCCTCTTTGATCTGAAAGAAACCCTAGCCCCCCTCTCCTTATCTTTCTCCCGCGCTCTCCTTCTTCGTCTGAAACCCTTCTCCTCTTCAATCGTTGCGATCAGAAACCCTAGCTCCCAAAGCGATACCCCAACTTGATACCCTCTTCCCCAAATCGATTTTTGCAGAAACCCTCTCTATTCCCCCTAATCGAGACCATAATCGAAATCCTCACCAGCCGCCCATCTTCCTTATTCGAAATCCCCAAATCCTCTTCACCTCGAAACCCTAGCTTCACCTCAGCTCGCCCCCGACGCTCCTCTTCGCAGTCGAAATCTACATCCACACGGCCAAGCTTCTCCCGATCTGAGGTATAATTTGAGGCCTAAATTTTGATTGTGATTTTGATTAGTGGTCCGATCTGCAGCTTCATCTTGATTGTGATGTTAGGTTTATTTTTTAGAATTCTACAAAATATCCTAATTCAGATGCTAACCACAAAAAAATTGTGATTTTAGGTTGATTTTGTTATTTCTCCCTAATTTTCTAACTGCGCTGTTGTAGAATGAACTCAAAATTGCCCAAACAAACTACATAGTTAAAATTTAATGCTTTTAGTTGAAGTTGAATCAATCTTTGGTTATTGTTTTTTAAATTTGTAGTTCGAGCTTTGACTGAGCATTTCTTCATTACTCCCACAGTCCCACACACGCAAGGCAGCCGCAGCAGCAAAAAGAAAAAAAAAGAAATACAAGTCTGGAGTTGCCATTGTTGGTTTTGGTTCAATTAGTTCTACTAATTCTTCACTTTCGCTCATTCAAATTTATCCAGGTTCAATTCTACTCCAATACTTTCTTATTTGTTGTTCTCTTCTTCAATTAGAGTAAAAAATCCTAACCCTAAAATTAGAAATAAACCCTACTTACTTCAATTTTACACCAATTATTTTTATATAATATATAATTTAATTTCAAAATATGAAGACTCGTAAAGGACAATTGTGAAGGTACGTTGTCATTTGTATTTTTGTATATTTCAGATTTTATTTTTATTATAATAAACTCGACCACAGTGACTCAAATTCTTGGCTCCGCCCCTGCAACCACCTTGAACTAGTTTGGTCAGCACAACATGGACATGCATAACGTCCTTTAGTACTATATCCAGATAAATTTGCATATGCTGGAAAATCATTGATTGTCCAAGACAACACGGCACGAAGAGAAAATGTTTCTTTAGCCACAGCATCATAGGTTGGAACACCCACCCACAACTTCTGAAGTTCATCTATTAACGGTTGTAGGTACACATCTATATCATTTCCAGGACCTTTCGGTCCAGGAACTATCATGGACAAAATAAATGAGGACTGCTTCATGCATTTTCAATGCGGCAAATTGTATGGTATCAACACAACCGGCCATATGCTGTATGTACTACTCATTTGCCTGAAAGGGTTGAAACCATCACTAGCTAGTCCAAGTCACATTTCGAGGATCTTCCGCAAAATCAGGATATCTTTCATCAAATCTTTTCCAAGATTGAGAATCAGCAGGATGTCTAAGAATCCCATCATTAGTGCGGCCTTCAGCATGCCATTTCATATCAGAAGAAGTTTTCGTGGACATAAACAACCTTTGTAACCTAGGGATCAGAGGAAAGTAACGCAATGTTTTGGCAGGCTTCTTTTTCCTACTTCGCTTAGTAGATCCACTGGCTCCCTCGTCTTGATTTGGTCTTTTTTTCCATTTCGAAGAACCACACACTTCGCAATTCTCCAGACTTTCCTTACCACTCGTGAAAAGCATACAGTCATTTGGACATGCTGCTATCTTCTCATATCCTAGATCGAGAGAACTTAGGAATTTTTTGATTTTATAGGCTGAGTTTGGAATACAGATTTCAGGAAATGCTTCATTCAACAATTCAAGTAGCATAGTGAAGGACTTAGCAGACCACCCGTTTAAACATTTAATCTGAAATAGTCTGACAATGAATGAGAACTTAGAAAATTTGGTGCAGTCGCGGTACAACGGGATACTAGCATCTTCAAGTAACTTAGCGAAGGATTCTTGCTGCTTATTATTTTCATGGGTGGGGCCAGACATTTCCTCGTCCACCCCACCACCAATCTGGTTTGTTTCTATTGACTCATTGTGAACTTCGGTTGTTGGGTCATTGGTGTGGAAAGGAACATTATGATTCCCCATGGCATCTTGTAACAAAGCATGCATCTCATCGGGAACGCTTAAGTCTTCGTTCACTAAGGGCTCAGCCTCATTTTCTAATACAACCGGACGAACAGGAGCTGCCGTATGATCCTCTCCATGACAAAACCACCTTGTGTACCCTTGAAGAAAACCGTTGACAGCCAAGTGTGTATGTACTACGTCACATGTCCTCAGCATACAATTTGTACAGCGAAGGCATGGACAAAAGATTAGGTTGGGATCACGGGAATGTCGTTTGGCAAAGATAATAAAATCTTTAATACCATCACGGTACTCCTTGGATAATCGTGGTTTACTAATCCAACTTCTATCCATTATATCAATAGCACACAGTCTGAAATTAAAATTTGATATATTAAATAGTAATAACAGTAAAAGGCATTTTGTATATTAAATTTCACCTATTTGAAAACCATCCCTAGCTGCAAATAAATAAACGATATAATCTTTAACTGTAAAATAAAGAAATTGTGGCTCCAAAAAATGTACAAAAAAAAACTACTTCTTAACACAATCTACTCTATTCACCAAACCCTAAACGACCTTTTGTGGAAATGATCACAACCACCTTAGACGGTATTTTATCACACACCCGGTGTTCGAGCATAAAAAAAAATCGACTATAGTCTCCCCTGTATTTGGCTTTCCGTTCAAGGAGATGATGATGGTAAAGGGTATTTTGCTGATGAAGAGGAATCGGCCGAATAATGAGTGCGTCGTGCTGTAACTACGGTAACAAGAAGATCTGATGACTCATGAACTATTCTGTTCATGACTACTAATAATCACTTATCTCATAATAATAATAATAATAATAATAATAATAATAATAATAATACTAAACAAAAGAAACAGTAAAAGAAAAATTAAAATGTCTAGTATGTAAGCATATATTTTGCAGACTGAACCAATTGTTGTACATAGCCGGAGAATTTTGGCATAGAGCTATAGCATCCTCAGTTCACAGTGAACCCAGTTTGGTCAAAAAAAACATGCCAAAATGACAATTAGATGCATGGGATAAGCTTCAATTAATTAACAGTGAAAGAAACTGGGGATGCTATGCAGCATACTTAGTTACGAAGTGAACCCATTTTGTTAAAAAACCATGCCAAGGATTCCAGTCAGGTTACTTTAACAGTATCTGAAAATGAAAAATTTCCCATTATCTGAGCTTATATGTTGCTCTACTACTTCTTCATCCCAACTAAATCTAAAACCCAATTGTAGCCGCATATCCGGCCGGAGGATTTTGGCATACGTACCTATACCATCCTCAGTTCACAGTGAACCCATTTTGGTAAAAAAAACATGCCAAGATGACAATCAGATGCATGAAAATAAGCTTCACTAACAACAAAAAAAGAAAATGGGGATGCTAGCAGCATACTTAGATTGGAAGTTAACCCATTTTCGTATAAAAAACCATGCCAAAGATTGACAATCAGGTTACTTTAACAGTATTTGAAAATGATAAATTTTCCATTATCAGAGCTTATATGTTGCTATACTACTTCTTCAACCCAACTAAATCTAAAACCCAATTGTTGTGCGTATCCGAAGGATTTTGGCATACGTACCTATAGCATCCTCAGTTCACTTAGTCTGGAAGTGAACCTATACAAACTGGGGATGCTATGCATGCAGCATACTTAGTTTGGAAGTGAACCCATTTTGTGTTAAAAAACCATGCCAAAGACTGCAATCAGGTTACTTTAACGGTATCTGAAAATGAAAATTTCCCATTATCTGAGCTTATATGTTGCTCTACTACTTCTTTAGCCCAACTAAATCTAAAATCCAATTGTTGTGCATATCCGGCCGGAGGATTTTGACATATGTACCTATAGCATCCTCAGTTCACAGTGAACCCATTTTGGGTAAAAAAACATGCATGCCAAGAAGACAATCAGATGCATGAAATCAGCTTCATTAACAGTGAAAGAAAACGGGTATGCTATGCAGCATACTTAGTTTGGAAGTGAACCCATTTTGTGTTAAAAAACCATGCCAAAGATTGCAATCAGGTTACTTTAATAGTATCTGAAAATGAAAATTTCCCATTAACTGAGCTTATATGTTGCTCTACTAATTCACTGTGCCCAACTAAATCTAAAACCCAAGTGTGGTGCATATCCGGCCAGAGAATTTTGGCATACGTACCTATACAATATCCTCAGTTCACAGTGAACCATTTTGGGTAAAAAAACAAACATGCCATGAAGACAATCAGATGCATGAAATCAGCTTCATTAACAGTAAAAGAAGATGAAAATTTCCATTATCTAAGCATATATTTTTCTATTAATTCTTCATCTCAACTAAACCGTTCATGCTAAGGAAATCGAAATGAATAAACTGAAAAAAGCTGCCTTTTTTGGAAAATAAGGGAAATCAAGAGATCATACCGAAGAGAGAGGGAGGGAGCGGGGCGACGAGGGCGGGGGCGTAGGAGAGAGAGAGGGGGCGACCGCCGATTCACCCCCAGATCGAGAGAGGGAAGAACGAAATCGAAAAGGACGAAGAGAATAAGGGACGATTTCGAATGGTCGAAGGCCGTCGAAGAGGACGAAGCGGCGGAGGCAAACGCGCGGGAAATAGAACGGGGAAGGAGGAAAACGAAGCGCCTTTTTCCCCCTTTTTTTTTGGCTAATGGGTAAATGGCGAGCGAACGATTAGGGTTCGCGGGTTTTATTCCCAGTTATTCACCAGCATTTTAATTGGAAACGCCGGTGAATGTGCCGTATATTCGCCGGCATTTATAATAAAAAACGCCGGTGAATAATAAACTTCACCGGCGTGTTTAGGTAAAACGCCGGTGAATACTAACATTCACCGGCGTTTTAAATCGACCGCCGGTGTATGACCATCCCATCTGGCGCCCAATTCCTACTCGCTCCCTACCCCGGCGCTACTAGTAAAATGCCGGGGAATAATCGCCGGTAAAAGCAGTATCTTTTGTAGTGTAGGTGTGAACATTCAAAGATAGTGGGAGATTTCCAATTATATTGAGGGAAATCAGACTCTTTCATTACATCAGGTATGTTATATGTGTTCTTATCTCATATGTCTCCTATTATACTTTCTTTTGAGTTAATCTATATAGTTATTTATCTCAATATGTAATGTTTCATTATATTTTTCTACATGTATTTTATTGAGTGTAAAATGGTTGATTTTGTTTTTAGCAATAGGTGTGAACATTCAGAGATAGTGGGAGATTTTCAATTATATTGAGGGAAATCAGACTCTTTCATTACATCTGGTATGTTATATGTGTTCTTATCTTATATGTCTCCTATTATACTTTCTTTTGAGTTAATCTCTATAGTTATTTATCTCAATATGTAATGTTTCATTATATTTTTCTACATTGTGTTTAATTACATATTTATTATTCATATTTAAATAATTGTCCAAAACTACACTTACTAATGTAGGATACAAGACAAAAATAATATTTCGTCTTTCCAACTACACTTACCCCATCTCTCCTTCCTTCTATAATTCTTTCTAAAATTGGTTGTGCAGCATGTTATGCTCAGATTGGTCCTGCAATTGTAATTGAAAGAGGTGAAGATGCAGAGCCCATAAGAAGTAAGAATATTCGGTATATATATATGGTTTAATACTATTAAATAATTTTATAACAGAGTTATAAAATGAGTAAAATTCTTTTTAATAGGTACGACGAGAACGTACAAATCAAATATCGAGCGAAGTTCCTACTTAGGCAAGCAAGATGTTGAGTGTAGTGGTTGTCATGCTCAAATGTGGATTGGAGAGTGTTCTTCTACAACATCAATTAGTCGTCTACGCTTTCAAATGTATTATAGAGAAGGTATAGTTACTCAACCTTTCTTGCCAACATCACCCCAGCTTATTATGGAGCTTCTTGATGGAAAATATGACACACCTCAGTCAAAATTCAAGGATCTGGTCAGAATTTATAATTCATTGTTCACCTTCACATCGATGGGAGGAAAAATTGACTTGCGGGTCATGGATGGTAGAGGTCCATATACTTTCAAGATAAGTTGATCAAATTATCACCGTATTGTTCTCTTCTTCCAGTTGAAGGGGTCGAACCCAAATTTGTACAGTTGTATATACATGATGGTCTATACGTGTTGGATCAATGTACAAATCATGCAAAAAATATGGGCATCAATAATATAGATAGAGAAGTTATGGAGTAACTACATAATTTGCTGAATGAAGTTAATTCATACATAATGATGTTTTGTCTTATATCAATTCGCATTGGTTCATTCCGCTATATAAATAATTATTTTTTAATGTGATGCACCTAACTAAATTTTCATTTCATAATTTTTTTAAAAGTAGGCTGACATATGATGTTCATGCGTGGAGAGTTCCGTTGCTCGGTAATGTGATTCCATGTTGAAATTACTAAAATATTTTGATACTACAATGTTGAAATTAGTACACGTTTTTGTTTTGTATTTACATAGCTATAAACAATAGTTGTTTAGAAAATAAATTTTGCATTTTAACTATTTGGATTGGATTCTTTTATTATCGTGAATAATTTATTTAAGCCATCTGTTGTATATATAATTGTGATTTAAGTATGAAAGATTATTGTGATTGAGTTTGGATGTGCCTTATTATCATTAAATATTTGCGTTTGAATATTGTGTTTTATGTGCAAAACTTTACTACATAATTGTTGAATATTAATATATTGGATTTTAATTATACAAAAAAAAAGTTGTAAATATGGAAAGATTCTACCGAGTTTTTAAAAAAATGTTATTAATATTTTAATTTACCTTTTGGTAAAATCTGTGCAGGGGATATACCAGCGAATGCATATATTTTTTGATGAACAGGGGATATACCAGGGGATATACCAGCGAATGCATATATTGACTTCTGTTTTATCCTCACGGGTTGGCTGGCTCCAACCAATACATATATTGACTTCTGTTTTATCCTTTTCTTCTCGTGAACTCAGATCTCTCTCTCTCTCAAAGATTCCAATTACCACAATATAATTATTATTTCTTAATTAGCAGGCTAATGCAATTAAACTAATCTATGGTAAAAATTTTTATAAAAAAAGGACAGAAGTGATAATAATCGAGGAAAGAAAGTGGACTTGTCAGATGGCAAACATGCGGCGCCTATAAAAAGGGGATTCAAACAAAAGAACAAAATTATTATAATGATTAAGATAGAGAAAGAAAAAACGTGAAAGAAGTCGACGACTTTTATCAGTTGCAAGTTGTCTTTTATGTTTGTCCTACTAATTAGCGGGTCTTTTGCTTTTGTAAAGATTTACTTGAGGTCTTCTTATTTGGGGGGTTTACGATTATTTCCTTTGACTTTATTTTATGTAAATCAGAAAATGTGAGACATAAGAGCATCCACAGTCGTGTTTCTTATTTGTTAAAAAATGATAGCTACAGTAATAGCAAATGACGATGTTTGCTACAGTGGTCGTTTGCTATATCTTTTTCATTTTTTTTAGAAATAAGCGAGAGACGGTATATGATATACCGTCTCATCGTTTAAAATAAATTAAAAAAAGTTAATTACTTATTAACTATTAAACTATATTAATTAACTAAATTAAATAATATAATAAAACTAAATCTAATTAATTAACTAATTAAACTACATTTACTACTCCTAAACCTACCAATCAGCCACTTTAAGCCCAATCAGCATTAAATGCCGTTAGTGGAGGGACGGGGTTTGATACCCCGGCCGGGGTATCATTCCCCGTCTGAGGCCTTTTAAAAAAAAAATTATTTTTTAATGGTAGAGACGGGGTATCATACCCCGTCCGGGGTATGTATCCCCGTCCGACCTATTTTTAAAAAAAAAAATTGAAAATTATTGAGACGGGATATGATCTTCCGTCTGAATCGATTAAAAAAATATTAAATCGGAGAGACGGGGTATCATACGCCGTCCTTTATAATTTGAGAAAGTTCATTTCGTTTCTCATATTTGAGAAATGAGAATAGAACGTTTGTCAAAAAATGGCAAAATGAGAAACGATTGCAGCGCATCGTTTGCTATAATATGGCAAAATGGCAGATATAGAAAACGACTGTGGATGCTCTAAAACAAAATAAAATTATTCGCCATGGGTGTATTTTAACCTATAGGTTTACTGCTCAAGATAAACCAGAAAAAGTTTTACCAACTTGATAATGAACTAATAGTTGTATTCGAATGACGTTTTTTTAATTATTTTTTATTAAAAAAAAATATAAAGTATAGCTATTATATTTTATTAATAAAAAATTAATAAAATAAATGCAAAAACTATAATTTAAAAATTATATATAGTACCTTCAAAGTGCATAGAAAGGTGAGAGAAATATAACAAAATCTAAATATACAAGAGCATGAAAGCTAGTACAACAATATAACAAAAAGGAAACTAATTATAAGAATAATAACTAAAGAAATGATAACTGAAAGAAGGTGCGCATTCATAATTAAAGCAAGTGACGCAAAAACAGCTTCATATGTGGTTATGACTTCTTGAACTTGAAGCAACAACCCATAAGGGAAGTGCATTTATGAACCCCTCCAAAGAAAGATAGGATCCCATAAAAAGTATGATGAGTAAAAGCATAATACTAAGCTGGAAAATTTTATAATACAAACTAATAACTAACATAACTTTTCATAAATTTTGTAACCATTCTATAATTGCTCCAAGTCGTAAAATCTGTAGTTATTTGTTTATCAAACTGATTGATTCATCTTGTAAATAAAATAAAATTTAGGATCATTCAATGTCTGAAAATAATATTTTGATAATTTAAAAAAGAATAAATCCTATTAGGGACTCAATAAATAGGAATACATAATAGGAGACCATATCGTATTCCTATTAGGGACTCAATATTAAGGACTCAATAAATAGGAGTACATAATATGACTCCATATCGTATTCCTATTAGGGACTCAATAAATATATTTTGATTAGTAATGAAATGATCATGTCATCTAACTAATGAAAGGTTACATAATGCAAGCAAAGACATGATTCACACACAATATATGTTCGTACAGTGTACTGAACATATAAAATAAATCATTAATAAAAAATATCGGTGTTCTATAAGAAATTATACTGAGTGCAAACAAATTGTTTGATATTATGTCTCAGAGAAATGTGGTTTTTGTACTCAACACAACAATAGTTTTAGACAATGCATATATAGTTGAGATAACGTGAAAATAAACATACGTACAGTCTAAAAAAACTAAGAGAATGATGTAGTCTAAGCTTCATTATGAATCTGTATGATTCATACAGCAAATGTGAAAAATGCACTAAGTTGTTGAGAATATAAGATTTTATTAGGAAAAAAGTGAGACGCAAGACATCCATATCAAAACAAACACAACTCTTCATTTACCATCAACGATTGTTTGCTTTCATGTCCTCCTTAACATCCTCACGTATATTCAAATATGAAAGTACTAGCTCTGTCACCATCTTTTGTCTAAAATATTTCATACCATCCTGGGGAAAAATACAAATTTAATTGGACAGCTTATGGATGAAAATAATCTAGTGTATCTTTATAATGATTATCTAATTTCTTACTTGAGAAAAGTTTGTGGTCAATTAGTAACCATCCCAGAAGTGCATGTTTTTTGGGGTAAAAACACCACATGATGCCCTGCAGATGATTTAAGTCAATGGGGTCAGTAATTGTTAACTCAAATGTTCATAATTTGGTCACGTTCAAAAATTAAATTCCTTATTAGTTCGGTCCATACGTATGCATCTTTTTGTTGAGGAGCTTCACGCATTAGCTAACTGACCATTTAGTTACATCTAAGAGCATCTGTAGTCGTTTACTGTCAACATATCCATATATGGATAAATAGAAATAGGATTATCAATTACGCTGCACTCGTACAGAGCTATTTTATAGCAATTTATAATAAAATATTAAGCGACGGCACATGAAGTGCCGTCGGAGTGGAACGGAGCTGTCATTCGGGAAAAAAAAAAACAAATTTCAAAGCACTGGGACGGACGGCACTTCATGTGCCGTCCAAGCCCATGTGCTACTTTTTTTGTCATCTTCCATTTTTAGTAAATTAAAAAAACAATCCATTAATTACAAAAAAATTCAAAAAATTAAGAAAACATTTCAGAAATTGCAAAAAAAATTAAAAAATTGCAAAAATATTTTCAAAAATTGCAAAAAAAAAATTAAAAAATACAAAAACCTCCGGACGGCACTTCAAGTGCCGTCCGAGGATTTTGGGATGGCCAGATCATTTTTTCAAACGGACGGCACTGGAAGTGCCGTCCGACGAATAAAAAAATTATTTTTTTTCGTGGGACGGCACTTCAAATGCCGTCCCTCAAATATCGATAAAAGCTATATCAATTCTCATTTATAGCAATCGACTATAGCGATTTATTGATAAAATGGATATTTGGCAAACGAGTGCAGCACGTTCGTTTGCCAAATATCCATTTTATCGATATTTGGCAAACGACTACATATGCTCTAAATGTTCCGATTTTTCTATTAATTCAGGCATTTTCTCTCTCTCTCATTGCTTGTACATAATATTGTAATCTGATCCTCTGCGTTAGATCAAAGCAAAATTCTAATTTCTTAACAAAATAGCAAGATTTTCATAATTTCTAAATTAATATAACAACTTACCATAGTTGTTTGCTTAAAATGAGCAAACAACTAAAATCTTGCTATAAGTACTTCATTAGGAGGGATTTCAGAAAACATTGTCCTGCAATTGCAGTATAGCACCTCATACAAACCCCAACAATTAAACTCTGTAATATACTAATGAACTTATCTACAGTAATCGCGTTTTCATGTGCTTATATCAAAATCTATAATGTACAACAGGAAACTGGCTAAAAGCTAGACTGAACTATATCTGGATCCGTGTTTTCGAGTTATGCCTCCAATTACCAAACCTCATACTAGAGGCAAGACTAGGAATTTGATGTTAGAAGTAAAGCACTTACAGATGCTTGAAGCTCTTATAGATATTCTTCAGAACATTTTAAATCCTAGATACCGGAATAATTCTCAATGAGTGGTTTATCATAATTAAAGAGAAAAAAATACTAAAAAGTAGTGGCCCTTGTTTTTAGGTCCATTTTGAAAAAAAAATACCGAAACTAACCGTAACTTTAAAAAAATTAAAAATTAACTCCACTTTTAGTAGAGCTGTTTGAAAGTAGTTAAAGTAGTTTAGAGTTTGCATAATAGAACTCTACTAAGATATAGCAGGGAAAAAAGCATGTACTCCTGCATCCAGCTGCTTTCGAGTTAAAAAATGACTATATAACTGACTTCGGCTTGAGTACACATCATACTAAACTGAGGTCTAATTGTGAATTACTGTTTAATACATAAAAGAAAAGAGCATGGGAAAAAATGCATGAATTGCAAAAAAAACCTTTCATCATCTGCAGAAAATTCTTTTATACTCTAAAGAATGTGTCGATAATCTTTATACTATCTTGAACAGATACACCTAATTTTACTTTAAGAGGATCAACATTGCTTACAATTAAATATGTAAGCTAGAGGAATTATAATTTATATGTACATATGAAATTAAAAAGATTATATGCAGGCATGTTATTTCTATTGAGAGAATATATTGGTCTGAACATAATAACTGTAATTAACATCCAAAGTAAGAAATATGTGTAACTAGAAAAAATGTGGGATCAAGGCTGAGTCTAGTGATGGCATACGGGTCATCCAGGTCGGGCCGGGTCGGACCTGCCCGGGTTGCCCGAGTCAGACCCAATTGTGTGCGGATTCGGGTTGGGTTGGGTTGTTAAATGAATCGGGCCGGGCCAGGTTGAAAAACCCATACATCGACCCGTTCGACTCGCCAACCCATTCGGTCAAACCCATTTGGATTCGGGTCGGGTCGCGGGTTGGCATTCGGGTTGAGAGTGAGTTTCATTTTTTTAAAAACTATATGAATAAATAATATACAAGTACAACTAATAAATATATAAAAGTGAAAGTGTGAATAAAAATTGTATATATTATTTAATTCAACTTTTATGAATTTTTTTTACAACTTACATACAAATACAACTATAATGCTTTCTATTACTTGTATAATAAAAGTAATAGATTAGAAAGTTAGAAACTATACAATATGTTTTGAATTAAATATTTGAGGGGATGATCAGAATCTACTGTTGTTGTTGTTGGTTCCCACTACTATTATTGTTGTTCTTCGGGCAAGTTACTTCAACTTGTTGACATGTCGACCTCGATTCCTTGAGTCCTATCTTCAGCCTTTATCCAATCTTTCATGCATACAAGCTTCTCCAACAATTGGGGCTTCAAGCGATTCCTGTAATCTGTTAGAACTCTGTCACTTGTAGAAAATGTACTTTCTGAAGAAACTTTAGAGACACGAAGAGTAGTATTGTCACATTTACCCGATACCCGAACCCGACGCGGACCCTGGATTGGACCGGAACCGACCCGATCTATATGAGTCCAAGTCCGGGTCTGGGTCCTAAAATAAGACCAGATGCACTTTCTAGTTCGGGTCCGGGTCTGCTCAAAATGGAACCGACCCGGACCCGTTAAAAAATACCCCAAAAAATATGAAATTTGAATAATAGAGTTATAGGGATATACATGTAAATAGTAATTGTTAAATATATATGTGTAATTATAATATTTATTCATGTACTTAAGTGAAAATTGTTAAAACCGTAGGGTATCGGGTGCAAAAATACTTAAGTACAAATATTTATTCCCCGCTACCGGACCCGACGGATAGATTTTTTTAATTAGGACCCGGACCAGGACCCGAACCCGATTCTTGCAATTCTGGGTCTGGGTCCAATTTTTGGACCCGAGAGGTATCGGGTACGGGTAGTGGAGGACCCGACCCGATAGGACCCGATAGCAGCTCTAATGAGGAGTTAGTAGATCTTTAGTCATATGTTTAAGAATATTATAAACATGTTCATGTTTTTCTCACCATTGTAGCACATCAATCTTAGCATTATAACTCTCACTATCTTGTTGATTATACCAATTTAATTCATTAGGTTGATTAGTTCTAGGTTTTTTTAAATTAAATTTGAGCAAGTAAATTAAAAGTAGCATCATTTAATTTACTCTGACCCTTACCTCTTACCCTTACCTCTAGAAGTATAAGAAGAAGTAGTAACTATACTAGAACAACTAATAGATCAAAAGTTCTATCACAATAATCATACAAGTTGTTCAATGTCATTTCAAAGAAAGCTAAACATGTGTTACAATTAATTTTAGATTCATCTCCAAGTAAAGTAAAATACACTTCAATCAAACTTTTTGTACCCGCTAATTTGATACGAGGATCTATAACATTAGCAAGTAGATATAACAAGGATGAGGACTAAAATACTTCAAAAGTTTAGTGTATACGGGTTTAACAATATGACCAAAAAGTTTTTTTTTTGTGTGTGTGTGTGTGTGTGTGTGTGTGTGTGTGTGTGTGAAGGAAAAGGTGGAATTTGGCCACCCTGTTTTATTAATAAGAAATTAACCAAACAAATCCAGAGTACTGGGCCAAATTACAAACTACAGACAAAAAAATAGAACATAACATGAAGCAATATAACCAGTACATACAGTCAGGGCTCACTCTACCACCCTTAGAGGATGGGCCACATAGTAATTAGTGAAACAAAATACAACTAGAAGTATAATCATAAGATTTTGGAAAATTTCAAATTTGCAGTTTTAAAAGGTTCTAAAAATCGTAATAAAGATTCCGTATAATACCATGATTTTTCATTCATTTGAAAATTTACCAGATTTTTTGCAAGAAAAAAATATTTATATAAGCTTTATATTGATAACAACATTTAATAAATCAAAAGTAGAGTTCCATCGGTGTTTAACATCCTTAGAAAATTTTTTAAAATATACACCCTTAAGCTTACACCATTCTTTAAATTGTTGAAGTATCGGGTCACTTAAAGAAATAAAATGTACACAATTTCTAATGTTATGCACAAATGGTTTAATGCATCTTAAACACATAAATTTAAAATATGACATGCACATCTAACGTGAAAAATTTCTAAACATGGAAGAACTAATTGTGTTTTTAATGTACTAATCGAAACATTGTTGTTAGATATATTATCAAAACTAATACAAATTTTTTTATCACGAATATGAAAGATATCACAAACTTCTAAAATACGATGTGTAATTACTAAATTACTATGGAGATACGGCAAAGCCACAAGTGATATGATCCTCTTTTGAATCATCCAATCACTATCGATCCAATAACAAGTTATGCCCATCATTGGAATATCGTCACAACCTTTCCAATAACGATACTCTACAAGTTAAACTATACAAAAGTACAATTAAACCATCTCTCATTTCGTTGTAAAGTTTAAAACAGTCAGATTTGAGTGTATTTCTAGGAATTCTTCTAAAATATAGAATTAGTGCATTTTGGTTAAATTCCTCTACGTTCCTACTCTCGGAATAGGAAAAAAGGTAATAACTAGACGAGACATTTCCCATCAAAAATTTACGGGATCATATGGGTGGCTATCTACATGTCTGATCTTTTTCAAACAAGTTTTACAAATCTTATGTCTTACACCCGGATTATCCTCTTCGGGTATATAGTTATAATATTTGTGTCAATCACTAGTTTTTCTCTAGTTTTTCTACTACTAGGGGGTTTGGTTTGTTGTGTTTGTGTGCCAACATTATGCATTACTTCTTCTATGTCGTATGAAGAGATATCGTGAGATCCTACCATAGGATTCGGTATAAATTCGGGCTCTACATGTGGGACTATTGGAGGCCGATGTGAACGGTGGAATCTTTTCCAATTTGGCTACAACCGCTACCTTGTGATCTAGACATGGTAATAGTGTATGCGGAAAATAAACAATTTCTAGTATTCTAATAATGTATGTGAAAAAATAAAAAACAATCTAGGAGAGATATGTGAAAAATTTAAATCTAAAAAACAATAGGAGTGTTAAGATAAATCAGAAAGATAAAAACAATACTGAATATTGAATTGAGAAATAATTAAGTACAATATCTCCTATATATAGAAGTGAACCAAATACAAAATTAGCCCAATACCCAATGTGGGACTATAATATCTAACACCCCCTCTCAAACTCACGGTGGGTCAAACAGTGTGAGTTTGCGTACTAAATATCGAAATCTCTGAACAATATGAGATTTGGTGAAGAAGTTTGCTGTCTGCTGTGATGAGGTAATAGAATGAAGAGAAATGGTCCCTGCTTCAAAGCGCTCACGAACATAATGACAATCAATCTCTATATGCTTCGTTCACTCATAGAAGACTGAGTTGCTTGCAATGTGTAGTGCACTCCGGTTATCATAATGAAGAGGAGTAGGTCCTGAAAGAGTGACACCCATATCTGATAGAAGCCAACGAACATAAACAATCTCTCTAGTAGTAGCTACCATTGCTCTGTACTCAGCTTCAATCGAAGAATATGCAACAACTGTCTGTTTCTTACTTTGCCATAAGATTAGCGAACACCAAGAAATAGATAAAAACTGGTGGTAGACCGTCTGGTAGTAAGATCACCTGCCCAATCTAAATCAGAATATGCACTCAGCTCTAGTTTGGATGTAGCAGGCATGAATAATGAGCGAGTAATAGTGCTCCGAAGGTATCTGAGAATCCGAAGAAGAGCACCGTAGTGAACTGATGTAGCAGCAGAAACAAACTAATTAACAACACTGACTGCGCACGAAATATCGGGTATGGTCATGCATAAGTAGACAAGCTGTCCGACAATCTGTCTGTATCTAGTGGGATCAGGAAGGAGCTCACCATCAGTGGGACGAAGCTTCACATGAAGCTCTAAGGATGTATCGACTGATCGACTGTTAGAAAGGCATGCAACGGAGATAATATTTGATGTGTATTTCTGTTGAGAGATTAGTATCCCCCGAGATCCATGAACAATCTCTATATCCAAAAAATAATGTAGTCTACCAAGGTCTTTCATATGGAATTGTTGGTGAAGGTATTTCTGGGTAGATATAATGCCTGCAGAGTCATCCCCTGTAATGATTATATCATCAACGTAAAATAGTAGAAGTACCCACCCCTGCGGTGATGACCGCATAAACATAGAATGGTCCTGAGAACTCTGACTAAAACTAGTCTTGGTGATGACAAGGCGAAAACACTCAAACCAGGATCGAGGGGCCTGCTCCAAACCAAATATAGCCTGACGCAGCCGGCAAACATGACGAAGAGTAGGGAGGCCATGAGGAGGATCCATATAAACAACCTCAGATAAGGTACCATGAAGAAAAGCATTCTTCACGTCCATCTGGTATAACAGCCACTGATGGATGGCTGCAACAGCAAGAAGAGTGCGACCAGTAGTCATCTGTGCAACGAGAGTAAATGTCTCATCATAATCAATGTCATGCTCCTGAGTAAATCCTTAGGCTACTAGACGAGCCTTGTGCGGCTCAATAGATCCATCAGGTTGATATTTGACTTTCAAGACCCACTTGCAACTAATAGGCTGAACGCCCTTTAGGCAGAGGAACGACATCCCAAGTGCTAGTCTGATCAAATGCACTAAATTTCTCTGCAATAGCTTTCCTCCACTCGGGATATTGAATTGCATCCTTATAGGTTCTGGGCTCACGTGTAGAGTGTATAGCAGTGGGATATGCGTGAAACTGTGGTGAGTAGGAAGCTAGAATGGCAAAACCAAACTGGTCAGAAGGACCAGTGGCATCAGGTGTATAACAGTGTCGGAGGAATACCAGAAGTGGAACGTGTAGAATGACAAGCTGTGGTGGACTGACAAGGGTGTGGGGGTGAGGACGGTGGAGTGGGTGCATGTGTCGGTGGAGAAGTGGGTGCGGTGGGTGCTGGCAACTGTGGGGATGCAAGTGGTGTTTCAGTAAGGGGGAACAGTAGGTGAAAGGACTGCAGAAGATATGAATGGAGCCAGAGGAGTAGGATCAAAAGATATGTGGGAAGATGAAGTCGGGGAGTTAGCAATAATTGGGGAATCGAGAAATCTAGTATCCTCGGGGGGGAGGGGGGAGGTGAGGTAGTAAGGGGAGTCTTCCACAAAGGATACATGTCGAGAAATGCGGACACGACCCGCCGATGGATCAAAACAATGATAACATTTGTGTTCGGGACTGAGACCTAGGTGAACGTACTTAGCAACATGAGCGGAGAAGTTTCGTGCACTCAGTAGGAGGAGGTGAGTGATAAAGAGCCTCATAAGGCTTCATACCAGCTAGGGCAGATGAGGAAGTGATGTTAATAAGACTAACAGAGATCATAACAGCTTCAGCCCAGAAAGAACGAGGAGCGGAAGATGAGAGTAAAAGAGCACGAGTCGTCTCAAGGATATGACGATGCTTGCGTTCAGCTACCCCATCCTACTCATGAGTGTGAGGGCATGATTGCTGAAAAAGGGTGCCGTAAGACTGAAGGATTGATTTCATAGTGGTGGAAGTGTACTCACGAGCACCTGTCTGATCGAAATTCTTAATGTGCACACCAGAACTGAGTGAGAATCATAGTCGTAAAGAATCGGTAAATATCAGGTATCTCAGATCGCTGACGCATAAGAAAAATCCATGTATGTCTAGTGAAGTCATCGATGAAGGCAACATAATAGAGATAGCCTTTCCACGAAGGAACGAGAGAGGGTCCCCATATGTCGGAATGAACAAGTTGAAAAGGATGACTGGTTTAAGAAGTACATTTGTGACTAAAGGGGAGTGCGATATGTTTGGCCAAATGACAACCCTGACAATCATATAAATGTTTAAAAGTAAGGAAACCAAGGGCACCACTATAGGCTAAAGTCTGGAGTCGAGACGCACTAATATGACATAAACGTCTGTGCCACAGACCAGCATCAGAGAAAACAATACCAGCAAAACTAGAAGGAGAGTGATGTGCACGAAACAAATCTAGATGATATAGATGACTCTGACGACTAGCACGCACAAACTCCTCACCGGTACATAAATCAGTAATAGAATAACTGAAACAGTCAAAAGTAACGACAAGACCACTATCGCATAATGCACTAATAGAAATAAGGTTTATGGATAAATAAGGAGCATAAAGAATAAATGGTAATGTGAGAGTGGAAAAGCTAATTACCCCTAAGTGTGTAACGAGAAGTGCTGACCCATCAGTTGTGTGTAGAGATAGAAAATGAGAGGGAAGTGCAGTGCAGGTGGTGAACAGTGTCTGATTACTAGTGAGATGATGTGATGCACCAAAATCTAAAATCCAGAACGAATTCATACCGGGAGTGGCAGAGAATGTAGAAGCAAAGGAGCTAGCATTGATAGACTGACCTATGAGCTGTAGTTCTAGCTGAGTGAGGCGCTGCTGAAGATTAGCCCAATTAGCAGGAAGATGACAAGGCTGGAGTGACGGGTATGGCCGAGGGTGTAAGGAAAGAAGCACTGCGAGGAGGAACAAGACTAGTACTGCTGTGACTGGGAGGTGGTAAGAGACTAGTGTCGCTGTGACTGAGAGCACAATGAGGAGGAAGATATTGCTGTTGTCTGGATTGCGGTGGGGGCAGGGCGGTGCTACCGATGGTGGAAGTAGAGGAGGGGTATGGTGAGGAATGATGCTGGGAGAAGGTAGAAGGCCGGAGGCAGACTGAAGGTGGCGCTGCTGCTGTTGGAATCTGGAGGAGGAACGAGAGGCGGTTTCAGCAGGGAATTCGGTGGAGGCGAAAATATGTAGGAGAGACTAAGATTCCATCAAGTAATGGTACCGGTAATTTTTTTTTTTTTTTTGATTTTTTTTGATTTTTTAATTTTTAAATTTTTTGATTTTTTGCTTTTTTGCTTTTTTGATTTTTTGAAAACAGAGAAAGGAGAAAAAAAAACTTAGTGGATTCCGGGTCAGGTATATTGGTGTGGAGACGAGTGGATTGAAATGAGAGATAACAGAAAAGGGTTTTGAGAAATGGCGGCTAGGGTTGCGGGTGATTTGGGAAGGGGGAGTGGCAACTAGCAGCGGGGGAGGCGACGGGATTCGAGTAGGAGGGGAAGCGGCTGGTAGAGTCATTGGGTTGCGAGTAGGGGAGGATGCAGTGGAGGTGGTGCGGGGTAGGGGAGGACGTAGTGGAGGCAGGGAAGTTTATGGGTTTTGGGGAGGAGAGGATGCAGCGGGGACGGGGACGACGAAGTGGCGGCTAGGGTTTCGAAGTGGTGGCTAGGTTGAAGTAGGAGACAGAGGCGTTGGGTTTCGGAAGCGGAATTTGGTGGCTTGTTGACGATGACAACGATGATGTTGCTGCTTCTTCTTCGACTGGGATTTCGATGGCGAAGATGGGACTTCGGAACTAGCGCTTCGACAATGGCGTGAATTTTTTTTTTTTTTTTTTGGCTGTTAGAATTTGAGGATTTTGGATGGAGAAATTTAAGAGAATAAAATTTGTATAATTGGCTCTGATACCATGTTAAGATAAATCAGAGAGATTAAAACAATACTGAATATTGAATTGAGAAATAACTGAGTACAATATCTCCTATATATAGGAGTGAACTAAATACAAAATTAGCCCAATACCCAATGTGGGACTATAATATCTAACAAGGAGGGTTAAGAGTAAGAAATCTGAGAAAAACAAACGAAAAAATATGATACAAAAAATTAGAACTACAACAAAAAATAAAGAGTTGAGAATGTTATGAATTTTGATACCGTACTTCGAGAATAATCGTATGTATAAAATGAAAGAGAAAGTAATAGTAGAAGTAGATGCAGTCGATTGAGAAGTGTAGTAAACATAGTCGTAGTCCAGTAGTTCTAGAAAATAGAGAAAAAGCTTCTTCTTTGAGTAAGTTTGTAGTCGAGAGCGTTGTTGAATCACCACGAATTCGCTACGATCAAAATTGTAAATTTTTTGTTGCTTGCTTCTTTGATGAATGAAATTCTTTAAATTGAGGACTAGTAGTAGAGAGGGTAAGAGAATAAGGTGTGGAAAAAAATTTGATTGAAGTTAGGGGTTTTTTTATATAGAGAAGCCCCCCAAAAAAAGCCAGTTGCGTTAGAAGAAAGGAGCAGTTTGACCCGTATGGGTCTAACGGGTCTTAACCCGTGGGTCAAACGAGCAAGTTTGACCATTTAACCGAGTTCACGTGTCGGGTTGAGCAGGTTAGATTCATTAATTTGGCGACTCGGGTAGACTCGTTCTGCTAAGCGGGTTTGACCGAAACCCGACCCGGTTGCTTGCAGCCAGGTTGGAGTGGGCGCGTCGCGGGCGGGTTACGAGTCAACCCGCCCCGGTTGTCATCCCCTCATCAAGCCTAGTCCTAGGGAGTGCGATTAGGCCATAGTTATAAGACTTTTTTTTAGTGAACAAGAGGTCAACGGATCAAGTTCCGCTTCACTAGTTCCTCTAATTAGAGCACCCACTATCGTTTTTGCCAAATATCCAAAATTTGGAAAATGAGAAATGAGTTTTAGAGGAGGAGGCTGAAATCGTTGAAGCGAAAATTTGGAAAATAATTTAAAAAAATTGACGAACAGATGTTTATATATATATATATATATATATATATATATATATATTCTTCCAATGTCAGTCTATCACATCTATATAATAAATCACAAGGCAATTTGAAAAAAAAACCTATTAAGTGGCTTTCCTTCAATTGAACAAAATCAGTGGCTCACATTCACCATCCTAAAAGACATTTTCCCTCAAAAAGTTTTCCTCCAAAACAAAAATCCTCATCACTTTATTATTATCTCTCTATGCTCTTTTCATTATTTCAGATCTCTATTTCTCTCTCTCTCTCTCTCTCTCTTCCTCCCCATAATTTTAGATTTTCAGATTTCAGGTTTGTAAATTTCTAGATTTTTCATATTTTAATGCTTTTTTTGATTGCTAGTATAGAATATTTCACTGTGTTTTCTGATTGATTTTAAATGCAATGAAAGATTTAAATGGATATTCACTTGGGTAAATTTTAACCTCTAAAGTTATACTGAAAGTAGCAAATATCTCATCAAAAGTTAAATTTCAGCATTTTGCACCTTCAAAGTTCTAAGAAGTTGGATTTTACACCCCAATTTATAATTATTTAAACATGGACTTTTATTTACAACTAGTTGTTGTCGTACTGTTCAAACTTGAGATACATAAACTTCATGATGGAAGTTTCAGATTTATGCATCCAAAATGCTAGAAAGCAAATGTATCTAGTATTTAACATGATCATTATTATAGTGCACATCTCAGAAAGTGGATTAATATCTGACAGTAGAATACATTGGGAACACCAAACTTAATCGTCAAATAATTTTCATCATTGATATACAGAGCAAGTTCTGCATCAGAACTAAACAACAGCATTCTGGCTTCTCACTGCTTCCTGCAATGAATAACATTGCTATATATGACCAAGTAAGTTTTTTTTTTGTTTTTTGTTTTTGTTTTTGTTTTTGTTTTTGTTTTTTTGTTTTTTGTTTTTTGTTTTTGTTTTTTTGGTGTATGACATCAACAACTCTTTTATATTAGACCAATTAATTATGTATTTTATATTTCTGATATTATAATGCTTACTTTCATAGGTTGCATTGTTCTGAGGTTGCATTGTTCTGAAGACGTGTCGTAGGCACGTGCTCACGGGCAAACCTAGTTTTATTATTAAAAGAAAAAAAAGTAATTGAAAAAAATAGAAAATGTCATTTTAGTAATTCTTTAAATGGCATCTTAGTTACTTTAAAAATAAAAAATTAAAAAAGTTGACGTCGTGGGTTTTTTCCTTTACATTTTATTTTAAACAGGGAAAAAATTAATTGAAATAGTTGAAAACGGTGTTTCGGTAATATTTTATAAAGCATTTTCAGTATTTTTTTTAATTTTTATTTTGAAAAGGTTGTCTTCCGTCCCTCAGCTAATATGTATTTTTAATGGATGGACGGAACAACTTGTTCCGTCCCTCCATATTAAAAACTAATAAAAATTCATACGGAAACATTTTCTTCCGTTTTTTATAATTTGGAAAAGCCATTCGCTATGTCAAATTTGACACACCACTGTTCATTTTAAACCTATTTTTTGGGGTATATGGCCAACAAGTGCAATGCTTGTTGACCATATTTTGAAATTTTTGAGATTTTGACCCCGACAGTGGATGCTCTATAAAAAAAAAAGAAAAAAACTACCATCTGGTATTCTGGTGTCCATGTGTAGTGATAGTTTTGTGTAAAAGAGATTTTACAAGAAAAGAAGACACGAAAGAATAAGATGACTTCCTACAAAGAGTAATGCTACATCCACTACCAATTTCACTATATTTCTCTTCACTACCTTAGGTAGCACACTCCAATAGGTAGGGAAAGATGGAGTAAGTGGGAGAACTCTCCAATAGGAATATACCACCTAAGATAGTGAAGAAAATAGTAGTAAAATTGATAGTGGCTAAAGCATTACTCTCCTGGAAAATTTAACCATCTGTAATAAAAGCACTTTAATAAAAACCCAGGAATGTACTGTAGTAGCTATGAAGTGTAGTGTTGCTGGAAAACACAACCACACCACCACATAAATAAATCCTGCATTTCCTCTGTTTACTGCACCAAAAAGGCAGAAAGAATCTTTGCACTCCACTCTCCTCCAAAATTTACCCACCCACAGTCACTCAAATCAAGTACACACTTGTCACCCATAATACTCTTCTCCTACCCAAATCTCAACACCCAAAAAACCTCACCAACTCCATGGCCACCACCATCTTCTTCATCATTTTCATCACCCTCCTCCCATTCACCTCCTCCTCCTCCTCCATCTCAGACCAAGACCTCCTTCTGACCTTCAAATCCTCCATCACTGACCCCACCTCCTCCCTCTCCAACTGGTCACCCAAAACCCCCCTCTGCAACTGGACTGGCATCACCTGCAGTACATCCACCTCCCCTTCTGTCTTCTCTCTAAACCTCCAAAGCCTCAACCTGTCAGGTGACCTCCCTCCCTCCATCTGCCAACTCCCCAACCTCTCCCACGTCAACTTTGCCCACAACCTCTTCAACTCAACCATCCCTCTCCACCTCTCCCAATGCACCTCCTTGCTCTACCTCAACCTCTCCGCTAACATATTATGGGGTACTTTGCCTGACCAAATCTCTCAGCTTGCTTCTCTCACTGTTCTTGATCTTAGTGGCAATCGCTTCGAGGGTCAGGTTCCTTTGGCATTGGGAGCATTGGGGGAACTCCAAGTTCTCAACTTGGGGAATAACCTCTTCTCAGGTACTATACATCCTGCTCTTTTCAAGAATTTGACTGACTTGGTGGTTCTTGATTTCTCTCAAAACCCATCTTTGAGCTCACTGTTGCCAAGTGATGTTGGGGGTTTGGGAAAGTTGAAGAGTTTGTACATGCAGGGGTCTGGGTTTTATGGTAATATTCCTGGATCTTTTCTGGGTTTGGAGCAAATTGAAGTCTTGGATTTGTCTCTGAACAATTTGAGTGGAAAAGTGCCATCTGGGTTTGGGTTGGGGCTTGGGAAGTTGGTGTCTTTGGATTTGTCTCATAACAAACTTTCTGGGTCTTTTCCTGTTGATGTTTGCCATGGCAAAGGTTTAGTGGAGCTGAGTCTACATGATAATTTGTTTAATGGTTATGTGCCTAAAGCTATTGAGCAATGCTTGAGTCTGGAGAGGTTTGAAGTTCATAACAACGGGTTTTCGGGGGAGTTGCCATCTGGGCTCTGGTCATTGCCTAAGATTAGGGTTATTAGAGCTGAGAGTAATCTGTTTTCGGGGGAGTTACCTGAATTGGTTAATGTTCCTCCTGTTTTAGAGCAAGTTCAGATAGATGATAACAAGTTCTCGGGAAAATTTCCGCAAAGTCTTGGTAAAATTCAGACAATGTACAGATTCTCTGCTTCTCGTAATGGTTTTTATGGGGAGTTACCTGGTAATTTTTTTGATTCGCCCGTTATGAGTATTGTCAACCTCTCACATAATTCGTTCTCGGGTTTAATCCCTGAACTTAAGAACTGCAAGAAGTTGGTGTCGTTATCTTTAGCTGGCAATAGTTTTACCGGGAACATACCAAATTCTCTTGCTAACTTGCCAGTTCTGACCTACATTGATCTCTCAAGCAACAATCTAAGTGGTGAGATTCCAAGAGATTTGCAAAATTTAAAGCTTGCTCTCTTTAATGTCTCTTTTAACCAGCTTTCAGGTCCTGTACCGCCGTCTCTAGTTGAAGGTCTGCCAGCTTCTTTCCTGCAAGGAAATCCTAATCTTTGTGGGCTTGGATTGCCCAATCCGTGCACGGAGGGGGCAAAACAACAAAGTACTCGAGTGAATCGTCTGATCATTGCTACAATAGCAATAGCTTTTGCAGTTGGGTTCATGGTGTTGGCTCTAGGGTTCTTTATAGTGTGTCGACTGTCTCAAAGGAAGTCATGTTGTAGTGGTTGGAAGTCGGTGTTCTTTTGACTCTTCTAGAATTACCGAAGAGGAATTGGTGATGGCTTTGGATGAAAAGAGCAGCATTGGAAGAGGGCCATTTAACAAAGTTCATATAATTCAGCTATCTAATGGCAAATGTGTTGCAGTAAAGAGACTAGCTAATACTGAGAACTTGTCGTTGAAAACTTTGCATTCTGAGATTGAAACTTTGGGCAAAGTGAGGCATAAAAACTTAGCCATGTTACTGGGGTCTCTCTACTCAGAAAGGGAGGTTCTATTCATATATGAATACGTTGAGAAGGGGAGCTTAGGGGACGCTCTTGGAAGGTCTGATATCATATTAGAATGGAAATTGCGAAGGCAAATAGCTCTAGGGATTGCTCAAGGCCTAGCTTACCTTCACAGAGGTTATGTCCCACATTTACTTCATCGGAATTTGAAGTCTGATAGTATTTTTCTTGATGAGGATTTTGAACCTAAGATTATGAACTTTGGGCTTGATCATGTGGTAGGAGAGGCATCATTTCAGTCATCCATGGCTTCTGAATTGACATCCTCTTGCTATACAGCTCCAGGTATATGTTTTTTTCTCTGCTTGAACCACCTGCAAATTGACTCTTATCCTAAAACATTTATATTGATTCCTATTCATACCCACACAGCACATACACTTCTCAGGCACTTCTCGGACACTTGAATTTCTTAAATTTGTGAGCACCTTTTTTGTGCTTATGGCACATTGAGATATGCATTCATTTGCATTTATATATTATAGACTAGTTAGCAGGAAAAGGATGTTACACTAATTACACTAGAAGTGTTCTCATTCTTCAGTAAGAAATATAAAAATTGGTATGCTTTACGCTTCTGTATAGAAGTTGAAGAAGAGCAATTCTATTGATTAAACAAAGTTGTAAAATGTATTATTGATTAAATTCAGATATACGTGAACATGATACGTTATCATATTATAATTCTTTCTCGGGTATGTCGTTGTTAATCCACATTTGTGGTTCATTGCCTTTTTTTTCTTCATGTCCTTGTCTCTTATTACCTAAGAACTACGATTTTTGCCGTGTCATTTCCTTGTTGTGTCCATGTTCGAACTTTAGCTACTTGCTGCTTCTTACAAATCAGCTAATTAATGCATATTCTACAATTTGTCGTAATATAATTTTGTTTTATCTCACTTAAATGCATCCTTTTTTTTTTCTTTCTGAAATGGTACATGGTTTTTGTTTTGGTGTAAAAATATGTATCTTGTATCTGCTCCAATCTCTATAACTTTGTATACTGTACGTATCCTTTTATTGCAGAATATGGATGCAGTAAAAAGGCAACCGAACAAATGGATATCTATAGCTATGGAGTGGTGCTCCTTGAACTCATCACTGGAAGGCAAGCCGAGCAGCCCGAGTCAAGAGATGCTCCTGACGTGGTCAAGTGGGTTCGGAGGAAAATAAACATGACCAATGGATCCTTCAAAGTACTAGACCAAAAGATATCCAGTTCTTCTACCCACCAAGATATGTTAGGGGTTTTAGAGCTCGCTCTCCACTGTACTTCTGTCATACCGGAAAAGAGGCCAACCATTGAAGAGGTTGTTAGATCACTGGAATCCCTTCATTCAGTTGTCGTCGATCCTCCAAGAGTGTACTCTGGCGAGTTTCCTATATCCAACTGACTCGATCAGAGTTCTCTTTATATTTCTTGAATTAATATAAGCGCGACAGAAAGGTGTGCGGGTGTCTCATTTCTGAGAAATCTTTGATTCTTATTGTTTCATCAATGCTTATGTAATTTTGTAATCCTCTACTCAGGGATCATGTAAAGTGGAAAAGTTAAATCTATTATGGAACTTGGCTCTTTATATTTATTTTTGAAGTGTATCTATTAATTAGAGCATCCACAGTCGTTTTTCTTATATGTTAAAAAATGACAGCTACAGTAATAGCAAATAGGGATGTTTGCTGCAGTGGTCGTTTGCTATATGTTTCTCATTTTTTAGAAAATAAGCAAGCGACGGTATATGTTATACCGTCTCATCCTTTAAAAATAAATTAAAAAAAGTTAATTACTTATTAACTATTAAACTATATTAATTAAATAAATTAAATAACATAATAATAACTAAACCTAATTAATTACTAACTAAACCTATTTAACTACACCTAACCTTCCCACTAAACCTAATTAAACTATATTAACTATAAAATGGTCAGCCGGTATAACATATACCGGCCGGTTTATGTTATACCGTCCCACCATTTTTATTTTTATTTTTATTTTTTTTGACTAAATCTGACCGTTGGATTGGAAAAAAAAAAATTTGGGCCGGTATAACATATACCGGACGGTACATGTTATACCGTCCGACCCACTTTTTAAAAAACAAAAAATTAATGGGATGGTATAACATATACCGGACGATATATGTTGTACCGTCTTTCAAAATTTGAGAATCGCTATTCTGTTTCTCATATATGAGAAACGAATATAGCAAATTTGCTAAAAAATAGCAAAATAGAAAACCACTGCAGCGATCGATTTGCTATAAAATGGCAATTTGCCAAATATAAGAAACGACTGTGGATGCTTGATGCGGTTTGTTTCTGGGAGACGTGTGGATGCACCAGGTGTGAGTTCGGACTCGATTTGTATTGAAGGAGAAAGCTGCTTGTCAGACGACCCTCGGAATGACCTGGCGGCTCCTGCGATGGGCTCGGAGTGAGGTGGATACCTCGGCTCGGATCAGAGGGTTCGGATCCGAGGTCTTGTGTACCTGCAGACGGTCCTGAAACACCGGGGTTTATCCCGGTGGCGGACCCTCCGACGATCTAGTCAGTCTCTGTGAGAGAGTAGCAATAACTAGGTGAATTTAAGTGGCAAAAGATTGGTTACCTCAAAAGGTGGGTGAGGGTCTAGTATTTATAGAGAATCCCAACCGGGTTTGGATTCGCTTGGGGGCCGGGTCTGAACCCGAAAGCCGATGGGCCTGATGTGGCAGAAGGCCCAGGGGGTTTAGGGCTGACGTGGCAGTACCAGTAGTGGTATAGGGCTGACGCGGCAAAGCCTCTGGTGGTATTTGGAGCTGACATGGCAGATCATGGGGCTTCTGTGCTTCTGGGAGAATCTGGAGGCGTAGGGTGCGCCAAGTCATCTTCATTCTACACCAGGATGGGCAGACGGCCCGGAGGGCTGTCGTGGATCGGAGGCCGAGGGCCATCGCCACTCATCGGATACGAAGAGACCAGATCTGTGGGGGTGAACTTGAGGTTCGGCGCCGACCCTGCAGTGGCTCGAAGCCGAACTCGACTGCTGTTTCAACCATTTTTGAGTGAGAGTTGTATTGGGCCCTGGTTGGGCCCCAAGCCATTTTTACCCTACCACACAAGCCCCCCACTCCTGCGGGGGTGCGGGAGCTAGCTGTGGATGAGTGTTTACGGATGTAGAAATGGGATGGCGAACCACTGGGCCTTCATGAGGGGGTGTCCTAATTTTCTAGAGCGATCCTCGAGCCGGCGAGAGTCTGTCGGGCGGTAAGGGTGATGGCGAGCTGTTTGAGACTTCCGGAGAAGATTACCCTGGTGCCAGACCTAACCTCGAGCAGGCAAGGGATTATGGGTTGGCAAGGGTGATGGCAAGCCGTTGAGCCTTCCTGAGAAGACTACCCTGGTGCTAGACCTGACCTCGAGCTGACGAGGGATTACGAGTTAACAAGGGCGATGGCGAGCCGTAGAGCCTTCCTGAGAAGACTACCCTGGTGCTAGACCCGACCTCGAGCTGGCGAGGGATTTACGGGCCAACAAGGGTGATGGCGAGCCGTTGAGCCTTCCTGAGAAGACTACCCTGGTGCCAGACCTGACCTCGAGCTTGGCGAGGGATTACGGGTCGGCAAGGGCGATGGCGGGCCTTGGAGCCTTCCGGAGAAGACTACCCTGGTGCTAGACCTGACCTCGAGCTGGCGAGGGATTACGGGCCAACAAGGGTGTTGGCGAGCCGTTGAGCCTTCCTGAGAAGACTACCCTGGTGCCAGATCTGACCTCGAGCTTGGCGAGGGATTACGGGTCGGCAAGGGCAATGGCGAGCCGTGGAGTCTTCCTGAGAAGACTACCCTGGTGCTAGACCTGACCCCGAGCTGGCGAGGGATTATGGGTCAACAAGGGTGAGGGCGAGTTGTTGAGCTTTTCCGAGAAGACTATCCTGGTGCCAGACCTGATCTCGAGCCGGCAAGGGATTACGGGTCAGCAAGGGTGTGGACGAACCGTTGTGCCTTAAGAATGTTGAGCAGGGTAGCCCGCCGTCTTTGCGGAGCATTGAAGGCGCTCCGGGATCTGTGTGATGTTCCAATTTCCCAGGGGCCTTAATTGCGCTGCCTAATAAATGCCTGGCGCATGGGCTTCCGTCGTTTGGTTTTTCCCACGTCATAAAGGCCGACCTATGGGGGAGGCTATAAGTACCCCTCCCTCCGCAGTGGGTTGGGTTACAGCAAGGGTGGTCTATTGGCCATCAGAGGTGTCTGCTCCGGCGGACGTCTGTCTCTTGCAAAATTTTACCCCCGGTCGTGTCGAAGAGGTGGTTTCTCTGCCGCCCGGATCTTCTCTTGGATCTGATGGCTCTGATACGGTAGCCAGATCCAGGGGAGATCAGGGCGAGAGGGGTAACAACCAAAATCCGGACCGGTAGATGAGGAGCCTCGGATTGGTGGTGGCTCTGCCGTCTGGATCCTTTTTTGGGTCAGACGATCCTGATATGGTTGTTTAGCCCGAGAGAGATCCAGACGGGAGGGGCATCAACCATATTCCGGATTTGGAGCTGAAGAGCCTCGGATAGATGGGTCGTATTCCGATTGGAGGTTGGCCAATCTGTCTTCCAATAGGGCTCCAGGTGATGGCGGTTTCTGTCTCACCCTCGAACAGTTCGGGGTTTCGGCTGTCGAGGCTGTAAGCCCCGAGCTGCTCGCGGGTGAGAGGGGAACCGACCGAGCCCTGGAGCCCGGGGGCGTCTGTCGAAGGACGGCGCCTTAAATCTTAAGTAAAATGTTCTCTCCGCCGAATACCCCATCCGAACTGACCCCCGCGTCTGGCTGCCAGCCTGGCATTGGATGACGTCAGCAGCGCACGTTTTGAGGACGTGGTGCGATTTCCCAGGCAGCAGTTGCACGTCAATAGGTGAACAGTACTTGCGGAAATTGAGGAGTCGTTTTCATCCTCTATAAATATTCCCCCCTCTCCCCCTTTAGCCCACTTCTTTCTTGCTGCTTTCTTTTTCAAAAATTTTCCAACACTTCAGCGCTCGTCCCTGCAGTTTGCTGTACTAGACTCGTCCTTCCGAAGTGACCCCAGGTGAGTTGGTAAGTCTGTTTAGTTTAGGCACAGATGGATAGGGCTCAGTCTAGTTCGTCAGCGTCGACGTCTAGGGGGGAAGTGAAACCTGTCTCCAAATCGACGTCGTGGGAGGAGCCCGTGCTTGAGGAGGAGTCAGTACACGTTGCGAAGCCTTCCGATTCGGTTTCGTGGGAGGAACCAATAGGTGAGGAGGAGAAGGTACATGGTGCGAGGCCGTTACGCTCCCGACGCCCCTTCGTGGTGGAGAGTAGCGAGTCGGAGGAAGCGAATGATGGTTCGGACGGCGTCCGTGTTTTGGAGTTGACTTCCGAGGAGGAGGGAGGCGAGGGTGGCACAGTAAGGAGATCCACAGTTCAGGGTGCGGGTCCGAGTTCCATGCCGACTGGTCTGGGGCCCTTATCTACTCCCTCGCCGGAGCGAACCAAGAAGAGGAAGAAGGCTCCGAGGAAGGCAGGACCGAGGACTGGTGGTTCGAGCCAGGCGCCTGTTTACCGCAATTTGTGGACATGTTCGCCCGTGCAGCCAAAGCCTTTCCGTCAGTATCCTAACGACCTATCTGACCAGGAGCTCTTCGGCGTGCAGGCCTCTTCGCCGAGTCGGAAGAGGGTGATGATGGACGCGATTTCGACCGTCTTGGAGGGTGGGGACTTGGAGGTTTTGCAGCTGGCGTACCACATAGGACCTGGCTACGAATTGATGCTGCCGAGCTCTACTCTACGCCCAACCGATCCCCTATCTGCTTGGTATTGCGTCTTCCCAGTGGACGCCTTCATCTCTGGACTGAGGCTGCCAGTCCACCCGTTTGTTCGGGAAGTGCTGAACTGGGCCTCCTTGGCGCCGATACAGTATGGGCCGAACTCTTGGAAGCAGATAATTTGTTTTGTACTGATATGCGAGGAACAAAAGGTACCCCTGCGGTTGAACGTGTTCCGGGCAATATTGATGATCAGCTCGGCGGCTGAGGGTGTTTACTATATCTCCCCCCGGAGTAAGGGGAAGGTCGTTCACAGCCACCCGGACTCCATCAAGGATTGGAAGAAAAAATATCTGGTGATCCGGAGTGAAGAGCCCTGGGACATTCCTACTCGATGGAACCATTCCAAGCCGAGCTATCAACCGCCGAGGCCGAGGGATTTGACGGCCGAGGAGTGGGGGTTTGTCGAGCGCCTTCGTCTGTCCCCTAGTATCGATTGGACGAAGGTGACGGAGGCCCACCTGGCGAGCGTTGGACTGAGCCCAGCCGTTCTGCGTATGTAGTTGTTTCTTTTCTCTCGATCTTTTCGTACTTTCTTGCTCATTGCTCTTAATGGTTTTTTCTGTAGATATGGATGAGGCATCGATCAAGGCAAGGAGGCTCGCCATGAAGAAGGAGAACGCCGAGAAGAAGAAGGGGGAGGCGACGAAGAAGCCGAGGGAGCCGTCCCTGGTTATCTCGGAGGCCCCGCTCGAGCCGAGGGCTAAGAGGACTCGCTCGGAGACGAGCAAGGGGGTGGCCCCTTCGAGGGGCAAGGGCCAAGCGAGGGCATCCGATCTCGACAAGGGGAAAGGTCCCTTGGTAGAGGTTGAGGAAGAGGACCCGGTGGTGAAGATGTTGCGGCAACGGTGGGCACCGGACTGGTCGGTTCGGATGGGCGACTGTCTGACTGAGGAAGCCCAGGCCGTTGAGGTGGTGGAGAAGTTGGCGACCCCTCGCGATCGCCAGGTGATGGAGAGCGAGCCCGTAGAGGTGGCGTTTACGCGCCTGGCGCAGGCCACCGTGTTGGTAAGCTTGTCGACCTTATCCCTCTTGTTAATTTTGCTTCGGGAGTCTTTTTCTTATCTGTGCTTGTCGGTCGTAGGCTTTTATGCAGGGGGCTAACGTAAAGAATCTCTACGAAGCGTCCCTGTCACAAGAGCGAGCTCGGGCGGATAAGAGCGAGCGGGAGATGAAGGAGATGCGGATCGAGCTCGAGGGTTCGCACAAGAGGGAGCAGCAGATGAAGCTCGAGCTCGAGGCCAAGGATGCGGAGTGGGGGAAGAGGGTGGTCTCTTTGAAGAAGAAGTTCGCCAAGGAGAAGGAGGAGTTGACGACTGCGTTCGCCAAGGAGAGGGAAGAGCTGACGGATGCGGGTCAGCGGATGGTGATCAAGGCCCAGGATGAGTGCTACGCGAAGGCCCTCAGTCATGTGAGGCACTTCTACCCGACCGTCGACCTATCCAACTTTGAGTATGACATGGAGATCGAGGGGACACCGAAGACTCCTGGAGAAGAAGGGCCCGTTGGTAACCCGGCTGTCGACCCTCCTGCAAACCCGACCGATGCCGAGGTGGGAAAATAAGTTGTATAGTTTTGTCTTTCTTTCCCCCCTCGATTGTATTTGCCTTCCGCGGACTGGCCACCGCATTTTTTGTAAGAAGCAGCACAACTTATAAAAAAGTATTTTTGACCGGCCAAGTGTTTTTGACCTCGGATATTTCCGAACCTCCTTGCTTATGTGTGTTGAGTTGGCTGGTTCTCTTGTAGGTTGTGGCTTCCCTTCCCGAGGCGGACCCCCGTCTTTCCGACGTGGCGTGGCTCCGGAGCAGGGTCGAGGCATTGGAGGCCACTTTGGTTCGGTACCGTAAGGAGGCCCGTGACACTGATGCGGCCTTTAATTATTACAGGAACATGTCTGAAGCCCTTAGTGAGGAGGCAAGCCGGCTGAGGAGGGCGATGGTGGATCGGGAACTCGTGGGTGTCGGACTCGGATATACTATGTCGAGTTCCTCGGTGCAGAGGCCCTCCTCTGAGAAGCTACTTCGCGATGTGATAGTGGAAAAGGAGGTGGAGATACACCGTTACCGGACGATGCTGGGCGTCTCGACACCTTTCTCGAGGGGTCGGCGAGCGGAGGTGGTACCCTCCGCGCTGCTGCTAATGGAGCGTATGCGACCCGTTGATGCCCAGAGTTCCGTGGCCAGTGTGTCGGCCGTGACCGAACCGAAGGACCATTATGACAAGGAGAGAGTTCCAAGTTGTTCGATTGGAGTGATCCCGCCATTCGTCGGACCAGAGGGGCTCTGAGAGGGCGGCTTCCTACAGTTTGAGATGAGAGGAGTGTTTCTGTAACGGTCTTTGTTTGTTTTCTCATAGCCCAATAAAGGAGTATGAATAAGGAATTCATTTCACTCTTTGCTCTGGTTGATAGTGTAAGAAATGACGAAGGGAGAGTGGTTCGGCCCTGTCGGTCCGTGAGGGATCGGCGTGGGGTGTTGTGAAGCCTCCCGGGCCTGACGTCGGGTCGGTCCTACCGAGGTGTCGGGGATGATACCGGGGAGAAGACTTGGGTGACGATCCCCTGTCTGGTATTAGGTCGGATCTGCCGAGACGTTTGAAGTATAATACAAAGAGATTTCTTTCGTATAAGATAGGGAGGGCCGCTAAAACGGCCCTTTACATACGAAAGATTTACAAAAGATTTACTTCTAGCCAAGTTAGAACCTATGCTCGGAACTCAAGGAACTTCACTAGGTGCTCGGCGTCAAATGGGAATTCCTCCAGCTCGACGGCAGGTCCGGGGGCAGGGCCGTCCCTTTCTGGTTTGAACTCGACGGCGTCGAGGGGGAACACCCCTCCCCCGACGGTGGTCATGTAGCATGATCGCGCTGCTTCTTGGCTACCTCGGACGATGCCGACTCCTTGCGGGGTGGGAAATTTAAGTTTCAGATGGTAAGCCGAAGGCACCGCTTGGAGGGAGCATAGCCCGGGTCTGCCGAGTATGGCGTTGTAAGCCACCTTGACGTTGACCACCATGAAGTCCATAGACTCGGTCCTCTTGATGGGAGCCGACCCTGCGGTAACGTCGAGGGTAACAATCCCTTCTATCACGACAGGGACGCCGGAGAACCCATGCAAGGTGTATCCGGCCGGCTTGAGTTTGCCCCTAGGTAACTTGAGATTCTCGAAGGCTTCGAGGAAAAGGATATTAACCGAGCTGCCGTTGTCGACGAGGATTCGGCGAACTTCACAATTAGCCATGTGGAGGCTAATGACGAGGGCATTGCAGTGGGGCAGGCGAACGCCTTCGAGGTCCTCTCCTGAGAATGAGACCGGCATTGGCTGCAGCTTGGGCGAGGGGTTGTCTTGGACAGCGTTCACCTCTCGGATGAAGGCTTTTCGGGAAGTATTCGATTCTCCTTCCATTGGCCCTCCGTGGACACAGTGCAAGATAATTGGCGTATTCGTGGCTCCCTCGGCCTCGGGATCCCGACCCTGGATGCGGTTCGGCGTAGGGTTCGGAGGCGAGAGTCTCCGGTTCCTAGTATCTCGCCGATCCCGTGGGACTTCTCGGGTGAATTCTCGGAGGTACCCCCTGCAGATGATTTCCTCAATCTCGTCTTTCAGGACCCGGCATTGGTCGGTTTCGTGCCCATGATCTCTGTGGAAGCGACAGTAGAAGCGCTGATCTCGGTTCTTGCTGTTGTTAGGTCGGGGAGGTAGTCGAACAATGCCTTTGTCTTCGATTTCTAAGAGGATGGCGGACACGTTATGTGTCAAGGGAGTGTACCTCTCGAAGCGGGGGACCGGCGGGATCTTCTTCATGGCCCCCGCGTCCCTCGGAGCCCTCTTTGATGGTTCGACTTCTTCGGCCTTCCGTTTTCCCTTCCTGGTGGCCTCCCTAGCATCTTCGGGGCTAAGGGCCTCTTCTGCCCTAATGTATTTCTCGACCCTGTTGAGGAGGTCAGGAAAGTCGACGGGGGGTCTCTTCGCCAGAGAAGCTTTCAGCTGTCCATGACGGACGTTGTGCCGAAATGCCGCAGAGACGACGCCTGGATCAAGAGAGGAGACCGACCTTGCCTCCGCGGTAAACCTCCAGACGAACACTCTGAGTGACTCTCCTTCTATCTGTCTGAGCCCAAGTAAAGAGGCTCTGGTCCTTTCCGCCTTCCGGCTGGTGACGAAGTGGGCAAGAAAATTGCCCTCTAGCTGGTCGAAGGAGTAAATGGAGCCGGGGGTGAGTTTCGAGAACCATTCACGAGCCGGACCCCGAAGTGTGGTGGGGAAGGCTCGGCATAGTAGGGGATCCGAGGCGCTGTGAATCATCATGAGAGTTTTGAAACCCTCCATGTGATCAGCGGGATCTCCCTCGCCGTCGTAGGTCTCGAATTGAGGTGGTCGGAAATTCCTGGGTATTTCTGCTTGGAGGATGGGGGCGGAGAAGGGAGGACGGACATGTCTGTACCCCTGAGCCGCTCGTTGGTCGCTGTCTCCTATATGATCGAGGCGATCCTCCATTTCTTGCAGGCGCCTTAGGAGTACGCCATCGTCTTCTGGCTGGATTGTTGACGGGCGCGACACGCTGGCCTCGGCATCCGATCCGGTTTGGGAGTGGAGGGCTTCCTCCCTGGGGGCCCGTCGGAGGGCCCCGAGAATTTCTCTCCGGAAGTCTTGGAACTCCTTGTGAGTGACGGGGGCTCCCTCGACCCTGTTTGGTCGGTTTGAAGGTTGCCTTCCGATGCGGCTGAGTGCTGGCCTCCGTCCCTCGGGCTGCGGTCTTGGATGGTTCGGGGCCGGGTTGGAAGCGGCCCTTCCCCTGCTGCGGCCAATCTGTCGGTTGACGATTACCCCCCGGAGGTCGGGCTGGACTTGACGGGTGACGCTCCTTTGGGACCCCTGATGGGGAGCCCTGTGTTTTGAAGTGTGTGGACCGGCGTTCGCGGTTGGTGGGGGCGAGTCCCGTCGGTTGACGGAGGAAGCAGCCCCCTTGCCCTTGGAGGCCATGAGAGCTCGGCTGTCGAGGTTCCTTGATGGTCGGGCTCAGGTCGGCTTCTGAAGTAGTTCCCACAGACGGCGCCAACCTGATGCGGTTTATTTCTGGGAGACGTGTGGATGCACCAGGTGTGAGTTCGGACTCGATTTGTATTGAAGGAGAAAGCTGCTTGTCAGACGACCCTCGGAGTGACCTGGCAGCTCCTGCGACGGGCTCGGAGTGAGGTGGATGCCTCGGCTCGGATCAGAGGGTTCGGATCCGAGGTCTTGTGTACCTGCAGACGGTCCTGAAACACCGGGGTTTATCCCGGTGGCGGACCCTCCGACGATCTAGTCAGTCTTTGTGAGAGAGTAGCAATAACTAGGTGAATTTAAGTGGCAAAAGATTGGTTACCTCAAAAGGTGGGTGAGGGTCTAGTATTTATAGAGAATCCCAACCGGGTTTGGATCCGCTTGGGGGCCGGGTCTGAACCCGAAAGCTCATGGGCCTGATGTGGCAGAAGGCCCAGGGGGTTTAGGGCTGGCGTGACAGTACCAGGAGTGGTATAGGGCTGACGCGGCAAAGCCCCTGGTGGTATTTGGAGCTGACATGGCAGATCATGGAGCTTCTGTGCTTCTGGGAGAATCTGGAGGCGTCGGGTGCGCCAAGTCATCTTCATTCTACACCAGGATGGGCGGACGGCCCGGAGGGCTGTCGTGGATCGGAGGCCGAGGGCCATCGCCGCTCATCGGATACGAAGAGACCAGATCTGTGGGGGTGAACTTGAGGTTCGACGCCGACCCTGCAGTGGCTCGAAGCCGAACTCGACTGCTGTTTCGACCATTTTTGAATGAGAGTTGTATTGGGCCCTGGTTGGGCCCCAAACCATTTTTACCCTACCACAATGCTCTTACTCTAGTCTGTCTGTTAAGAGTTGTATGTTTGCTCGAGATTTGTGCTGTCTACGTTTCTCAAGGAAATAAATAATAAAAAGAAAATAATATTTTCCTGAAAAAGAAAGATAAGTTGGATTGATAATCGTTGTATGTGATTAATAAGCAGATCACGTTTACCAGTATTCGAACGCATTTCAAGCGATCAACCTTTGAATTTACAAAATAATGTATTTTGTTGAAAAATTCAGATGATAGTTCTACTAGGATTGGAAACTGTAGAAACTGATTTCCCCTTGAATTGAAATGTTTAGATGATTACATATTTATAATGATTTGAGACTATGCTGCTACAATTACAAGAAATCACGATTCATAATTACAGCTTATATTCTATAAACACAAATTGTACATAATATCACATTACAGCTGTAGGAGTAAATGCAGAATCTAGAAGAATGGCTGTGATTGGAATGGCTGTGATTGGCTGTGATTGATTGTAGGAGATGATTGAGAAATATTGATTCTGCTAACAGAACGCCACTGGACAATACAAAAATATCTCAATTTTGTTTTGTTTTGTTTTCTTCTTGCATGAAGCTCTGTTTCACAAAAATAAATTGAGGCTATCAAGGATTAACCAAAATAGATCCTAGTTAAATAAATAACTTATTTTTCTCTTTCTGCTGAAACATATATGAACTACATGTTAGTTTTAATCCACCTGAAAATAAAAGAAACTGACTTCTTCAATAAGTTAGGACAAGGACTTGTGGCAAAACAACCATCCTCTAACTCATATTTTTCCTTTTGAGTTAAAAGGTGACTTATCCTAAAGCTACCCGATTTCATTAATTGATAAATTAACGAAACAAAGTGAAAACAGAATGCAACACAGTAAAGCAGACAAATATGTACCAAAACAGCAACTACCCAAGAAAAAACAAGAACATAAAACAAAAGCCACCAACAGCCTGCGAGTCGAACAAAGCAAAACATGTTTTTTTTCATATAATAAAGCTTCATTAATGATAGTTAACGAAACAAAGTATTAGATGATAGATTAGTTTACTCCCACAATGAATAATGTATTGGATTAGTATTATCTTCTATTCTATATATAGGAGACATATTGTACTCAGTTTAATCAATCAATAAAGAATTATTCTCATCCAATAATCTTAACATGGTATCAGAGTCTATAATCTTATAAGGCCTATACTAATTTGATCCTCGTTATTGAGGTGGAGTGATTCTCGTCTTCATTGGAATCACTCCACCTCCCAACATCTCTCTTCCGCTCCCTATCAAATACCAAAACCATCTTCTCCTTCAATTAACAAAATCCAAAATCCTAGTTGTCATCAACTATCTCCCCCAAAACCCTAGCCGTCATCTTCTATCTCTCAAACTCTAACTCCAAATCTCCAAAAATCCTAGCCGTCATCAACACAAAATCTCCAAAACCTTAGCCGTCATCAACAACAGAATCTCCAAAACTCTAGCCGTCATCAAACAACAATTTTCGAAACCCTAGCCACTTACTCTCTCTCCCCTCGTTCTCTCTCTCCTGTTCGTTTCCCGCCAAAACACCCCCAACTCATTACTGTTCATCTTCTCTCACCCCCCTTCTCCGGCCATCTCCCGGCGCCACCTCAACCCCGTCGACCTCCCAGTCTCCGGCGCCAACCCCTCCGCCCTCTTCCGTCGACGGCCACCAAGCAGATCCCCATTTCGAACCCCCACTGTTTCCTCCTCTCTCCTCGACTTTAACGATAGCCAAACCCACCAAATCCCGATGACCTTCCCTGTTCTGTCGCGCCGCCGCGATGCCACCGTCGTCCACGTCGTCGCGGCCACTCCTGTCGCCGCCCTCGGCCAGCGATGCCGCCCCCTTGGTCCCGACCGTGATTGCTGTTGTCTCTTTGTTTTTGTTGCTGGATTCTCCTGTTGTTGTTTTGTGTTTGGGAGAAGAGGGGATTTGTGTTTGCTGTTGTGTGGAGTTGATCCCTGGCCGTTTGGTTTTTTTTTTCTTCGTTTGGTGTTTTGCCTCTTAGTGTTCTGCCGTTTGCTGTTCTGCCGTTGCAGATTGCTTTTTTTCATCAATAAAAAAAATCTTGCAGGTTCTTGTGCTTCTACATCCAGATCGTCAACTCACTCCGGTTGATCGATCGTGATTTTGAGAGGGGGTGTTATCAGCATCCAATTCTCAGTCATCGACAATTCTCAAGTCTGGGGTGTGAGATCCTATCATCGACCATTCTCAAGTCAGGGGTGAGATCCCAACATCGACTATGTCTCAAGTCAGGGGTGAGATCCCATCAGTCTATTTCTCAGTTCAGGGGGTGAGATCCAATCGTCGACTATGTCTCAAGTCAGGGATGAGGTCCCATCAGTCTATTTCTCAGTTCAGGGGTGAAATCCTAGCATCGACTATGTCCCAAGTCAGGGGTGAGATCCCATCAGTCTAATTCTTAATTTCTGTCACATGCGCCATCAAGCACCATTTCTGCATCACAGTTTGTCATTTCTTCCATATCAATATCGTCAGTATTCCAAACTCTTGTTGCTTGAACCAACTTGAGTTTGAGAGGGGGTGTTAAATGATAGATTAGTTTAGTCCCACATTGAATAATGTATTAATTTAGTATTCTCTTCTTTCCTATATATATGAGATATATTGTACTCAGTTTAATCAATCAATAAAGAATTATTCTCATCCAATAATCTTAACACAAAGTAGTACAAATACAACATAGATCAATAGATCTAACAAAGACATCCACCATCAACTAAATCGACAACAAGTTTCGAAAGCGGAAACATCAATACATGATAACCCAACATACAATAGGCGAGGACACTGCCTAAATCATTGAGCTCCTCTTGCTGTGTGTTAAGATTATTGGATGGAAAGAAATACTTTATTGATTGATTAAACTGAATACAATATGTCTCCTATATATAGGAAAGAAGAGAATACTAAACCAATACATTATTCAATGTGGGACTAAACTAATCTATCATCTAACACCCCCTCTCAAACTCAAGTTGGTTCAAGCAATAAGAGTTTGAAATACTGACGATGTTGATATGGAAGAAAAGATAAACTGTGATGCAGAAACGGCGCTTGATGTCGCATGTGATGGAAACTGAGAAGTAGATTGATGCGGAAGAAAGTAGTGGTGGCGCACTGTTGAGATCTCACCCCGAATAGTGGCGGGATCTCCATATCTCGATTTGTGATGGGATCTCACTCCTGAATTGAGAAATAGACTAATGGGATCTCACCCCTGACTTGAGACATAATCGATGATGGGATCTCACCCCTGACTTGAGACATAGTCGATGATAGGATATTATCCCTGAAATGAGAACTGGATGCTGATAACACCCCCTCTGAAACTTACGATCGATCAACCGGAGTAAGTTGACGATCTGGATGTAGAAGCACGAAAACCTGTAAGATATTTTTTTTTAAACAGCAACAACAAAGCAATCAGCGATCCAAGCCAAAACAACACACAGCAATTACACCCAACAGTAACTGCAAATAGCGAACAGGGATCAACTCCACACAACAGCATCACAAATCCCCTCTTCTCCCGAACACCGAACACAACATCAAGATCCCTCCTTCACAAAACACAAAACACCAAACCCAAATCAATCCTTCATCTTCACAAAACTGCAAAGAAAGAAAAAGAGAGAGAGAGAGAGAGAGAGAGAGAGAGAGAGAGAGAGGGGCAAGGTCAGCAATGGAAGAGGAGATCTGGACGGCAAGAGAGAGGGGGGCATCGGCCTGGACGAGGGCGGCGCTCAGGGTGGCGTCGCCGGAGGTCGACGTGACGGGAAGGGAGGATAGCGCGCTCGTACTGGCTTCATCGGAAAGGAGCAGCAGCAATGGGTTAATGGGTTCTGGTCCTGATTGTCGTCGGAAGGGAAAGGGGGAGGATCACAGGAGGTTGGAGGTCGCGACTGGAGGGGGATGGCGATGAGGTGGGGGTCGCCGGAGCACGCGGATGGCGCCGGGAGGAAGAACGGGGAAGAAGTACAGTAGATGGTGGAGTTTGGGTCTGATCGGGGAGAGAGAAACAGAGAGGAGAGAGAAAGAGGAAAGAGAAGAGGATCTGGAAAGAGGGTTTTGGGGTTCGATTTGAAGAACAGAGGAGAGGGAGAGAATCTGGAAAGAGGGTTTTGGGGTTCGATTCGAAGAATAGAGGAGAGGCAGAGAGAGATGACGACTGAATTTTAGATCTTGTTGTTCAATGACGGCTAGGGTTTTTGGAGATTTAATTGGAAGAGGAAGGAGATTAGGGTTTTGGTAGTTGATTGGGAGTGGAAAAGAGATGTCGGGAGGTGAAGTGATTCTGATGAAGACGAGAACCACTCCACCTCGACGACGTGGATAAAATAAGTATAGGTCTTATAGGACGATAGGCTCTGATATCATGTTAAGATTATTGGATGGGAAGAAATACTTTAATGATTGATTAAACTGAATATAATATGTCTCCTATATATTGGAGAGAAGAGAATACTAAACCAATACATTATTCAATGTGGGACTAAACTAATCTATCATCTAACACCGTGAACTACTCATGTTACAGAAAAAGCAAAACATGTTACAGAGAATGCATCCTGCGATTCAACTGCATCCAAATCCAAATCCATTCTATCTAGATATTCCTTAATGTCAACCTCATCTTTATGTTGGTTAGGATGGTCATATGGTATTCCGTGTCTACAGGTTATAAGTTTGACACTTCAAGTGTTTAAAAAAATAATAATAACAATCTACGTACTGCCAATTTTTAGTATGATGCTGTTGTTGTTTTTTTTTTCTTTTTTTCTATTTCTCTAATTTCTTCTTGTTCTTTCATTTCTTTCTTTCGTTTAAACAAATTGTTTCTTCTCCTCCTAGTGTTCTTTCTTTTATTATTTAGAGTAAGGAAGTATCCAAACCCCCTATCATTTACCAAATGAGGTAGGCCTTAAAAGATAATGTAAGTGTCTGTATGAATCAATTCAAAATGGACACATATATTATAGAATCAATCAATTTCCTTTTTTAAGTTCTTTCTTTTGAAGATGCATAATCTTTGTGAAATTTTGTAGACATGGTACAAGCCTCGGCTTTTTTTTAAAATAAAAAAATGACATTGTCATCGCTTCATTAATGAAAAATTAACGAAACAGAGTAGAACAATTACAAGCCTAGACATGAAATGCCAAAGGCATCCAAGCTACAAATACAACTACTACATCAAAATCTGACAAGCCAAGACATGAAATGTCAATAACATCCCTACTACAAGTATAACTACTACATTAAAAGCCGTAAGGATACATAGAGTGCGCCACATCCAACGAGCAATCTGAAGTCCTCCAGCTCAGCCCTAACCTACTCCTCATCCTCAATACGTAGTCTCTTCTTAACTCCTGCTTGACCTGCCCAAGCACGGATAGATGCAAAAATTTTATGAATCATAACAGGGAGTCTATAATCTATATTGCGAAAACAAAGATCATTATAGTCTAGCCAAAGTCCCTACATGGTCGCAACAGCACAAATTTCCCAGGCACCTCTATCCTCTTTCCTAACAATGGAATCCTTCCATATACCCCAATCTTAAGGAACCGACAATGGAACCTCTAGACTCCCAAATCCTAGGCAAACTACCTCCCATGCTACCTTGGCCCTAGAGCAAAAGAAAAGAATGTGATTTGTGTCCTCATCTAGAAAAGAACATCTGGAACATCTTGCATCAATCTGCATATTGCGTTTTATTAACTTGACCTTTGATAAGATATTCCAGACCAGAAAAAGGAAAACTTTCACCTTCAACAGCACCATGATATTTCAAATAGTGTTCGCCTCCATACTCTTAAGACCCTCCATCATTCAGCCACTTATACATGAGTGAAACCGAGAATATATCGTTTGTGGCTAGTCTCTAGCTTCTTTCATCTTCCACACCTGAGGTATACTGACCCTTATCCTTAATCCTAATGAAGTTATTGAGGTTTTGAAGCTGGGTGATGCTCTCATGTGACATATCATCTTTCACCTGAATTCTTAATCTATATCCGTTCCATACATCCACGACTAGAGTATCAGTGTTAATAGCTACCATTGCTGCCTCCGGGAATAAGCCATTCAGATTATTGTTTTTGCACCATTTATCCTTCCAGAATCTGGTATCCTTTCCATTTCCAATCCTGCTAGTTGTGTTCGCGTGATATATATTCCCCACTCTTGCTACCCCCTTCCATAAGTAGGATGCCTTACCGTGCTTGCTTCTTCCTCCAAATCAATAGTTTTTCCTCTTCCAGTATCCCTCAGATTATTCCACCAATTATTATGTTTTCTTCTCATTTTTCACCACCATTTACTTAGCAAGGCTTTGTTCATATCCCGAAGATCAATGATGTCCAATCCCCAGTATTCTTTTCTTTTACACACCCGTCCTCATTTCACCAGGCTAAAGCCTTTGTTACCCTCATTGGATCCTTTCCACAAAAATCTCCTCCTACACTTGTCAATATTTGCAATCACCCATTAAGGGAGCTCATAGATGGACATTAAGTACACCGGTAGGCTGCTAAGCACCGAGTTCAGCAGAGTGATTCTTCCTCCCATCAAGAGCGATCGTCCCTTCCATCATGACAATCTCTTCCTCACCCTCTCAATAAGAGGTTGCCAATCATCTCTTTTCATCATGTTGGGTCTAATGGGCGTTCCAAGATAAACCAGTGGGAACTGATCGATCTCACATCCAAACTAGTTCTTTATGTTAACAATTGCGGTGGATAGATTTTCACTGAGAGGGATAATATAGCTCTTGCTTAGGTTCACTTTGAGACCAGACCATGCCTCAAAGCACTTCAGGACGACACTGATACCAATAATTTCGTCTACCATCACTGTTCCAAATATTAATGTATCATCAGTGTATTGCTGTATTGAGATCGCATCCGAAATTCCTTTACACTTTATTCCTTAAATAACTTGCTCTTCTATTATCCTTTTGACCATTTCTGTAAGCGCATCTGCTATTACTGTAAAGAGAAAGGATGATAATGGATCTCCCTGCCTCAACCCCCATTGATATCTAATTTCCTTCCCCAACATCCCGTTTAGTAAAATGTAGGATTTTCCTCCTCTAATACACATCTTAATCCAGCTTCTCTACTTACGGCCGAAACCTTTCAGGAATAATGCCTCGTCCACACAGTCCCATTCCAATGAATCATATGCCTTTTCAAAGTATAGTTTCAACAGGAATCCATATGTTTTTTCTTTGACTCCTCTAAAAATAATATCGTGTGTGGACGCAGTGTTGTCCATAATATCCCTTCCCTTGATGAATCCACTTTGTGATTCATCCACTACGTCATTCAGATGTGGGCTCAGCCTTTGATCCAAGACCTTCGTTATAATCTTGAAGGACCCACTCAGCAAGCTAATAGGCCTAAGATCTTCTACCCTTAACACCTCGTTTTTCTTGAAGATGAGAACAATGTTCGCATAGTTAAGCCTCTCAATATCCGCCGTGCCTTGATGGAATTCATTGAAAATCTTCATCAGATCATCCTTGATGATATTCCAATAAATTTTGTAGAAAAATAAAGGCAGTCCGTCAGGCCTCGGTGCCTTGTCCTGACCAAGACCCTTAATAGCTTTAAGCACTTATTTTTCAGAGAATAATCCTTTTATCCCTTCACTTTCGTCTATTCTTGAATTAGCCTACATCCCTGGACTTAACCCGCATCTATTCGGTTTGTTGTTACCCAATAGTTCTTTAAACTTCCTTTCTATGTGATGTCTAATCAAGCCTTTATCCTCACTCCAATCTGTTCCTATGAACAAACCTACGATGTTATTTCGTCTCCTTCCGTTAGCCACCATATGAAAGAATTTAGTGTTAGCATCTTCCTTTTTAAGCCACTGAACCCTAGTTGAATCTCTTGCCTGCAGCTTGCTAATTCGTCCACCTCAGCTCTGATGAGGTCCCTTGCCTCCACCAGTTCTAACTCCTGAACCCGCTCTCCTAGCTCCTCCATTTTTCTTTTAATCTAACCAAATTCATGTTTAGACCAATCTTTCGGACATTTGCGCAGCCTCCTAGTCTTCGCCATCAATGTATCTACTGCCCCTATCGCTTCCGTCTGGGCATTCCAAGAATCAGCAATAATCTTCCGGGTGTTACTGCACAAAGTCCAAGCTTTTTTTGAACCTAAACGCTTGCCTTTTCATCCTTATTACATCCCCACAATCTAGGGTTAATAGAGTGTGATCAGACGTGAACCTTCTAATAGTCTTGACTCCTACTAAAGGGTACATGTCTTCCCAATCATCAAAAACTAAAATCCTATCCAGTCTAGCCTGAATAGGATTAGCCTACATGTTAGTCCATGTAAATCTTCTATCTGTCGGGTTAAGCTCCATGAGATCAAGCTCCTCGATGGTGGAATTAAAGTTATCTCTATCAAGATGACTCGCCCCTTTACCGTTGTGTTCGTGCTTAAATCTAGTGATATTAAAATCTCCCCCAACTACCCAAGATCCGGATCACCACTCTCTAATGCTTCTTAATTCATCCCAGAATTGACCCCTCAATCTAGATCATAAAGACCGTAAATCGAAGACACCATATATTCCCAATTATCCCTCCTTCGTCTAATTCTAACAGTAACCAAAAAGCTCCCTATAGTCTCATCAATAATCTCAAACAGAATATGGTCTATGCCTAAAATAATGCCTCTGAAAAGACCCAACGCCGATTTTGAATCTCCATTCAAATGACCCCACCGACTTAATGCCTTGAAAGTCTTCTAATCTAGGGTTGTCAATCCTAGTTTCTTACAATGCACAAACACTATGATTAATCTTACTGAAGGTGTCCCCTATAAATCTTCTTTTAGATCTTTGCCTCATTTTCCTAACGTTCCAAAACGTGTATAACATAAAACACTAAATAAACACCTACCGTCTAGCCCAACCCAAGACACCTACTACGCTAAATGCTTATTTTAGCTGCCTCTCCTTAAATCAAATTAGCAAGTTTAGCCTGCTCAACACTAGTATGGGCCATGCCGCCATGGCTACACCGTATAGAATAGCATAGTAGATAAGAGTGTTTTCACTGATAAAATTCAATATGGACACTTTGCAATTAGAAGTACCTCCACAGGCTGATGCGGGCACTTTTGCTTTTGATGCTACCCTAATAAGATCTTATTCACTTGGTCCTTGTGTTCCCCATTTGTCTAATTGCCTCTTGCTCTTCCTCTGATATTCAACGTTTTTTTTTTGTTTATGCTTCCGCTACCCCCTGCTAACTCTCGACTCTGCCTTTCCCACTCCTCCGTATCTATTTCGAAGACTCGATTATTTCCTACACTATCCACTGCCCCTATAATTTTGTCATCAGATAAAAACTCATAGTGGTTGTGAATATGCCCTTCCTCCTCCTCCAGAGCTCCTACAGAGCTTCTATCGACCTCTAGCTCCTTCCCTAGCCTCCTTCCCGCATCTAATCCCGAGGGACTGTAACCCATAATCTGATCTTCATTATTATTTTGTTGGACTCTGCTATCTTCCTCAACCAGGCCAACTAAAGGCCCAACACTGGCTCCCTTACTTATTTGTTGAATAACTGTAATCTCTGATTTCTCCCCGAGCCCAAACAAAGTTAGGCCCAATCCATGTTTTAACACCACTTCCTTGACTGCGGCCCTTACTCAGTCCTCGGAATCTTTGCGAGTCAACGAAAAAAAGCTCCAACCCAATGTGAGTTGACGTGCCTGCTGCATCGACCTTCGTGATTGTCCCTCCTTTCAAAATCCCCGATTTATGGTTGTACGACTTTAAATCCATGCCCCCTCTTGTCGCATCGCTGCCCTTATTTCCTGCGCGTCCAATTGCCACTTGACTACTAAGAGCATCCACAGTCGTTTTTCTCATTTGCTATAAAATGGCAGCTACAGTAATAGCAAATGCCATCGATCGCTGCAGTCGTCATTTGCTATATTGTTTCTCATTTTTTAGAAAAAAGCAAGCGACGGGTATCATATACCGTCCCATCGTTTACAATAAATTAAAAAAAAATTAATTACTTATTAACTATTAAACTATATTAATTAACTAAATTAAATATTATAATATTTACTAAACCTAATTAATTAACTAATTAAACCTAAAAACTACTCTAAACCTACCCATCTGTACTAATTAACCCATCTGAAGCATTAAATGCATTCCTTGAAGCATTAAATGAGGACCTCCCTCACGGACGGGGTTTGATACCCGGACGGGGTATCATTCCCCGTCTGAGGGTAAACTTATAAAAAATATATTTTTTTATGGTGCGCGACAGGGTATCATACCCCTTGTAGGGTTTCGGTACACAAACGCAGCGAAAAAGAAATGAAAAACAGATCCGAAACCCTAACCCTAGGATCCGTGTACAAGACATGGCTGATAATGGAGAAACAAAATTTTACCTTTCGGAGCTTTACGAAGGCTGAAAGATGGAGGTTACAGTCACCACGCAACCCTTGTAGCTAGATCCGCGTCTCTAAAGCAGTCCACACGAACGTCCGATCGTCCAACGATCAAGGGAGCCGGTACTAGCCGATGATGCTTGCCTCTCTCTCTCTCTCTCTTGCCTCTCAACAGTTGAGCGGCTAGGGTTTTCTGTGAAAACGAATTTGTCAAAGATAATCCTAAACCAATACATCTCTATGTATTTATAGGGAGAGAATGAGGTGGGCTTAACCGTAATCAGTTTGGCTTCTGATAAGACCAATCTGATTTGGTTTTATCATTTAAATTCGAATTATCCTTTAATTAATAAGTCCAACTCAATTAATTAAATAACTAATTTCGAATCATTTAATTTAAATTCCGAATTTAAATTAATACTCCTTTTAAACGTTCTAAGTGTGTGACCCTTTAGGTTATTATTACGTTGGCAATAATTTTATTATCTAATAATAAAATTATAAACAATGAGCGGCATCTAGTAATACATCATTGCTACCCAAGTAATAATAATAATTGGTGATTCAATTAAACCTTTCGTGACTAATGTCTCCATGTAATATAATCCTTTTAACCTTGATATTATAGATTAAACTAGAGGCATGGTTCGTGTCATCCTCTTAATAATTTAATCTTTATTTTCTTGATCGATGAGTAGACTATTCAAACAAATCAATATTTGAGCATGGCCATGCATTTCATAGTCTCACTCAAACAAGAGGCCGATAATATCGCTCCTAAAATTAGGAGGGTTAAATTCCATCTAGATCATTCATATTTCTCACACGATTCATAATGAACCCAATACTATCTTTATCATTACCCGATTAAAGATAACTTTTGATAGAATCAAAGTACATTAATTCTCGTGTAGAAATATAATGATTTCAGGTCAGAGGACCATTACACCATTATCACAGTGAGATTACTTATGACACTTATTTATTTATTCCATGTTGAATCTCACAGTGGGTCTGTCCAGTACAATGTACTCTTACATTTACCTATGTATTGATTTTAGTATCTTTATACTAATGACCCATGAAAGGTGGTCATCAATCAATCAATATACTAGTCTCAATGTATTATTACTGTCCTAATAATAATACTCGACTAGGGACATTTAAGATTATTATACTATATATAATCTCATGTTCATATAGTTCGTATTAATAATCTAAGGACATTTATCATGCTAACATTTATAACGCAGTAAACACGAAGCATAATAAATTATTAATATAATCAAATAGAACATAATGTCAATAATACTCATTACATGATATCATTGTATTGCCTCTAGGGCACCTACACTAACAGTCCGAGGTATGTATCCCCGTCCGACCATTTAAAAAAAAAAAAAATTTAAAATTATTGAGACGGTATATGTTGTTCCGTCCGAATCGATTAATTAATTATTAAATCAGAGAGACGGGGAATCATACCCCGGCTTTTATAATTTGAGAAAGCACATTTCGTTTCTTATATTTGAGAAATGAGAATAGAACGTTTGCTAAAAAATGGATAAATGAGAAACGACTGCAGGAGTGGTTTGCTATTTCGTTTGCTATAAGAGCATCCACAGTCGTGGGCTAAATACCCAAAATTTGGAAAAATGGGAAAAAAACGAGCTGCAGTCGTTGTCCAAATACCCAAAATTTGGGTGTACGATGAACAGTTGCGTGCCAAATATAGCAGGCAAAATGGCCAAATGCAAAATATAGCTAACGCAAGATAATATGCCGTCCGATCTAATTAACGGAAGATAACATTCCGTCTCGTACAAAAAGTACTGAGCCAATGATTAAGCAGCTTTTGGAAAAAAAAATAAAAAAAATTGACAACCGACGGTTGATTATTAACCGTGTGAGGAGATTAACAGTACATTATAATCCGTCGCTGGGTTTTCTTAAAAAAAAAAAAAAAACAGTCAACCGACGGTTGATAATGATGCGTCAATCTCACTAGAAGGAAGATTATCTACCGTGTGAGGAATTTTTCCATTTTTTTTTTTTTTTTTTGGTCTTCTAGTGCTTTAAAAATCAAAAAAAAAAAAATTTAAACAACCTAAAATGGGACGGTTGATAATGTAGCGTCAATGTTGCTAGAAGGAAGATTATCTACCGTGTGAGGAATTTTTCCTTTTTTTTTTTTTTTTTTAATTTTATTTTTTTGTCTTCTAGTACTTTAAAAATAAAAAAAAAAAAAAATTTAAACAACCTAAAATGGGACGGTTGATAATGTAGCGTCAATGTTGCTAGAAGGAAGGTTATCTACCGTGTGAGGAATTTTTCCATTTTTTTTTTTTTTCTGTCTTTTAGTGATTTAAAAAAAATAAAAAAAAATAAAAAAAAAGGGACGGACGATTATATTCCGTCATTCTTAATGGACGGTTGATAATCTTCCGTCCGGCTATATTTTAGCTTTCGACGACTGCAGCAACATTCTTTTTTTCCTATTTCTCAATTGCTATTTACTTAAAATTTGGCTTCAACGACTGTGGATGCTCTTAGAGGCCAAAATGGCATATATAGCAAACGACTGTGGATGCTCTAACTCCCACTACCTCCTCGTCTCCCACGTGCTCCACAACAACTGTTTCCTTCTCTTTTTGAGTTGAATGCTGCCGATATACTTGGTTTCCATTCGATGGTTGAGATCCCTTCTTGCTTTGATGGTTGTTTGAACGTTTCAAATCTTCACCAGTGAAATCGAACGGTCGTAGGGCGTCTTCAACCTGTCAATTAGGTGACTGCTCATCCTCCTTCTCGGCCGCACGCAGAACGAAATGCTCTTCTTTCTTTCTACGATCACCTTAACTTCATAGGTCTCTTGCTCGTAGTCAGCTAGAATCATAGAGGGAATAGCTTCTAGGCCCTCGACTCCAATTTGAATCCATGCGAAATCTCGATGAGATTGCGTCAAAGTTCCCCTGTTAATGTCAAGAATGAAGCTGAATCCCCTAACCAAGTTTTAGAAACATGAGCGCACCCAACAATGGTAAGGTAAATTGTATACTCTAATCCATGTGGAGGGCATATCATTTGGTTTAAATGCACCGACGGAACGCAACCAACATCTGAAGGTGATGTAGTAGTCATTGCCTTCGAGACCACCCAATGCAAGAACCTCCTTAATCCTCTCTTCATTCTGACAGTGAACAAAGAACACGTTTTGACTAGTTTCTTGTGCAACCCAATTCCAATCCAATGCTTGTCGAGTGGTTGCTGCCAAGATGCCAGCGATGACTTCGCAGGTCGGATTCCTTGTCTGGGCTTTGTCAATGATACAATTCTCAAAGAGCCTATCAAACTCTACCATAGTTGGAGTCGGAGTGACCATCGTTCTCATTACGTACCCTCCCTCCACCAGCGAAACTCCACTGGGTTTTTCTGCATGTATCAGTTATCAGTGTAGATTTGACCCTGACTTTGTTTCTTTTAACTTCTTGCAGTCTGTCGAGATGTGCCCGGACATTTTACATACATAGTAGAACCATTCGTTAGAGCATCCATGAATCTAGTGGCCTATTTGCGCACATTTATGGCATTGAAGTTTAGCTTCCGCACTCTGACGACCTCAGTTTCTTCTCTATCCTCCTCTCATAAACCTTCGCTTTCCTAGGTCGCACCAATATCCACTCCCCCTCTTCATCCTCTCTCTTCTTGATTTGTTTACTGGTAGGTGTCGGAGTATGTAGTCTCCGATGAGCTCTATGCTCATTGAAAGCAGCTTTCTCAACCCTTGTTACCTGCGCATACAACCTCCTTTGATTGTTGGTTACCCTATAATCTTCTTCTCCAGATCCCGGTGAGCTCCTCCTCACCCTCTTGTCATGCCTCCTATCCTCTTGAATCCTTCTCGACTCGATCAAACGACCTCTATGGTCCTACGATAATCGCGAGACATTGATCGATCTTCTCCGCTGAGATCTCCATGTGGTCAAGATTTTCTCCATGGTAGAGGACTATTATTTAGGCCTCAGCAGTTATCTTGACAAGCCTCAGCTTTAAAGATGACCATTTGCAGTTCGGTCCAAAGCCGATTGCTACTAGCTCCTTATGTTATACATAGTTCTTCCTTTTTCTGAAAGTATGATATACCTATGGATATCAAGAGAAAGGATATATACTCTGAGCACGTAGCTTATTTCCGTATATCAAAATTCTCAAATTTTTACATCTTCCTTTGCTTTGTTATTGATGCATTTATGCATAGTGAGGAATAATAGTGAGAGATAAATACTTAATTTACTAGAGAGGAACAAAGAACATACGAAATTTACAGGGTTTAATGAAAAATAGTGTTTAGACAATTGGGTCTATGATTTTTTTTTTTGTGTCCTATTAGGGGTTGTTTGGTAATGCGTATTTGTATTGCAATTGCAACTGCAATCATATTTGCACTTGCAGTTCCAATTACAAAGTTTGAATGAAATGTAATAAAAGTATTAAGTTCAGGTAAAAAAAATATTATCTTTCCAAACACTTTCAACTTACTGCAAGTGAGCCTACTTTTTGTATTTAGGTTGCAACTGATGACGGTAAAATCACGGCTGATCTACACCGTACGATTTCCACATGGATCTCGGGACTCCTAAGACTTTAACATCAAGTTCAGTGGCACTTCATAGGCTATCCACAGGTACATCAGAGGAGTCCAACCTACCCGGGGAAATTGACCTACCATTCATGGCTAGTAATCGAATCCCCTAGAATCAGAGGATTAACAGTTGGATAATATTTCCTAATAAATTCCCACTGGCCTATAAATACAGCCCCACATCAATAGTACCGGGTAATCACTCTTTTATTACCTAAATCTCACTATAAACCACGGATTACTGACTTGATCGTCGAGGGACCTGTCCTCAGGAACATTCCCAGTGTCTCAGGCTTTTTGCAAGTGTTCAGCGACATTAAACCATCATCAGATCCACTAAATCCAATCATATACTAGCCTCACATCAGGATCAGATCAACAACTGTGATCTACGCTTCCCTCTCATCCAAATAACTCATCATCTATTGCTCCCGCACTTAAGAAAATAGTAGCATCAGATTGGCATCGTCTATGAAAAATGTAGACCAACAGTAACCATCTTCTCCCACGGCCCCAATGGCCAAGAAGACGACTACCGCAAGTCGTCACACCGACCCTCCTATTCTTCCTCCTCGTCCCTCTAGTGGTTGGGCAGCCACTCAGGGGTCACGACAGCAATGCCGAACACCCCCAAGGGCCAACCCCGAATGCATCCTGCTCGGTTGCACGAAGGGTCAAATGCCCGGCAATCTCGGACCTCTAAAACATCCTCAGCAATAGACAGGATGATGAAGACCTTCGTCATCGCCTCAACCATTCAAGAAACAAAGGACCTTCAAATCATCCCCCTAGCCGAAGTGACCACTCCTCAAGAAACAAAGGACCTTCGAATCATCCCCCCAGCCGAAGTGACCACTCTTCAAAGGGTCGGGAGAAGGAGTGCAGTCGCTCCCTGAGGGACCGCTGACCACAAAATGGTCACATAGAAGGAGGCCATGTGACGAGGGCCGAGTTCTAGGAGTTTTGGAATGGGGTCCTCCAAGCCCTCCGAGGTGGGGCTTGGAACGATCATCACACCAACGACCGTCGCACCAAAGGGATGGAGAACGATGAATCCTATGGGGCGACTCGATACGGGGGACGGGAAGATGATGTCCTCAAATGTATGCAACAGATGGAAGACCGCCTCGCCCAGATCGGGAAGACGGGAGGCACCCTAACTGAGGGTACCGGTCGGATTGGCTGTCCTTCTCATCCTACATCCTCGAGGCTCCCATCCCAATGAGCTTCAAGCCTCCCATATTTGAGACCTACAATGGGAAGTCAAATTCTGCTGATCACATTGAGGGGTTCAAAACCATTATGATGATTCACAATACCTCAGTTTCCCTCCTCTGTCACATGTTCCCAGCCATGCTGCAACGGTTTTCATGAGAATGGTACTCCAAGCTCCCCCGAACTCAATCTTCTTATTCGACCAACTTGAAGAGAGCTTTGTCGCTCACGTGACCAACTGCATGGCCAAGAAGATGAGCGCCTCCTTACATGACCTCAAGCAGAAAGATGGGGAGTCCCTTCAGGATTTTATCCAGAGATTAACAGTCTAGGTCTGGTCTATCTCCTCCCTCGACGCCGGGGTCGTGGACTGCCTTTCGGCATAATGTTCAGCATGATCTATTGAAGACCTCTTTGGCCAAGAAGCAGCCCATCGATTTTCCCGATCTCCTTCTCCGGGGTGAGAAGTACATCCGGACAGAAGAGGCCTTGCACCTAGGGGGTCGGAAAGAATCCGCTATCAAGGGGAACAGGAAGAAGGATAATTTTGAGGCCCCGAAGAAGGCCAATAATGATGCCTCCGGCCAGAGGCATCCCCCTCCGGTTCCTCGCTTTGAGAAGTTCACTCTACTTAATGCGAGTGTCTCCGCCATCCTGATGGAGGTGGAAGAAGAGGGGTTAATCCAACACCCCCCTCGGTCCAATAACAACAAAAAGAGGGACAAGAGGTTCTACTGCCATTTTCATAGAGATCAAGGCCTAGAGATCGATAACCATCGGGCTTTAAAAGATAAAATTGAGGCCCTCATACAGAGAAGGTACATGTCCAAGTTCACTCAAGACGGCCCAAGAGCCTCTCCTCCCCGAGGTGCGAACAAGCGGCCGAAAGTGGAGTTTGAACCCCAGGATTCTGAAAAGATGGTCATCTTCCACTGCGTTCATAGAGGATCCATGGGGGAGACTCAAACTCCTCCCACAAGGCCTTCGTCTGGAAAGTCAATTCGGTCTATAACTGCCCTCCCCCTCGAGGTTATGGGCTGTCGGTCACATTTTCGGACAAGGACCTTGAAGGCGTCAGAGTTCCTTACTATGATGCCTTGGTTATTAGTCTGGGCCTAGCAAACCACGAGGTCCATCGTATTCTTTTGGAAAATGAAAGTTCGGTTAATATCCTGTCTTAATGCCTTCGAGGGGTTGAAACTTTCTCGGGAGATGTTAAAGCCTGCGGGCTACACACTTCACGGCTTCTCGGGAGCCCCAGTTCAGATCGAGGGGATCATCACCCTGGATGTCACTGCCAATATATCTTTAACCTCCCGAACCGAGGCTATGAATTTCATGGTAGTCAATGTCAAAGCTGCTTATAATGCCATCCTCGAACATCCCGGCCTTACTTCTCTTCAGGTAGTGCCCACGGCCTACCACATGAGGATGAAGTTCCCGCTAAGACTGTGGTCGGGGTCATCAAAGGCCACCAAGAGGCTGCCCAGGCTTGCTATATAGCCATGGTGGTGTGTGTGTGTGTGGGGGGGAGGGGGGCTCTGTCCTCCCTTTCGATGCAGTTGAACTCCCTTTTGATTAAAGTTCCTATCACGCCCCATTTCCCAAAATACAGAAATACGAGCACGCAACGTAGGCCCAGCTAATGATTATGCATCATCCATAAGCTGTACCAGTCTAATTCAACAATATACAAGAGAAACAACCACATAGGCAAAGAATATAATCATATAAACAATGAATAAACTCAAAGATAATCATGAAATAAATTCACCAAATAATAATCCAACATCTGGGATAAACAAACTTCGGGTCATAAAACCCAAGAATACAAAGTATGATAAAAAGAAATACAATAAGCAAAAGACAAAAGATAGCTAAGTAGTCTAATAGTCTAGCTCCAATCTTCAGAGAGTTTGCTCACCAATTTTTTCTTGTATTGCTCCTTCGGTACCTGTGAATTTTGGAACTAAAAAGAAAGAAAAGAGTGCCCTTAGAGCAAGTTATGGGCAGCAAGTAGAGAAAACAGAGGATAAAGAAAAGTATGAATATCAAAGAAAAAGGACATATTCGAAGTCAAAGAACAAAGCAAAGAGCAGGCTATAATATCAAAGGTGTACAATAATCACGCATGTAATGAGTGATATCAAGTCAAGATCAAGCATGAGATGCAGGTTATTAAGTGTTTAATTAATCTATCTAGTGCACGTACTACTCATCCCATTCCACAGGTTCGGTGCAAGCACACAGTGAACGTTTTAGATTGATGGTGAATTCATGGATCGTGTACTCGGCGTAACATGGTAACATGATAATGTGATAACGTGATAACATGATAACGTGATAACATGATAATCTTCTTCCATGACAATCTCCTCCTTCCATGTCAAGTATTCATGCGAGCGAGAAAGCCTTACTGAGTACAATTCCCGATCGTTCACTACCAAGTCTACCCATAATACCTCGGCTTGTTATTAATTTATTTTCATCCTATGTGACCATGCAAGAGGGTTTCAATGTTGTATGATACTAAGTGTGACTAATTCTATGCATTATAGACAAAGCATGAATCAAACACATCATATAAACACATTTCACATAATCAGGACAGCATGACCTTTCTATACTAAAATATGGATTATGGTCACTACAAACTAGTAAAGATGAATCCATTGGAAGGTCTAGAAAGTAAACTTCCACACAGTTCCAGTGAGTATAATTAAGGCATATAAAAGATACAGGAACTAGGGTGAAAACTCTATTCTAATCAGGTTTTATGTTCAGGCAGCATGCAGTAGGTTGTGTTCAACTAATTATTTCAGGTCAGAAAACTCATTAATAAAATCTATAAAAGTTCTGGGGCATACCTATACATGTCTAGGTCCAGCCTAATTTATTTCAGATTTTTCTCTTACTGTTAACAGGGTCAAATAAAATATAGAACAGCATGGTACACATGTAATAGTGAGTTTGAAATTTCTAACATGGCTGTACTAAAATGTTGATATCTAGCAAATGACATAGCAGAACTTAGATCTGCAAAAAGGGTGTTAAACTAGACATCAGAGGCTAAAAATTCATGTTTGTAAAGGAAATTCAAATTATGACATTATCATGGGTGAAAGTTTGATACAAAATGAAACAACTAGCAGTCCAGAAATTGTCTTGACATGAATAGGCAAATAAATAAATTATATGATCACATATAGCATGCAAATTGATAATCAAGTGAATCCTAGGTGTCAACATGCAGTTTCTAAGGTTTAAGATACAATTATCACAGACATAGGTTTCAATTCATCGATCAACTTCAATCTAGCACACACAATTTAACATGTCCAATTTATCAAGTAGTACTATGCATGAATCTAGTTATTTAAATGTGCATATGCATGAAACAATGGGGACTAGGGTTATTGATTAAAGAGATAGCACGATGTTAAGAGTATGTCGAGTTAGCTCGTGTAAACCCTCGATAAACTTAACGAAATTGTCAAAGCAGAATGATAACGAAATGGGACGGGAACTACTTGTAGAGATCAAATAAACTTGAACAGAATAAAATGCTAGTTCAAGAAGAGACTTTCCTGTTACTTGGTTAATTCGAATAATTTAGAATAACAGGATTGGAATTCTGGCAAAAATCCCAGAAGCACGTGGGAAATACATGCGAAGAAATCCAAGCAAACAAAGCAATAGCAACTCTGTGAAAAACCCACACACCGGATCGGACAGAACACGGAATAGCAACTCGGATCCGATGTGCCAAAACACGGGACAGCAGATCGGACCAATCAGCAATCTCCTTCAACCTTCGGCAGAGAGAGAGGAACGGCGCGACCTCGGCGACAACTGCGAACACGATGGTGCGGCACTACGACGAGGGCGCTCGACAGCGGCGACCACGGTGAGGCGGCTAGTCGAGAAGCGACACAACGACGGCTCGACAACGGCTCTGTTTTCGGTTGGAAACAGAGGGGCGATGACAGAGCGATCAGGGACTTGAACGGCGACGAAGACAGTGCTAAGGACCTTCGGAGGTTGCGAGGGGTGAGCGGTGAGGGACCACGGTGGCAATGGGCAAGCGGCGACGAACTGGTAATGGCAAAGGCGATGGGTTCGAGTGAGATGGGTGCAGGCTTGGGCGTGATGACGGGGATGAGATGGAGATGGGGATGAGGATGGATTGGAAGGTGATGGGGATGACGAGGAGAGGGTGAGGGGTTAACGACGGTGGTCGGAGCATTGAAGAGGGGTTGGTTTAGGTTTGGAGGCTGGAAACAAGGAGAGGGAGAAGGAGCGGGTTAGGGATGCACAGTAATGGGGGATTAGGGGTTAGGGTTAGGCGGCTGAGGTTAGGAAATAGGATTAGGGTTAAGGGATTAATGAGAAGATTAGTATATATAGGGAAAAAGAGAGATAATGGGTAATTGGGTGTTAGATTCAATAAAATAAAATACATTGTATATAATACAATTGATCAATACAAATTCGAATACAAGAAATAAGATATCTGAAAATATATAATTTGTATTACATAAATTATTTGGAACAATTATAAACACAATTGTTGAAATAATAATAATAATTAATCATAATAACCATAAGAATAGAAATATTAACCATGACAATAAAATAGTAATACTAATAATAACATTAATAATAATAATAATAATGACAATAAAAATACTTTAGCGATCATCAGAATAATAATATCAATATATAAAAGAAATAGGAATTTGTTGAAATAGTTCCAATCAGTAATAATATTCTTCGAGGGTTAAAACGCAAATAGTTGATCAAGTAGAAATAGAGACAAGATTTATTGAAAATAATTATAACTATTGTTTACAAAATGCTTTAACATTAAATTCAAAACGGATTTCACAAATAATGAATTCATAAATATCAAAATACGGAAAAATACCCAGGAAATACGTATTTGCAGGAACATGGGTTACAGTTCCATCGGCTCCGAGCCAGTGGAAGAGTTAAAGGAGGTCCCCCTTCTCTGAAGCAGAACCGGTTAAATGGTTCCAAGTGAGCAATTCCTTCCCCCCTGGCCTCAAAGAGAACATCATCAGCTGTGTCCGACATAATCGAGACCTACTAACCTGGATCCCGTCGAATATGCCCGGGATCTCGAGACCTCATTATGCATAAGTTGAGTGTCTATCCAGAATCCAAGCCTGTACAGTAGAGGCGCCAAAAATTCATCTCTGAGAGGTAACAAATGGTGAAGGGAGAGGCGGAGAAACTCTTCTCTGCCCACTTCTTTCGAAAGGTCATCTATCTGGAGTGGTTGGCCAATGTCATAATGGTGAAGAAATCCAGTGGCAAGTGGAGGATCTGTATTGATTTCAAAACCCTCAACAGGGTGTGACCAAAGGACCCCTTTCCCCTCATGAGCATGAGCTCCTCAGCTTCATGGATGCCTTTTTAGGGTACACTCAGATTCGGCTGTTCCCTCCGGATATCCTGAAGATGACCTTTGTAACAAACCAGGGGCTCTATTGCTATCGTGTCATGCTATTCATCCTGAATAATGTGGGCACCACATATTAGAGACTGTTAACCGGGTCTTTAAGCAGAAAACTGATCGAACATGGAGGTATACATGAACGACATGCTCGTCAAAAGCCTTAAGGAAGAGGACCATGTCAAAGACCTTGGGGAGGCCTTCAGAGTCCTCAAAGTGCATAAGATGAGGCTCAATCCATCTAAGTCCGCCTTCGGCGTAACTTCAGGGAAGTTCCTCTACTTCTTGGTAACCCAACGAGGAATAGAGGTGAACCCTAAAAAAGTTCAGGCCATATTGGACAGGGTCCCTCCTAAAGAATGTAAGGGAGGTTCAGAGAGTCACCGGTTGGCTCACAGCCATCGAGCGTTTACTCTCGAGGTCAAACGAAAAAATCCATCCCAATCTTTAAGGCCCTCCAGGGGGCGAATAACTTTCAGAGGGGAGAGCCTCAGCAGCAGGCCTTTGACCAGTTGAGGCAATACCTCACTAACCCACCTCTCCTCAGCAAACCCGAGCCAGATGAGGTTCAGTATCTCTATCTAGCAGCGCCTAAGCATGCCCTCAGCGCCGTCCTCATCAGAGAAGACGATTGGGGGGGGGGGGGAGTAGAGACCCATCTACTATATCAGCAAAGTCATTCGCTGATGTCGAACTGCGTTATGCCATTCAGGTCCTTACAGACCAGCCTCTTAAGCAAGTCCTCAACAAGCTGGAGAACTCCGACTGCCTGATCAAATGGTCCGTTGAGGTTATTCAACATGACATTAGCTATAAGCCCAAGATCTCCATCAAGGGGCAAGCCCTCACTGAATTTATAACAGAGTACACCATCCCTGAGGCATCTGAAGTTTAAGAAGACAAGCAAATTGGAGAATTTTATGTAGATGGTTTTTTTATGCGAATAAGAGAGCGGAGCCGACGTCATACTAAACGGATCGAAAAACTTCATCCTCCAATACTCCCTGCACCTCAACTTTCTAACTCCCAACAATGAAGTGGAGTATGAGGCACTGATCGTGAAACTCCTCTTAGCTAGCAAAGAATGGGCCAAAAGTTTCAAGGCCTTCAACAAATCCCAACTTGTGGTTAATCAAGTCTTGGGGGACTACAAAGCTTGTGACACCTGAATGGTCCAGTACCTGGCACACGTTCGGCTCCTTTTGGTAGATTTCGAAGAAGCCTTGGTCGTCAGAATTCCGTTCAAAGAAAACAGCTGGGTTAACGCGTTATTCAAGTTGCTTCCTCCTCCTTCGAGGGTCTTGACCATACGGTCTTGGTGGAAGTCCTAGTTTGACCGAGCATTGACAAGGATGACCTCGAAGTCCTCTATCTCCAATCGCCAACGCCTCCAGCAACATGTATGGATTTGATCATGAACTTCTTGAGAAATGGTGAACTAACCTAGGATCCGTCCGAAGCAAGAAAGGTTCGGGCCAGGGCCAAAAGGTTTGTACTCAGCAATGATTTGCTCTTCAAGCGGTCATACACGAAAATTGATGGAAGACCGTACCTCCGTGCCTGACCCCGGAGGATGCCAAGTATGCCCTGGAAGAAATGCATGAGGGGATTGGAAGTTTCCACATGGGTAGCATATTGCTTCCAAGAAAAGTACTCAACCACGATTACTATTGGCCGACCCTTTTACAATATGCTCAGGATCTTATCATGATATGTGGTCCATGCCAAAGGTTTTCATCAGTCAAGCACGGTCCCCAGGCCGAGCTTAAATCCCTAGCTAGTCCAACCCCCTTTTCCATGTGGGGATGGCTCTGGTCGGCTCGTTTCCCAAAGTGACAGGTCAAAGGCGTTTCCTAATTATGTTCATCGACTACTTTACGAAGTAGGTCGAGGCAGAACCTTTGGCTACCATCACCGAGCATCAGGCCCAGTAATTCTTTTGGAAACTCATCGTCTACCGGTTTGGGATCCCTCGGATCCTCATCACCGACAATGGTACCCAGTCGCTGGTAAAAACTTTCGCAAGTTCTGCGAAGCCCAGGGAGTCCAGCAGAGGTTCTCCTCAATCTCACACCCCTGGCCAAGTCGAGAATTCCAACCTTCATATCCTTGACGATCTCAAGAAGCGATTGGGCCCCCAAGGGTCTGTGGGCTGATGAGATACCCAGTGTGCATCTTACCGAATGACAAAGAGGATTCCGATGGGCGAGTCACTCTTCAACCTGACCTTCAGAACCGAAGCTGTAATTCCTCTAGAAGTTGGACTGCCCTCTCCACGGATTATGAGCTTTAATGAGAAGTTGAACTTGGATGGCCTCAGGGCCAATCAGGACATCCACGACAAAGTTAGCGAAAGGTCAGCTATCAGAAGGAATATCAACCAGCAATGAGTAGAACGGTTCTACAAAAGAAAGATCTGACCGTCCAACATCAGATTGGTCATGTATGCCCTAGAGGCCAGTTGTGTATTGACATGACTAGTTCAAATTGCATCATCACATTTATTTCATATATGAGATATTTTATTTATTGTGTAATTTATTGTGATTAAATGAACATAATAAAGTCCTTGGAATAGTAGGTTCAATACCATGAGACATCAAGTGCATGACTTGATTGTGAGATCCTATTGATTATAATCAGAACACTATTCTTAAATGTCCCTAGTCAAGTATTATTGTGAATTAGGAAAAAAATAATACATAGAGACTAGTATGTGCGTAGACTGATGACTATCTCATGGGTCATGGATACGAGATATCAAGTCTTCACATGGGTACATATTAGAATAATAATGTACTGGACTGACCCACCATGAGAACACTGCATGGATCGTTACATATGTCATAAGCGGTTCTCATAGTGACCATGGTGTACGTAGTCCTTCGACTTGAAATCACTACGGTTTCCTACATGAGAAGTTATATATTTTAATGCCGTCAAACGTTGCATGTAATACGGTGGTGATTATAAAGTCGACTATTGGATATACTACAAATCATGAAAAGGGATGTGAGTGACTTAGATAGGATTCGTCCTAACTACATAACAGGAGCAATATCTACAGGCCCCTTGATTGAGTGAGACTGCAAAATGCATGACCATGCTCAAATGAGTCAATATGAGATATTGATCTCATTTATTTTAGTAGGTCTACTCGGACATCAACAAACTAAAGATTGAACTATACAAGGGTGACATGCTCTATGCTTTGTGGTCAATTAAGATATCTGGACAAAAGTACTAGACTACATGGTAACATTGGTCACGGATAGGTTATGTCAAATTACTGGCATTCTCGTGACTTGAGTAGCAATGGTGTATTGCTAGATACCGCTCACTGTCTGTAACACTAGAATATGATTTTAGTATAATTGTCAATGTAATGGGAACCTATATACACACTGAGAATGGATTGAAATTTGGATTTAAATTCATGAGATGAATTTAATTGGGAATCCTAGCAAGACTTTGATTTCTGACATGGTTGGGTAATTAATTAGATTAAATGGGCGAACTAAAGTTGGAAGGCCCACACATGAACCTGAGCCAAGTCAGATTGTGAGCCCAACCGCCTCACCACTCTCTTAGGTTGTTTTTCTGCACCTATATATATGATATATTTCTATGGTAAAGATGCATGAGAAAATCGTAGTCGTTACAGAAACTGTGTGAGAGAGAGAGACCGTGAAGGACATCCCCTTCCCGTAGCTAGCACCGCGATATGAGGGAGAGCTTGATTTGATCCGTTCGTGTGGATATAGTAGAGGTACCGCAACTTTTGCCGTGCTGTGATTGGCATATTTTGGAGATACCAGATCCATCCTTAAGGTATAATTCCTAAACACGATTTATGGTTTTTCGCTTGGATCCATGGCTAGGTTTCGATATTTTGTGATTTTTCATCTGTGTTTTTAATCTGTGAATGTGATTGAAACCTAACACACAGAGGGTGACCAAATTCTACGCAAACTCGACATCTCCGAACCTAGCAAAAAGGGAAAGCTAGCTTTCTATTAAGAAGGTCTATATAGGGTCTCCAAAGTGGTATGCCCTAGCACGTATGGACTTGAAGACCCGGGGGGCAGGATAGTTAAGAGGACTTGGAATGCGGAACACTTGATGAAGTTCTATGAAGGTCCTTAGCAGTCTGTACTTGTAATGAGGCCCTAGAAGCCGGCAAATGTAATAAGCATTGACCTTTCGGTAGCCAACAAATAAAGATTCATTTCAAATTTAGCAAGTTTGTATTCTTGCAACAAGTGTATCACTTCAGATGTAACCCATCGGTCTTGTAGCCGACGCCGAGGCCTTGCACCAAAAACCCTCGCAAGAATTTCTCCTTGAACCTAGCCCCTCGGCGTGGCATCCAACGGTGAGATCTTACACTAAAATCCTCAAAGAATCTCTCCTTGGACCTAGTCGCTCGGCGTGGTATCCGATGCCGAAAACATTCACCAAAGACCTTGCAGTAGGGATCTCTCCTCGTGCCTCGCTCCTTGGCGTGGTATCCGACTCTGAGACCTTGCAGCAAATTTTCCGCAACAAGGATATCACCTGGTGGCTCACCTCGGCATGATATCCGACTCCGAGACCTTTTTCTAAAGTCCTTGATGCAAGGACCTCATCTCGTGACTCGCTCCTCGCGTGGTATCCAACTCCAAGACCCTGCAGTGAAATTCCCGCAACAAGGGTCTTGCCTTGCACCTCGCTGCTTGCCGTGGTATCCGACGCCCAGACCTTACACAAAAATCCTTGAAGGATCTCTCCTCAGACCTAGTTCTTCAGCGTGGTATCCGACGCCGAAACCTCTCACCAAAATTCTTGCAGCAAGGATCTCTCCTCAGACCTAGCCCCTTAGCATGACAACCCGAATCCGAGACCTTGAGTAAGATTCTACCATTATCAACATTTGTGAATGACCATCGCCCGCACCTCGTCCCTCGATGAACCGCTCCTAGAAGCTACCTCGTGACTACGATGAGACAACTCGGCCAGTCCGGTCGGGCCCCGGCTCATTCATTCAAACAACACTTATGCAAACAAAGATTTAAAGCAAAATTCCTTTTATTAAGCAAAGCAATTACAAAAAAGGCAGTGGCCAGTCCGCAGTTGGCTAATCAAAAAAAACAAACGAGACACCTACGCCTAAACACTCCTACAGTCGTTTCATATTTTAGCACAACTTACAGCCGATAGTCCACGTGCAGAAGAGGCATCGTAGGTGAACTTTGAGAAGAAAGTGAGGGTTGGTCGACTGAAGCACAAAAATATCAACCCGCCGAAGCAGACCAATGACAAGTACTTCCTTGAAAGTTTTTGCCCCAATGGCAAGTCCTAAATTCTAGAAACCTCACCAGTGTACGTGAAGTATAAGGAGGATGAAGAAATTTCTGTGAGCAATAAGTACCCGACCTCTACCTCCCGGACCACCGAAGTGCAAAAGAGGCATCATAGGTGGGCATCGGCAGCAGAGGCAATTACCCAGCATAAGCAGACCAACTATCTCTGCAAGGATAATCTGTTTGGCCTCGGCCTGCGAAATATGGAGACGGACATCAGATCTCAGAACCCGGAATGTACTTAATGAAGTTCAACGGGGGTTACCCCGATTCTCTCCGGGCTCCTCTGTACCTATGCCACCAGCACGAGAAGCACCAGCTGGGCTGAGCATCCCTGAGTCCTAAAAAGACACATTCATGAAAGAACACGTCTCTCGAGACTTTGGGGGTAAAACTTCAGATCTTGGAACCCGGGACAAGCAACCCAGAGCGGCGAACCCGAATGCCTACCCCCTCTGGGTCGAACGATCGGACAACAGGGTGAACACCCTCTGGCTATTATCCAAATGACCTACCCTCATCGGCATCAACCCTCAGATTGTCATTTGAGGCGCTCAACAAAATACCCCTCGGGACCTTAGACATAAGAAGAGAAACGATGAGATTTGTGAGCTAGTTACTTGAGAATGGGGGAAAATTTATAAGCATCTTTGAGGAATACTACTCGATTGTTTGAAACTTCCCCATTTATTGCGGTCAACGCTCCAACTTTCAAGACGTCTCGAAGATCTTAAATGAGTGACGTAAGCCAACACATGTCGACTCACGTGATGCCTCGAAAGATGTAGAGAAGAGAGAGGCCTCTTATGTCGAGGTAGGATTCCCAGTCACTTACACCTCGGCTCAAATGGTAAAGACGGAAGTCCCATCAATAAACAAAAGGAAAGCAAACGGGTTTATCTCAAACACTTTATTCATTCATAAAAAACCAAGTACATAAGCGGTGACCAATTCGTAAGAAGACAAAAAACAGAACCTAAAACCTACTGTTTCGAGGAAGACCCCTATTTGATGATAGGAGCGGAACGCTCTTCAACAATCTCGTGGGTAAGGTCGACTGGTTCGTGGCCGGCCAGACCCTCTTCAACCACAGGAGGGGTCGCGCCACCCTCCTTCCCCTCGAAAGAAAAGCCCATAAGATTAAGATCGGGGTGCGCTGACTTGATGTGCTGAAGAGCCCGATCAAACCCCTTGGTCTTGGCCTCGGACGATGTCGGCCAAAGCCTCGTCATATGCCTTCGCCATCTCCTTCTCCCTCGCTTCCACATCAGCTTCCCGTTGACCAGCTCCTCATTCTCCTTCAAAAGCCCCTCTCGGGCCTCCTTATCTTTCTCTAGCTCAGCCTTCCACTCCCTCACTTGCTTCCAGATGTCGATGTTCCGGTCAAGAAGCTCCTTCTCCCCCGCTTCGGTACGTTGGTCCCGTCCGAGGAGATGTTCCCACCTCTTCTCCATCTTGGCCCTGAGGATAGGTCGCCTGCAAAAATACCAGGGTGGGCTCAAAACAAAAAAGAGGGGGAAGAAAATAAGGACAAATTCCAACAAGGGAACCTCACCATAACAGAAGCTTGTGCCCAACGTCCATAAACACCCTCCTTGGAATCTTTGCTCAGGCCGTTCCGATTACGAGGGGTAGCGAGGTGGGTAAAAACCACCAAGGCATTGGGGCGATCATTCGAGAAGTCCCCCTCAGTTACAGACCATGAAGGCACCCACACAATCACCGGGGGGAGGGCTTAGGAGCCACCACAGCATCTTTAGTGGACGAAGATGGGGGTTTCTCGCCCTCCTTTTTAATGGTCATTTCGACCATAATGACCTTGGGGGCTCGCCATTTTTGGAGTTCTTCCTAGCGGGTCCCTCCGTCTCCAGAAGAGGTGGAAGCTTTTGTGCCTGCTCCGGTGTCGGGGCCTTCGCCTTTGCCTTCAACTTCTCTTCTACCCTCATAGTCGCACGCTTTGCCATCAATATTTCATTAGCTACCATTTCTTCTTGTTGAGAAAGCGAGAAGGGGGGGGGTGTAAGAATAAAGGGAAACCGAAGTAAAATGTGAGACAAGCAAACAAAGAAGGTGTGAGAACTTATATATGGAAAAAAGGGACATCGATCACTATGCTAAACACGTGATGTCACATCTTGCTTGAGTGCGCACGTGACCATACACATGAAGATTCCCAAAACCTTAGTTCCCTCCTTGACGTGGTTCCCGACTCCGAGCAAGTCGCATAAATCTCAACGAGGATTCCTCCTCGACGCTGTATCTGACTATGAAATAGTCAAATGATTCTCAGCGAGGATTCCTCATCTGCGCTAAGGCACAACAGGCCGGGTTTGGGTCGGACCTATATAGGCCCGGGCCCAAGCCTCAAATTTAAAACATAGGCCCGAACCCGACCCGAATTTTCTTCAGACTTAAAAATTTAGGCCTAGCTCGAACCCGAATTAGACCCGAAAATAGGTTCGGACCTAGGCCCGAACTACTTATGCATGTTATAATATATAACTTTCCCATAATATAAAATTAAGTCAAGAATAATATACGATAAAAAAATAACAATAATATGAATACTACAAAATTTTGAGTAATTCTTATCAAATTTTTTCATTTTCATTTAATTTTGTATACAATACACAATTTCTCTATCTATAAATTTTAACACTCATTTCAACTTACTTACATGAATATTCTCTTTTAAAAAAAGTATACATAAATATACATGATGTATGCATAAACATACATAAGCACATATAAAAATTTTATTCGGGGCCATCGCATCTAAATACTTGGGCCCGAGCCCGGTCCGAATTTTCCTCGGGCATAAAAGTTTGAGCCCTGAGCCCAGCTTGAACTGAGAAACTCTAGGCCAAGCCTGCTAATTACCAAGTCGGAACTAGGCAGGCCCATGTCAGGTTTGGGCCAATTGCCACGATTACTCGGTGCGGTCCCCGACTTCGAGAAAGTCGCATAATTCTCACTGAGGATTTCTACTCGGCACGGTATCTGAATCTTAAACAGTCGAATGTTCTCAGCGAGGATTCCTCCTCGACGCCGTACCCGACTCTGATCGAATGATTCTCAGTGCTGATTCCTCCTCGGTGCAGTCCCCGACTTCGAGCAAGTCGCATAAATCTCAGTGAGGATTTATCCTCTGCTCGGTATCCTACTACGAAATAGTCGAATGGTTATCAGCGAGGATTCTTCCTCAGTGCGATATCCAGCCCCGAACCGGTTGCATGATTCTCAACGATAAGGATTTCCCCTCGCTGGAATCCTCTTCGATGTGGTATCTGAATTCGAGACATTCATCTAACCCTCGGCGAGGACCCCCTCGGTGTGGTCTCCGACCACGAACTAGTCACGAAATTTCCTACCACGGGGCGCTCATCTCGGCACATCTCATTGAAAACCAAAGTCATGCACAAACAACTATATTAAAAGGTTACATTCGTGAGGTTACATTGGAAATTGCATATTCAAGGCACCACGGCCTGGACCACAGGGTCCTCGGGATCCCCTTCGGCGGATCCCGACCCTATGTTTATTACATCACTCCCAAAAGGACGGGTGCCCAGCCTGGGCACTCCTAGGCTCCCGCTAACACTAGCGACACTCGAAAACCCTACCACTCTACTCTGGGCATCCCTTGACACTCTCACTAGCAAACGGGCCCCTGGATAAGGATCTAGCCTTGAGAACGGGCTCCAAATGGTGGACGCCTGACCCATCTCCCCGAGCTTAACCTTCAATAGAAAAATCTCCAATTCCCTCTCCACGAGCATCCATCCTAGGATGGAATCGGAGGACTGGTCTTCAATCGAACGAGATGCCTCACCACCCACGGCTTGGGCGAGGGCTAAATGAGCATCGGGAACTAATACCTACAGACGAGCTAACTCCTGTGCCACCTCTTGCAACCGACGGATATGAAAGTTGAATGCCCCTTCCCGGTCAATTGCCTCCTTACATAGCCGTGCAATGATACCCTCGGCTTGATACCAACAATGAAAGGAGGCGGAACACTTAGAGAAATACCAACAATGAAAGCAAAAAATACATACTCGATATCGAGCACCTACCACGATGGAAGCCTGGGCGTACTTGAGATAACCCAAGCCGATTGTCTCCTTAGCGAGAGCCCTTCTGTCCCTCGGCAGAGTAATATTGTTCACCACCTCATGAGCCACACAAGACTCCATGATGTTGTCAATCACCTTCACCGCCTAATCGGGTACGAAGGTCTCCTTAGTCTTCTGGGGATAACAACCCTCAGCACCGGGTGAAACAGAGGTAGGGGAGTTTCAGGACAATTCCTCGACCCTGAGCGATCTCTCGCTCGGCATAACCCTCGGAGATTCCTCCTTTTGGTCTAGGATGGTTAAGGCTTTTGACCTCCTCATCTTCACTGGCCGTCCCTTCTGAGATGTCTCGGTCGCCAGAGTCATCTCCCTTTTCTTCCTCATAACGTCCACAATGCCCCCTGCTCTGTTCACTCGGCCAGCAGAGCGTCGATATCATCGTCGGCCGCAGCTGAAACAAAACACATTAGAACAAAGTCGGATAATGCCTCGGAGAGAAACTAAAGCAAAGTTGATGACTTACGAGGGACATAAGGGCTCAGTTCACATACTACGAATGACTGCTCCGTCACCCTGGCCCAGTCTATGCTATTACTGCCCATGAACAACCTCTTGAACTCAACCTGCTCCTCCACAGTGAACTCATTGAGCTTCGGGGTCTTTCTCTGTAGGAAAGTGTACGATCATACAGTAGGAATATCCCAAGGCTTGGGGCTGTAGATAATGATGTATTTCATCTTCCAATCATTTATGGAGTTTGGATGATTGTGCACTACGCAGAACTTGTGGCGAGGAGAAATGTACCATTGGTTCTGATACCCCAGGAGTGCGCTTAATCCCAAGCACATTCAGAAATACTTGAGCCTCAAAGGGACATTCCTTGAATTGCAAAGCTTGATGAAACTTATCAATTGCTTCCACGAGTTCTGCCCGTACTGTGTAGGGCTCATCCCGAGCCCATTCAAAGACCTTTTTGATAAACAAATGAAAGGGGAGACGCAAGTCCGAAGTAAATGCATCCAGACGAAACATGCAAAACAACTTCGAAATCTTGTCAGTCGGCTGGATCCCAGGGCTCGGGAGAAACATAACGAACTTCTGGGGAATGTAGTAGCTCCCGAATATGGTCGAGATCACTGTCCACAATGGTATTATGCATTTAGTCTGCCTATATCTTCGGCTTGTTTGACGAAGACAGTTGCACACCGTACCATACCACATCCAGCAGGGCCTTTGGATACATTCAGATGGGATTTGCGCCCAAAGACGGTAGGAATATGCCCCCCCTCATGCTCGTATGCTATCGGCTCACACTCCCTATCGGGAGAAAGAACCTATTTCTTCTCTTACGTAGGGCAACGATCACGAGGAGGAGGGACGCCAACAATGCCAGAAAGGGGCGAGGCCCCCACTTCCCGCAACGAAGGGCTCCCCTCTCCTTCGTCTTCGTCTCTTTGCATCTCCCTGGCGTAGCTCCCTTCCCATTCTTTCTCCATCTTTACCGGCGGTAGTTGGCTCTCCATCTCCGTTCTGACCACCTCGTCCAAAGGATCTCAACTTGCTGAAGGAAACCCGCCCTCTCTGGGCTCGTACTCTCAATGTCAACATCCTCTTCCGAAGAAGGAATGTCAACGTGCGGCGATCTATCAAGCTCACTCGCCTGCGAGGGCGACCGAGATGAAGACTCCGAGGATGACCCTCTTCGCTCAAAAGACTAAGTCGAGCTACTAGACTGGTCGTCAGACATGTTTGTACAGGAAATTTTTTTTAGAGAGAAGGTTCTAGTTGAGAAAAAAGAAAGTGACCCTAGAAAATGAAGTGAAGAGAAATTATAGAGGAAAAACGTGAATTCTCTAATGACTGGGGTCACGTGATGCCTCCTCGATAACTACAAAAACCATGTAACGGATTTTAGGTTTCGAATGCAATCACAGATTAGTACACAACAGAAAAATTACAAAATATCAAAACCTAGTCATGGATCCATGCGAAAACCATAAATCGTGTTTAGGAGTTATACTTCAAAGATGGATCTGCTGTCTCCACAGTGTGCCAATCACAACAATGCAATATTGTGGTGCATCTACGATATCCACACGAACAGAACAAAAAACGGCTCTCCCTCAGACTACGGTGCCAGCTGCGAGAAGGGTATGTTCATCCTCACGATCTCTCTCTCACACTTTTTGTGACGGCTAGGGTTTTTTCATGTGTGTCTTTTCCACAGATATATAGCATATATATAGGTGCAGAAAATCAACCCTAAGAGAGTAATGAGACTGTTGGGCTCACAATCTAACCTGGGTCAGATTCATGTGTGGACCTTTGAACTTTAGTCGGCTCATTTAATGAAATTAAATGTCCAACCAATGTCAGGAGTCCAAGTCTTACTTGGATCCCCAATTAAATTCATCTTATGAATTTAAATCGCAATTTCGATCCATTTTAAGTGTGTGACCCTGTAGGTTCCCATTACGTTGATAGTAATACTAAATCATATTCTAGTATTACAAACAGTGAGCGATATCTAGTAATACATCACTGCTACTTAAGTAACGGGAATGTCAATGATTTGGCCTAACCTATCCATGACCAATATTACCATGTTGTCTAGTATCTCTGTCCAGATATCTTAATTGACTACAAGACATAGAGCGTGTCACCCTTGTATAGTTCATTTTTGGTTTCTTGATGTCCGAGTAGACACACTAAAAGAAATTAGCTCAATATCTCATATTGACTCATTTAAGCACGGTCATGCATTTTAAAAGTCTCACTCAATCAAGGAGCCTGTAGATATCGCTCTTTTTATGTAAGAGGGACAAATCCTATCTAAGTCATTCACATTGTAACTCCTGTATCCCCTTTTTCTGTATTCTTGTACTGTATTCTTTCTACCAGTGTATTCTATATATTTGTACTCTTTCTTTTTCTAAACCATGTATTTGTTCTTCTTTCCAGTATTTATATATTCATCTATTTGGTTGATTCTTTTGTGATTCTTTTGTCTGCCAATTATTCTGTCTCTGGGTGATTTATTGTTATAAATTGTTGCAGTTCATGGCTTAATTGCCTATTTATTTGAACTCTGCCTTGTTGGATCTGGTTTTCTACCTAATATACCCTATTGAACCCTCATACCCATCCTATTGGATCCTAACCCACAACCCAATACCCACTTCTTTAATGTCACGCCCCACTTCCCAAAATACGAGAATACGAGCACGTAACGAAGGCCCAGCGAATGATTATACATCATCCATAAGCTGTAATAGATTAACTCAACAATATACAAGATAATACAACCACGCAAGAGAAATGTAACCACATAAATAATGAATAAAGTCCAAAATAATCATGAAATAAATTCACCAAATAATAATCCAACATCTGGGATAAAACAAACTTCAGATCATAAAATCTCGAAATACAAAGTATGATAAAAGCAATACAATAAGCAAATAACAAGAGATATCTATAGCAGTCTAATGGTCTAGCTCCGATCTTCAGAGAGTTTGCTCACCAATTTCCTCTGGTATTGCTCCTTCGGTACCTGTAAACTCTTGATCTAAAAAGAGAGAAAAGAGTGTCCTTAGAGTAAGTCTTGGACAGCAAGTAGAGAAAACAGAGGATAAAGGAAGCGTGTATATCAAAGAAAAGGATAGGATCAAAGTCAAAGAACCAAGCAAAGGCAGGCAATAATATCAAAGGTCTACAATTAATCACACATGTAATGAGTGATGTCAAGTCAAGTTCTATATAGGATCAAGCATGAGATGATAAATGCAGGTAATTAATTATTTTATTAATCTATCTAGTGCACGTAGTACTGCATCCCATTCTACAGGTTCGGCACAAGCAAACAGTGAACATTTTAGATTGATGGTGAATTCTCGGTTCGTATACTCGGCCCAGTAATCAGTGTTTATTGTTTAGTGACAGTGATTATCAGGCAGTTTTTTATGTTTAGGGACATACAGGTTAGGCAGTGTTTTTTGACCATCATTACAGGTTCAGTACAGGTCAGGCAGTGGGGCCTGGCCGAGTACAGTTTCCGATTGTTCACTACCAAGTCATCCCATAATACTCTGGCATGTTATTAGTTTATTTTCATCCTATATGAGCATGCAAGAAGGTGTCCATGTTTTATAATGCTAGGTGTATCTAATTCTACTCGTTACAGACAAAGCATGAAGCAAACAAGTCATTTAAACACACTTCACATAATCAGGAAAGCATGACGTTGCTGTACTAAAATGCAGACTACCTGCTACTAAAGAAAAGCAAATGTGGATCCGTCAGAAATTCTAGAAAGTAGCCTCTCTGCCGGTTCCACTGAATATATATATAACATGTAAAAGCTACAGAAACTAAGGTGAAAACTCTATTCTTTTCACATTTTATGTTCAGGCAACAAGTTGTAAATTGTATTCACCTATTTGTTTTAGATCAGAAAACTCTTCAAATAAATCCATAAAAATTCTGGGTGGTTCCTACACATATATAGGCTCAGCCAAATTTATTTCAGATTTTATTTTCCTGTTAACATGGTTAAATAAATTGTGAAACAACAAGATAACCATGCATTTGTGAATCTGAAAATTCTGACACAGCTGTACTAAAATGATGATATCTAACAGATTACACATCGGAATTCAAATCCGTAAAAAAGGTAGTAAACTAGACATCTGGGGCTAAAGTTCATGTTCAGAAAGTTATTTCAAAATATAACAGCAACATGGTCAAAAATCTGATTCAAAAAGAAATAGTTAGCAGTCCAGAATTTATTTTGACATGGATAGGAAACAATAAAATCATACAATCATACAATTCATGTTAATTAATAGTCAAAGTTCCAATAGATGTTTAACATGCATGATTTCAGTTTTTAGATGCAATTTCACAGGCATGATAATCAGTTCATCAAATCAAATCAATCTAATATTTCCAACTCATCAAACAAGTCTACAATATGGATCTAGTTATTTTTCATGTAATTGTGCATATGCAATGAACAAGGGGGACTAGGTTTTAGATCAAAGATAGCGGCATGATGTTAAGAATATATCTGGTTAGCTCGTGTAAACCCTCAATAAACTTAACGAAATTTCAAATAACATCATGATAAAGAAAAGGACTGGATCTACTTGCGGAGATCAAAGGAATCTTGACAAAACAAAATACCAGTTCAAGAAGAGACTTGCCTGTTAATTAGTAGATTCGAATATCTATAGAATAACGGGATGAGAATCTTGGGCAAAGAACCATGATCACACTGAACACGCAAACACGCGCGAGCCACGTGCAAAATAGTGAACAGAAAATCAAAGCACACAAACAGTGAAATGGCAAAACAGCACACGGGATCCCACAGAACAGCAAATACACCGAATACCCAATCCCTCATCACACAACAGCAAACACCAGTAGCGGATCTCCTATCCTCCAAACACCAAACACCGAAAGCACCCACTGTGGCTTCGTCTGCTTCCTCGCTCGACAGAGAGAGAGTGATAGAGATCGGGAGAGGGGATGGCGAACACGACGGCGGTTGGCAATGTCAGCGACGACCATGGAAAGGGCGCGACGACGACGGCGGCGGCACTGCGGGGAAAATGGTAGCTCGGCGGACTCTGCTTCTCGACGAAACAGGGGAATGGGAAGACGAGGCGCTCAGGCTAGAAGACGATGACGATGAGGGGACCTGCGATGGATGCGAGGGGTGCACGGAGGGGCGAAGACGAGACGGACAGCGGCGATGGAGGCGAGGAAATGGGTTCAGCGAAGTGGGTTCGAGCGGGATGAAGGGATGAAGATGAAGGCGACGGGATGACGAGGAGAGGGGTAATGGCGTTACGGGGATGATGAGCGGCGGTGGAGGCGAGAGATGGCACAGAGTGAATGGGAGGAGCGACGGGCTTCGGTTGGGTCGAGGACGAAACAGAGAAGGGGGAGAGAGGGTGAGCAGGCGGGATTAGGGAGAAAGGAATATAATTAGGGTTTATTTAAAATAGATTAGTATATATATAGGGAAAAGTGAGGTATAAGGCTATTGGGTAATTAGGTATTAGACCCAACAAATAAAAATAGATTGTATATGAATATAATTGATCAATATAAACTCAAAATACAAAATAATAGGATATCTGGTAAAATATGAGTTATAACAAAAATATAATTTGTATCACATTACATAAATTATTTGAAACAATTATAAACACAATTATTAAATAAGAAGGGATTTGTTTTAATAATCAGTAATAATAATAAATAATCTCAATAACCACAAGAATAATAAAATAACCATGTCAATAAAAATAATAATACCAATAATAACAATTAATAATAATCATAACAATAAGAGTAAAATACCATCACTAATAATAATAGTGACAATAACACCATCAATAATACTAACAACAACAATGGCAATTATCAGAATAATAACATTATATAAAAATAAGATTTTATTGAAATAGTCCAAACAGTAATAATATTTTTTAGAGTTAAAATGTGAATTGTTGATCAAGTAGAAATGAAACAAAGTTTATTCAAAATAATTAAAACTATTGTTTAGAAAAATGCTTTAACATAAAATCCAAAATGAATTTAACAAATAACGAATTTATAAATATCGAGATACAGAAAATACTCATAAAATACGTATTTGCAGAAATGGGGGTTACATTTAACCCAGTCTTCCCTAGATCTTCTTCACGTTCCCTAACAAGCAGATCATATCTTTCTCCCTATTATCTTGATTCTCCAAATCACAACTTGCCAAAATCTCTCATTATAATCCCCAACAAATTTTGTTATTCATGCCTACAATTCCAATCTCCAAACCTAACCCTAATATTATCTCATCTCTCTCTCTCCTGGCCTACCCATGACCTCCCGCCTGCCGTGCTGCCCTCCGACTGCCGCCACCCTGCCGTCTCGCCACTCCCCGTCGTGCCTGCCTCCTCCCGAGCAACGCCACACATCAGCGTCCCCATCCTCTTCTCCTCCTTCTCCTATCCCGTAGCGCCAGCCAGTGCCGCACCCCCCTTTGCGACCTCCCACCATCGCTCACACTGCCAGTGCCATCGCCTTGCCGTGCCCTGTGCCATCATCCTCCTCTCCAGAGTGCCCCAGCTGTCCCTCTCTCTCTTTGTGTGCACGTGTTGATCTAGAGTGTTGGATCTGTGACCATGTGTTCGTGTTGTTGTGTTCGTGGTGATCGTGATTCTCTTGTGCATCTTGTTCGTGTTCCATTCGTTGCTTTTGTATTCATGCCAGGGAACCTATTTCCGTTATTCTCTTTTCTCATCAGATCCATCGTCAAATATAAGGCAAGTAACTTGTATTTTTTGGTTGTATATACAAGTACTAAATACCGCTTATAGTGTAGTCTTTGTTTCTATATTCATCCCTATGAAAATCCTTGTTAGATCTTGTCTTTATTTGTTGATCCATCCGTAGTCATCATATTTGTTTCACACACGACATGAAAAATAATTTAGAAATAATCTAGACTTGATGCATGTATGTATGTTGTTCGTGATTCATGATATGTTGTACCCTTGTTGCATGCTTGATGTGTTAGTTGTAATCTCTTGTGGTAGATTTGTTAAACACCCATACCATGTTGTCTTGGACACCTATTATACCATGTTTTGTATTTTGTCATAATTTGATTTGTTGCCCATGAACTATTTGATTTAATGCATAAGAAGAGATTTATGCTTTTTTCTATTGGCTCGTTTTGTTTTAGTATTTAGACCCTATTGAGGTCAATAAATCAATTTAATATGTGAATATAAATCGTAGACATCACTGTATATTTTCTAGAATTTTCAATAGATCTCAGATTTGGTATAGTAGTGCCTTACTGTCCAGAACTAGAAGTTTCGTTACCTAGCCCTTGATGAGTCGTTTGTTATCCGTTTGTGTCCTTCTTTCAACTTGTACTTGTCCCTTGTTATCTTACCATGTTTCTTGCCTTATTTGTGCACGTCCATACTTGATTTAAATAATAATAACAAGAAACCAAGTCGGGGTTAAAGGAAAAGATCTAATAGTGGAAAATATAGAAACGTATACTCGGAAGGGGATCTATAGATCCTACATGACACTTGATACTTGATACTTGATACTTGATACTTGACACGTGATTACTTGACACTTGCACACTTGACACGTGATACTCAATGCATGATACTCGATACTCGATACATGATACTTGATACTTGTTCCTGAGTATACTGACCTCTATGATCCATTATGAAATCTAAAACGCAACTTGCATGAATGTAGTAACCATGTGGTAAAAATTTGGGATACATGAAGTGCTACTTAGATAGGACTAGATACAAGACTGAGAATACTTGACCACTTGACACTTGACACTTGTTACTTGTTACTTGTACATGATACATGATTACTTAATACTTGTTACTCATTACTAGTTTGTATAATACTTGAAACTTGTTACATGCCACTTACACCCTGTTTATCTTGCCATGCTATCTGATCTTGTTCCTGTCATATTCCTTTCATTGTTACTCTATTCTTGCTTATTTGTTTTTCTTATACTTGTTGCCTGCAATACAAGCGGCCCGTAACTTGCATTGATAGGCGTTTGTTTTCTATTTCCTTTTCCTACAAACTTGTCACTAGCAGACTTTGGTGACCAGCTTCCCGATGGAGTAGGTGATCAAAGATTCTAGTTGGCTGGATTCTTGCTACATTTATTTGTTCTTGTTGCTTATCTTGACTAATTTGTAACTTGTTGCAAGGATTATTTTGTATTGGGCATTTTGTCTCATACCTGTGTTTTGTTCCAGACTTGATTATTTGAAATTTAGTATTCTTGTTTCTTGTTTCAAGTAATCAATATTAATTCAGTTATGCAAGTGTGGTTGAATAGTCCTCTTGTATCTCTTGTTTATTCTTGCATATGTTGTAAAGATCCTGACATCTTATGAATAGTAAAAGCCATTCAGTGGACCTGTGTCGTGTACTCATATTCCGTATTCCTTTTTGGGAAGTGGGGCATGACACACATCCATCCGCATGATTTGTAGTATATCCAATAGTCGACTTTATAATCACCTTATTACCGTTTGACGACATTAAAACATATAACTTCTCTTATAGGGAACCGTAGTTACTTTATGTCAAAGGACTACATACACCATGGTCACTTTAAGAACCGCTTAAGACATTCACGTAACGGTCTATTGTAACCTCTGTTTCCGCAAATACGTATTTTCTGTATTTAAAATTTTTGTAAATTATTTTTCTGCTTTCAAATTCTTTTGTTAAAATGTATTATTGGATCTTCTGTTAAAACCTATTCTAATCAATAATTTTATTTGTGACTATTTTCCAATGAATTTATATCGTAATTCAAATCCTATTATTGTTGTTACTATTGTTATTATTATTATTATTATTTGGGTTATTATTATTATTATTATTATTATTATATTATTATTATTATTATTATTATTATTATTATTATTATTATTATTATTATTATTATGTTTATGTTTATGTTTATGTTTATGATTATTATTATTATTGTTAATAAACTTATTGTTTATAAAATTTTCGGAAGCTTATAGACCGTAATCTATATTGTATTTTTATTAGAGTATGAATTTTATGTATACCATTTTATTTAATTAAATAATATGTAATATTATTTTGCTCCTTATTATGGTTCGATTCAAATACAGTCTTGATCTTTTGTGAGATCCTACATTCTATTGTATTTAGTAGTATTTGAGTATTAATTTGATACATACAAATTGATTATTTGTATTACTATATTATTATTGATCTATTTATTCATTTATTTTTCTAAAACCCTATTCCATTTCTTATTGGATTTCAACCCAATACCCAATAACCTGTTTTCCCCTAACCCTAATTTCACCTCCTATTTAATCCCCCTGTTAACCCTAATCCTATACTAATCTCCCGCCGCCTAATACCCCTACCCTGTTCATCGTCCCCTACCTATCTCCCTCCTCTTTTTATCCGCTACCCACCGTCCACCTTCGCCCCTCGTCGAACCACCCTCGTCATCGTCACCTGCACCTCGAGCTCCACTCAGCCACCGCCCTCATCGAGCCCATCCACCTACGTCTTCATCCCTTGCACTTCGACCCCAAGCCTTCTGCACCTCCTTCCATCGTCTTCCTCCTTGACTACATCACCGCCAGTCTACTAGCCCCTCCCTACAGCACTGTCACCCCCTATTGCCATCACCATGGCTCCGAGCTCCTTCGTCCCCTGCGTCGACCACCGCTTCCGTCCTCGATCGCTACCAACCGCAGTCACCCTGCCTCTCATCGCGACTCCTCGACTGCCACTTGCGCCATTGTCGAGCCCCTGAGTGCCCTGCATTCTGCCTTCTTCCTTCTCCCCTGTTTTCATTTCGAAAACAGAGCATTCTCGCCTGTTCCGCTCAAGTTCTCTGTGTGCCACTTGCGATCACCCCAAGCTCTGCCTGAGTCGTCGTCGAGCCTCTTGCCGCACCTCCCGTGCATTGCCCTGAGCTCTGCCTCCGTCGACAGTCACCCATGCTGTCGCAGAGCACCCCCTGGCTCTGTTGGGTGATCAAGCCATCCTGGCTGTCGATTGCCTTGGTGATTTCGATCATCACGATCTTCATCATCAGACCACCATCATTTGATCTGGACCGTCCGATCTTGTTGATCTTGGTCATCACATCTTGATCTCTTGACCTCAGCCGTCCAATGCATTTTGATCATCATCTTCATCATCATCATCACATCTTGATCTCTATCTTGATCATCGAGATCCGTGCATTGTGTTCGTGATTGGTTCGTAATTCATTCGCTTAAGTTCGTGCCCAGGAAACCATTCCCATTATTCTCGTCTCTCATCGCTTTTGTCGTCAATTTCAAGGCAAGTAACTTGTATAATTTTCTGTTGCATATACAAGTACTAAATACCACCTGTAGTGTAGTTGTATTCTAGAGACAATTCTTGTGCAAAACCCCTGTTATATCTTGCCTCTATGTGTTGATCCACCCGTAGTTGTCTCATTACACACACGACATGAAATAACTTAGGCACACTAAATTTTTGATGTGTACATGCATGTTGTTCATATGATGTCGTATGCTTGATCGTGTTAGTAATAGTATAACTTGTTGTAGACTTGTAAAATACCCTATACCATGTTGCTTGGATATCTAGTATACCATATTTCATATTTTGTTATGATTTGAATGTGTTTCATATAAGCTAGTTGATTTTATGCATGAAGAAGATTTCTGTTTTTTGATGTTTTCCTTTTTTGTTCACTATTTTAGACCCTATTAAGGTCAGTATATGAAAACTATTTATGAATATGAATTATAAAGAATTCTGTCTACTTTCCAGAATTTTTGACAAATCTCAGTTTTGATTTGTGAGTTGCAAATTATTGTTGTTTTACTACAGATATGTAGAAAATTTCAGATTTTGTTTTATATGAATTCTGTATGGTTATTTATTTTTATACTGATGTTAAAAATAATATTTTGATCCAATATTTTGTTGAGTACAACTAGACTTGATTGGGATTAACCCCTAATTTTTGTGAATTTAATTGATGACTTTTATAAACTATTCTATACTTGCAAACAACTACTATATTTCCAGAATTTTCATGCTCTTCAGTAAAGACGTTTAATTTTAACCTGATTCTACTTATTGTTGATAAAAACTTTGTAAATACGAAATATAGCCTACTGTATCTATTTTATCACTCTTTTGACATATCTGGATTTCGATTTATATTTTGTAATCTATTGCTGTTTTAGTACTATTGTATTTATGATTTCATATTTACAAACTTGCTGTATCTTGCTATTTTATGATTTTATTTGACTATACTATCTATGTTGTAAAATTATGAAATTGTATTTGCTGATACTAAACATACTAGGAAATACCCCAGATTTTTCTTGGATTTAATCAGAAAGTTTTTATATCGTTTTCCTGTTTATGAATACAAACTTGTAATTTCTGGCTGAACATGTTTTATGGATTCAATTCTGTTTTGAGTCCTGTTTTTGGAAAATACCATATGACTTATATATATTTGCTGGATTTGGCCGAGAGTCTATTTTCCAGATTTTTTGAAGGGTCCAGGTTTGCATATTTGTGGCAACGAGAATTCCAGATTTAGTTCAGTACTGTCTTGCTATCCTGAACTAGAATTTTTGTTGTCCTAATCTTTTATAAGTTGTCTTTCACCTGTACATGTTTATCTTCCAACCTGAATCTGTTACTTATTTATGCCATATTATTCTTGCTCTGTTTTGTGACACGTATATGCCTGTTTGATAATAATAACAAATAATCAAGCCGGAGTTAAGAGAAAGATCCAGTAGTGGAAAATATAGAAATGTGTACTTGGAAGGGGGCCCATGTTTCCCACCTGATTATCTGTTATCTGTTACCTATGATATGATTACCAGACATGTGATTCAGATTATCTGATTCCTGACTACATACTTATAAGAAGGTGTACTCAGAAGGGGGCACGTATTTCCCACCAGTTACCCAACTACATACTTCCTTATGAGAAGGGGTACTTGGAGGGGACCGCAGGTCCTACCTAATGCATGATTACCTGTTACATGATACCTGTACCTGTACCTGTTTACCTGATACCTGAGTACACGGCCTTATAGAATCCACTAAAAAATCTAAATGCAAACTTGTTTGAATGTAGCAACCATGTGATAAATAGATGGGACGCATGAAGTGCTACCTAGATAGGAATAAATACAAGACTTGACTTAAAATGACATCTGTTACATGCTTACCTGTTTACCTGCTTGCATGATACTTGACATCTATTACATGTTACCTGTACCATGTTAGTATACCATGTTACTTGATTCTGTTTCCTGATTGATGTTAGACATCCTATTTTGCTATTTCACTCATTCCATGTCATGTTTGCTTCCGCTGTTACTCAATATTTGTTTATCTTTTCCTGTACCTGTGCCTGCACTACAAGCAGCCCGTAACTTGCATTGACGGACGTTTTGTTTTCTTTTTTTCTTTTCCTGCAATCTATTAAATTGCAGATTATGGTGATCAGCTATCGATGGAGTAGGTGATCAGAGATTTTAGTTGCTCGAGTTCTTGCTATATTTATTACCTGTTATTTTGAATAAGTGTATTTGCTACTTGGACTATTTTGTATTGGGCAGTTTGACCCAGGATTTATAACTTGTTTCCAGATCTGGTTTATTTGAGATTTATCTATTTTGTTTCAAGTAAATCCTATTGGTATATTGGTTCACTCATGCATGCGTGGTTGATTTCTCCTTGTTTACTTTCTGTTATTCCTGTGAAATGTTGTAAAGATCCTGACAGCTTATGGATGATGAAAATCATTCGTTGGACTTAGTCACATATCCGTATTCCATATTTTCTTTTTGCGAAGAGGGGCGTGACATCCATGCAGTGTTCTCATCGTTGGTCAGTCCAGTACATTATTACTCTAATATGTACCCATGTGAAGACTTGATATCTCATATCCATGATCCGTGAGAATGGTCATCGGTATACGCACACACTAGTCTCTATGTATTATCGTTATCCTAATTCACAATAATACTTGACTAGGGATATTTAAGAACAGTGTTCTGATTTCAGCCAATAGGATCTCACAATCAAGTCATGCACTTGATATCCCATGACATTGAACTTACTATTCTAAGGACTTCATTATGTTCATTTAATTCACAATAGATAACACAATAAACGAAATGCCTAAATATGAAATAAATATCAAGATACAATGTAAACTAGTAATAACAATACACAATGGCCTCTAAGGCATACACCAACAACGGCTCCCGAAGATCATGAGGTCATGTAATTATCGGGCCTGGAAGGTCCCATAAAACATACCATCGGCGTGATATCCGACTCCGAGACCTTGCAAAAAGATTTCTGCAACAAGGATCTCTCCTCATGCCTCGCCCCTCGGTGTGGTATCTGATTCCGAGACCTTACGACAAAATTCCCGCAACAAGGATCCCACCACGCCCTTCGGCGTGGTATTCCGACTCTAGGCCTTTCACGAGCTTAAGCCTCGGTCGATTCTGAGCCTCCCGCAAGCTCAGGCCTCGACACGGTATCCGACCCGACCCTGAGCCTTTTGCAAGGAGGCCTTACCCTTCGAAGTGGTATCCAACTTCGAAACCTTGCGGCAAAATTCCTGCAATAAGGATATCGCCTCGTGCCTCGCCCCTCGCCGTGGTATCCGACTCTGAGACTTTGTGGTGAAATTTCAGCAACAAGGATCTTGCTCACCCTTCGGCGCGGTATCACTACTGAGCCTTGCACGAGCTCAAGCCTCAGTCAATTCCGAGCCTCCCACAAGCTCAAGCCTTGGCGCGGTATCCGAACCCATCCTTTCGCAGGCTCCAGCCCCGACAAGGTATCCGACCCCGAGCTTCTCGCCAAGTAACATGTCCCTCGACAAGGTATCTGACCCCGAGCTTCTCGCCAAGTAACATGTCATTCGACAAGTACTGTAACGCCCCGAATTCCTAACAAATGTAATCCGTAGTACAAACAGGATCTTTAATTCCATTTCGTATAAAATTACAAGGAATTTAAAACTTTTTCATTACAATGATGTTTATCACGATACACAACGAAAAATTACATAAAGAAATACAACTTATAACATTAAACATCTTCAATCCTGCAACAGTCATCAACAACAAATGCATATCCTCACTGCTCGCTAATCCCACTCCTGCAACTTTAAAACTGCAGGCACGTCAGTTGCATACAATTGACGCAGTGCTATAATACAGCGATTCTTTAATTTAGCAAACACAAACTTGAATGTCAAATGGAAAGTGACTATCCTAATTGTGTCAGTGTATGTTATGAGCCTAATGACTAATGCAGGCATTGATATTACGATGCAGCTCTAATGCATACTTATTCGGATTCTATGCATCCTATACTACATAGGTCTGGGTGCAAGCCCTTAACGTACTCCCATTTTAGGGTTCAGTCCCTCGTCATGGAAACTTACACCTGTGACTAACATAAGATTTAGATATTCCGTGAGTGTTTAACCCATGCCCCGATAATTCAGAGATGAATCCAACATCGCAGATGATCATTTGCATCCCGATAATTTTGGGAATCCAATCCCACACCGCAAGCTATGGTGCCTCAACAGTCACGAAAACATCACATGAGCATCGCCTCGATCCCGATAATTCCGGAGGAGAATCCCACACCGCAGATAAACCGAAGACACTTCCACACACACCTCGATAATTCTGGGCACCATCTCGGTCCGCAGATCGGTTGAGGCTCTCATACTCATGTTTTCCCTTACTTCATTACATTGCCCATTTAGTGCTTGTACTTAATCCAGTTATAATTATTACGACCAGGAGCTAGCTTACCCTCTTACCGGACTTAAAACGACCACTGAGAACGCTGGCCTACACTGGCCTCTTCTCACATTTTCATTTATCAATCTTGCAGGCAATTCTGGGTCTCACTCAGCCTCAAGAATCCATACATCTCATATTCAGAGATATTTCAGGTTACTCTTAACCTCAAAATGTAAATTTTATTCATTCATTTATAAATATTTTATTCACTTATTTATTCTTTTCAATTCGCTAATCTCAACAATTAGAACACTTTTTACCCATTGTGTTAAAATATTCCAATAGGACTTTCACATTGATAAAGCCTTGCTGAAAAATACTCTTAATTTATTTATCAAAATAACAGTTTTCAACACCATTTTTAACACCCAATAATTCTGTGAAGCTCATATGACTATCTGAAATAATCCAAATTTATATTTACTTTTAAGCGAAACGATTGTGGAATATACCCAAACCATGAATGGAAACATATCTTCAAAAAATGTATTTCTAACCACCAATTAAATCTTAAATAAATATTTATTTATTTAAAAAATAATCCACTATTATTTTAAATTAATTTAAACTCACTTCTCTAGGAAAATACATAAAAAAAGTGAAAAATGGAAATGGTCAAAAGGAAGTGGCCCTGTCCAAACTCAAGCCCGAGCCCAGCAACAACCCCGAATGCACCCAACAACCAAGAACCCAATTATGTGTTGGTGAAAAGTCTTCACAAAATTTTTACTTTAAGTTTCTTAGTACTCATTATGGAATTGTAAAGGGATTTCAAAACAAAAAGGGGTCCTAAGACTCGAACCCGAGACCACCTACACTGTACACAGCGCCCAACCCCACACATAGACCACTTTTCCTAACTAGCGGCTCTGTCAACGGTTATGAGTTTAATACTGAGACCAAACTCTACTCCGAAATGGTTTTTAAAAATAAAAACAAAACATACATCAATCTGCACTCAAGCAGAACCGAACCTGCGACTTAGAGCATTGTACACAACGCTCGCAGTCGACCGCCAAGACCAGAATCTCACTCCTCATTCACTGTTAAAATCTTTTTAGAAAATAACTATAATTTTATTGTACTTCACTACCATTACAGCACTTTAACATAGAAATATGATTTCCTAACTGTACAATTCAAATTCTACACTACAGAGAATTAGCATGGAAAATTCAGCAATCAACAAATTTGTAATCACCCATGTTTAAGTTAATTATCAATACACGACATCACAATAATATAACTATAACAATGCAACAATGCAATTCAAATACTATATCTCGTACAATTTCTCAATCTAATGTGTGTTTAATTCTATTTAAAAGTTGGACTAACAAACATGATATTACCACTTTAGCAATTTAATAAATTTAACAATCTAATACATGATACACAAATTTCCTTTCTATAATTCCACCTAGTTTAATTAACATGCATTTTATTCTATGATTAATTCACCACATAAAAGACTTCAGATTACACATAACATGAACTCTAATATTATCATGGCATAAAAATTAGAAACTAAAGAAACACCCACCTTGTTGATGTATACCCTTGCAATCAAAACTCCTAAAAAATCCCAATCTCTAAGCCTCCTCCAAAAATCGGGCTCCAAGAAACCAACAACCAAGATCTTTTTGAAATTGGAAAAAAAAAAGGAATGAAAGCTTTCGAGCTCCACTCCAAAAAAATGTTAAAATGAGAAAAACTGAAATTTCCCTTCACAACAATGGATTTTATGAAGGAATGGCTTAATTGGGAAGTTTTATTAACCACCCACCTAATCCACTTAATCACCCACTAATTCATCCAAAAAAATATTTTTCCCTCTCATTGAGAGTGGCCGGCCACCTCTGTAGGAGAAGCACGTTGTTTCTATGGTTTTTTATACATGTGAGTTACCCAGAATAATACTATTAATTATTATTTATATAATTATATATTCCACCCAAATTAAAAATGAATAAAAAGGCATAAAGCTAGCTTTTAAATTAATCATAGTGAGAAAAGTTTTCGTTCACACTTCATTAATTCTATATATCTATATAATAAAACACAAAGAAAGCTATCAAGTCTCTCCTTCAATCCCCCAAAAAATCAAAGGCCTAGATCTAATCTTATAAAACATATTTTTCCCCCAAAACTCAAATTCAAATTTCCCACCCAAATCAACTCCTATATATTTTTTTCTCTCTCTCTCTCCCTCCCTCTTCTATTCAAAAAATTAAAAAAATAAAAATTTTTAAAAAATTAAAAAATTAAAAAACTAAAAAAATTTAAAATTTTAAAAACTTTAAAAAAAATTCAAAAAAAATTCAAAAAAAATCATATAATATGTTTTTTGCTCTATGTTTGCTACTTCAATTAATTTGCTGGACCTCTAAAACTATTTTATATAATCAAATAAGGTGCACCATTCCGAAGACGTGCCGTAGGCACGTGTCAACGGGCAAACCTAGTACATACATACAATTCAATAAAATCAATATGTGCATAAAAGGAAAACACGTATAAAGCACGTGCCAATAAATATTTACATATAAAATAAATCCGAGAACAAAAAATGTCCATAACCATCGAAATACGAAATTCGTAAAAAATATTTATATTATTAATGTTACGGATATTACACATAACAGTACAAAATATATGTGTGTAACACACGACGGAAAAATTGTCATAACTCAATTTTGTGGGGTGTTACAAGTACATATGTTTTCAACAACGTGATTCCCCCAACAGTTCACCTACTCCTCGAAGATGAGGACAGTTCACCTCCGAGAGTGGGGGCTTATGATGAGGGTGAAAACCGCGGCTGATCTACACCGTATGATTCCAGCACGGATCTCGGAACTCCTAAGGCTTTAACAGCAAGCCCAGTGGCAATTCATGGGCTATCCATAGGCCCATCATAGGAGTCCAGCCTACCCGAAAAAATTGACCTACTATTCATTGCTAGTAATCAGATTCCCCATAATCAGGGGATTAACAATTGGACAATATTTCATAATAAATCTCCACTGGCCTATAAATACAGCCCCACATCAATATCAACAGTTACCGAGTAATCACTCTCTTATCACCTAAATCTCACTTTAAATCGTGGATTACTGACTTAATCGGTGAAGGGTCTGTCACCGAAAATATTCCCGGTGTTTCAGGCTTTTTGCAAGTGTTCAGCGGATCGGATCCACTAAATCTAAGCATATACTAGCCTCATATCAGGATCAGATCAATAACTGTGATTTGCACTTATCTCTCATCCAAAGAACTCATCGTCTATTGCCCCCACACCCAAGAAAATAGTTGCATCAGCAACTTACTTCTGAGTAGTAACCATAAAGTTAACTAGCCAAACATTACCACTGGACCTTACAATTAAGTTACAAAGTTAGATGAGATCTAATTGCAATAGATTTGGATATTGCCAAACACCCTCTGACGAATAGTTGGAGTTCATAGAAAGTGAGCAATTGGGAGTGACCTTTTTGAAATTTCTGTTTTTCTCATCCGGTCAGAGCATCCACAGTGCGTGAGTGGTATATTATGCATATATGCATAATTTGAAATAGCTTTTGGTTGGATCGCTGCAGACATTAAAAGATAACAAATGCATAAATTTAAAAATAAACGAACAGACGAAACATCCCTTTGAAACTTTTGTAATTTTTATAATTATTTTAATATTATTTGAAATTTTAATTGATGTTTCGTCCCAAAAAAAAAATTGTTTTACGTCCGAGAAAAAAAATTCAGTGATTTATTTTAATTTTTAATTTTTTAATATTTTTTTTTGTTTTTTAATAATTTTTTAAAACTTTTGGTTAATCCCACCAATGGGACGAACCCACGGTGTCCCATTGGTGAGATTAACCAAAAATTAATTTTTTTAATTAATTAACACTAATTTTAATTAATTAACTAATTATTTATCTAATTATCTAACTAAATATCTAATTAAACTAATTAATTACCTAATTAAATAACGAAACTTTCTGGAAAAAATATGGGATTTTCATCGAATGAAATCATGTTTCGTTCGAGAAATAATTTTTTTTAAAAAATACACAAATACACAATTTCATCGAACTATTTCGTCCGATGATTTAAAAATAATATAAAAAATTGCAGACGAAACATGATATTTCCTCTCTTATAATATGTATATAGCTATATCCATATGCATATTTGCCTATTTAGTGTAATCGAAATGGCAAAAATGCACATTTGCCTAGCAACTGCAGACAGTGCAGAGCACTTTTGGAGAATTTATGCATTTTATAAATAAATGCCTAACGACTGTGGATGCTCTCAGAGGACTCGTTTTATTCAGTATGTGCCATTCATTGATTAAAATTCAGCAACTTAAATAGGTTGTTATTTAAAAGTTTTATAATTCTTTAATAACCTTTTACTCACCGCATGTAATTGATTGTCTGCAATTAAGTTGTAACTACAATTATGACTACCGTACAAATTAACACTTCTAATCTTCTAGTTGGCGCCAACTCCTTCCATACTTATTGTAAAATTATGCTATTCCCTATGCAATTACGATGAAAAAAATTCAAATAAAAAATCTCTAGTACTGTAATGGGAGAAGGCCTTAGTGTAATTTGTCAATATCCCAACCCGTACAATGTACGTTTAAATGAGAATTAATTAGAAAAGCATTTATTACTTCAACTCTTCCATTATATACTTTATTTAAATCTACCAGTTTACGTGCATTACACGTACAATTCAAATCTTCCCATTATATTCTTTATATTACTTTAAAAAATATATATTTATTAACAAGTGCTATATTATATTACTTTAAAAACTATATACTGATTAAAACGTGCATATCGTACGTGTTAAATACTAGTTATAATAAAGATTATAAAGATAGATTAACCCTGATTAAGGGGGTGATTGAGCAATTAAGAAGAGGAAGAAAAATCGGATACAACTCACCGTTTGAAGCAAGTAGATCCAATTGCAAGAACAGGTTGATGGAGCCTTGCCCTAATTCCTGAGTCACGCATATATATCCGTTCATCGAATCTGACGCAGGACTAACGTCGCACAACGTCAACATGTAAATCGGACTTGGCTTCCTTTTCTTGTCCTTTTTATAGACACAACATGCCAGATCAAAACTGAGAACGTGCTTCTCACGTGCTGCAAACGCGTTCCTCCGGGCCCACTACCGCTGGTTGTAGCAAGTGCAAAACGTGACAGAAAAATGACACCTGGACACGTGGCAGTGAGTAGCTGGATGGTGTTTTGTGTTTGAAGTGGAAAGGGAAGATGAAGATGTTGATGCTGGAAGTGATAGCCAGCTAGCCTAACACGTTGGCGGTGACGCCCTGCAGTCAGTTTTGGTGGCTTGGGGGTGCTCAGGGGTACTCCGCCTTTTTTCTGTTATTACAAATCTGCCACTAATGTATTCTGCGGGCGGCTATGGCACACAGTAATTGCACGATCATAAATTACATTACATATATCCTATTTTCAAATCAAATTTGCCATTTACATAAATATTCTGCGGCTAAACTAGGGTTGGCATTTGAGTCAACAAGGCTGGGCCGGGCCCTGGCCCAAACTACCCGGGTTGGCCTGAGTTTCAAGCAAGGTTCGGATTGGGTTGGGTCATTAACCGTGCCAGGCAGGACCGTGCCGGGTTGGAAAGTCGGAAACTCGACCCGAATCGACCAACGAACCCGTATCGGGCCGCTGGTTGACCCAGAAAATTCATGAGTTGATTTTTTTTTTTAAAACTCCAATTTTTTAAACAAGAATGTACGACAAGAACATATTTATGAAACTAAATTGTATATATTATTAATTTCAACTTCTATGAAATGTTTACAATTTTTTACATACAAATACTTGTAATAAAATTCCAAAAAATAAACAAATTTCTTGAATTTCATGTTTAAGGGGATAATTTAGAGTTCGAGATAGCCTAGAGTTAGATTGAAGAGAGACATTGGACTATTATCGTGTACCTCTGCTTAACCTAAACCTAGGATCTTATCGTCCTAATTTCCCTACTCTTGTTGCTGATCTACATGTGATTCCACTTGTTGAGGTGTCGATCGCTTTTTCTTGAGTTCTGTCTTTAGCCTTTATCCAATTTTTCGTGCACACGAGCATCTCCAACGAATCCAGGCTTCAAGCGATTCCTGTAATCTGTTAAAACCCCGCCACTTGTAGATTAAACACTTTCTGAAGCAACTGTAGAGACATGAGGAGTTATTAGATAGATAGACATATGTGAAAGAATAATAAAAAGATTTTCATGGTCTTTCCACCATTTATAGCACTTCAGTCTTAGTACTATAACTCTCACTATCTTGTTGATTATTCCAATTTAATTTATTAAATGCATTAGTCCTAGATTTTTTTGATTGAATACGAGTAAGTAAATTAGCATTGACATCTTCTAATGTACTCTTACCTTTACTTATAGAAGTAGAAGAAAAAGATGTTACTATACTAGTTGTACTACCAGATGCAAAAGTTCTATAATAATAATAATCATGTAAGTTATTCAATGTCGATTCAAAGCAAGTTAAAAATTCATTACAATCATGTTCAGATCTCTCTCTAAAAACAAGAAAAACATTTCAATCAAACTTCACGTACCCGCTAATTTGATACAATGATCCATAACAGTAGCAATACAATACAACATAGGAGAATGATTAAAATATTTCAAAAATTTATTATAAGCAGGAATAACAATATGACTAATGTATTGGCCTGAAATCTTGTCTTGAAAGTTTGCATCATAGTAATTATTGAAATAAAAATACTACTAGTAATATCATAAAATTAAGAAAACTTCACAGTTGTGGTTTTAAAAGGTTTCAAAAATCTTAACAAAGATTCCGCAAAATACCATGATTGGTGAGTCATTTCAAATTTTTCCATGTTTTTGGCAATACAAAAATCGTTTATAATATCTTTGTATTGAGTAACAATATTTAGTAAATCGAAAGTAGAGTTCTATTGGTGCTTAACATCTCTAGAAAATTTTCTAAAATGTATTCCTCTAAGTTTAACCCTTGCTTTAAATTCTTGATGCATAACATAACTCAAAGCAATAAAATGTACACAATTTCTAATTGCATTCACCTAATTTCAAAGCAACATGTACATATAAATTTAAAATATGACATGTACATCTAACATAAAAATTTCAAGACATTGAGGAACTAATTGTTCTTTTAAAGTTGTAATTGACCTATTGTTGTTGGAGACATTATCAAAACTAATAGTAAAAGTTTTATTGTGAATTTGAAATAAATCACAAACTTCTAAAATTCGAGTTGCGATAATCATACCACTATGGTGATACGGCAAAACAACAAGTGATATGATTATATTTTGAGTCATCCAATCACTATCGATCCAATGAAAAGTTATGTCCATCATCGAAATATTGTTACAACCTTTCCAACAATCAGAGGTTAACGATACTCTGCAAGTCAAAGAATATAAGAGTGCAATTAATGCGTCTTTCATTTTGTTATAAAGTTTAAAACAATTAGTCTTGAGTGTGTTTCTAGAAATTCTTTTAAAATGTGGATTTAGTGTATTTTCGTTAAATGTCTCTACGTTCATACTCTCAGAATAGGAAAATGTAACTCATCCTTAATAACTAGTTTGACTATTTCCCGACAAACAATTTCGGAATCATAGAGGTGGTTATCTATTTGTCCGGTCCTAGGATTGATTTTTTGCTGTGATTGTTGGTCTTGTACTAGTGTGGGGTGTACATCTAAAATATGTCATTTAATTGTACTTGTACGTACCCCCACCTTCTTCCATTTGTAACTCTTACTATAAGTTTTATAAATCTTATGTCCTATACTACGATTTTCCTCGTCGGGATTAAGTCATATAATTTGTGTCAATCACTAGTTTTCTCTCGAGTTTTTCTACCAGAAGTGGGTTGTGCGGATTCGGTTCCATGTGTTTGTGTGTCAGTAGTATGCATTCTTTGTTCTATATCGTGTGAAGGAACATCTTGAGAACCTATGTTAAGCATATAATTATATTCGGACTCTAATTGTGGGATTTTTAGAGGCCACTAAGAAAAACTAGTAGAACCTTGTCAACTTTGGTTACGGCCGCTGCATTATGATCTAAACTTGATAAATGGTTTGTAAAAGTAGTTTATGTAAAAAAATGGTTTCTAGTATTTTAGTAGTGTATGTGATGCAACAAAAAAAAATGATATAGGAGGTATATGTAAAAGAAAAATTCTAAAAAACAATAAGAGGGTTGAGAGAGAGAGAGAGAGAGTAGTGAAAAACCAATAAACAAATATGATAAAAAAAATATAAAGCTACAGCAAAAATAAAGGATTAAGAGAGTTGGGAAATTTTGACACCGTACTTCACAAATAATCGTATATAGAGTTGAGAGAGAAAATAATAATAGAGAAGCTCTAGAAGTAGATGAAGTTGAGTGAGATTGCAGTAGACGTAGTCACTTTTTCATAGTAAAAGAGGGAGAGATTCTTTGTTGAGAGAGTTTGTAGTAGACATAGTTAAGAGTATTGAGTGAACACGAATACACTCAAAATTGTTCACTTCGTTGTTGAATGAATTTGAATGAATTGAGTAGCAGTAATAGTAGAGAGAATAAGAGAGTTGATACATGAAGGCGTGAAAAAATTGGAGTGAATTAGGGAAGAATTTTTATAGCACCCCCCCCCTTCCCGCAAAGAAAAAGCAAAAGCAGACTTAACGGTCGACCCATGCGAGTCTACTGTTCGAACGGTGTGGGTCAAACTATGCTCAACCCACGGGTCGGCGGGTCGGGTTCGGGCGGGTTTGGATTTTTTTTGCGGGTTGGCGAGCCGAGTTTAGCAGGTAGATTTTGGGTGTTTTCGACCCAAGTCGACTCGGTAAGGGTAACGGGTTCGACCCGAACCCGAACCGGGTCAATGCGGGTCAGGTCGAGTGGAGCGAGTTGCGGGTGGATCGCGGGTTGACCCAACTCGGATGCCATCCATAGGCTAAACCTTATAAAATATTTATCCTTTTGGACTTAAGTATGATTATTTTGTTTTTAAAAAGAAGATAAATTTCAGTTAACCATACTATGGTTTATGGCTTTGGCAGTTTACTATGCTGAATGTTTTTTTGGCAATTAACCATACTGAAGTTATTATTATTTTTTTTTGGCATTTTATCGTACTACACACATAAATAAATACACAAATGGCAACCAAAATTACGAAACTTTGCATGTATGTCGGATTCACCAAACATAAGCCAACCCAACTTGTAGAAATGAATTTCGACTCACGGTTTACGAGATACAAGAAAAATCAAAATAAAGTGATACATGGGCCGTATCTCTCAAATCGTGAGCCGAAACTCACTTTTACAAGTTGGGTTAGCTTGTGTTTGGTGAATTCGACCTAATCGCAAAGTTTTGTAATTTTTGATTGCTGTTTGTGAAATTTTTTCAAGTGCGGAGTTTGCCCAAATGTAAAAAAAACTAACTTTAGTAGAGTTAATTGCCAAAAAAAAGTTCAGTATGTTTAACTGCCAAGCTACCAAACTTGAGTCAGGTTAATTGAATACCCAATAAAAAATTAATGAAATAAAATATGTGTACGAAATAATATATTTTATCCACACGTGCTACTTTAATATAGTGGTAAAGTAAGGACTGGTATACCCTTGTGCAAATTGCAAAAATTTTACAAAAAACATATCTCAAATTTAACTAAATTATGTTACAAGGTATATTAAAACACATTAACATTCAATAAAAAAATTTGGCAGTGCCTGCCCATACATACAACCTTTTCTCTCTATATAACAATCATTTAATTAAGAATACTCATTCGATGCAATATAGTAAGAATATTATACACAACACAACATCCAAACTCAAACATTTGATACAATAAGACACCTTCAAACTCAATCACAATAATCATTACATTGTCCAAATACTTAAATTCCAATTATATATCCAACAAAGGGCTAAACTAAATTGGCCCTGATAATGAAAGACTCCAATCCAAACAGTTAAAATACAAAATTAATTTTCTAACCAATAATAGCTTATAGCTAGGTAAACACAAAATCAACAAAGAAAACAGTGTACTAATTTCAACATGGAGGTAATTACATTCTCCAAACTTTGACATGACGAGATTTAACATCATTGAGTGACATGAACATTGCAGTTTTGTTCTACAAAATAAATAAATAAATAAAATAAAATGAAATGAAATGAAAAGTTAGTTAATTGCATAACATTTAAAAGTCAATTACTTATATAGCGACATAAATAAATTTGAATTGATATAACCTGATACATAAATGAAAAATAGAATAACTGAAACGTTGATAAATTCTAATTATAATGAGACTGGTATATGGAAATGTAATAGACCACACATCGGTCGCTACATGATGACATTCTGAGATACTTAAATCTAAAAATATTGCTTGTCAATAACTATTATTTTAATCTTTGAATATAATTATGATTGTTAATGATATCTAACTTTTTAATTGATTATTATGGAGTTACACACTTCTTGATATACCACATTACGTATACAATTATTAGTCTTTTCAGAATCATTTGAGTTATCTGTTAGTAAGATCTTCCAGCCAAAACAGGAAGTTCAACGCGATAATGTTACATACAATTAACCATGTGTAAACACATGTCTGTTTAGATAAACCCCAATATTATGGAGAGTTTGACCTTGACTCTTATTTATTGTCAAAGCAAATGCAAACTTTATAGAAAATTTTTCTCATTCTGAGGACAAATGTCCACATTGTTTTTGCACTTTTTTCGTGTGTTCAATGATTCAGCCCTCTTTTTGCCAATTCGAAATAGATCCTTTTATCTTCTGAAAAAAATTATTTGAAAGAGATAAATAGTCTTATAAAAAAATAAGGGTAAATTTCACTTAACCCTACTGTAGGTTATTCCTTTGGCAGTTTACCATATTGAAGTTTTTTTATAGCAATTAACCATACTGAAGTTATTTTTTTTTGCGTTTTGGCCTACTCTGCCTATTTTGAGCAGTTTTTTTACTGTGAATTGTCTAAAATACCCCTATTGGTTCAGAGTAATTGTGATCTTTGTTGACATGTCAATAGGGATATTTTAGACTTTTCACAACAAGAAAATTGCTCAAAATAGGCGGAGTAAGCCAAAACGCAAAAACAACAACTTCAGTATGTTTAATTGCCAAAAAGTACTTTAGTATGCTAAACTGCCAAAGGTATAAACTACAATATGGTTAATAAATTTACCCAAAAAATAAACATTTACTTAAAATTTTTTTAGCATTCTTTATTATTATTATTATTATTATTATTATTATTATTATTATTTCTTTCTTTCTTTATACCTGAGGTATTTGAAGTAAATATTCAAACATTTTTTATTTCAATAAATATATTAAATATCCTATCCAAAATTCAAGTCACTATTAGCATTGTTATAAATACCCGAAACCCGGATCCGACCCAGAACCGACCAGGACCTGGCATTGGACCGGAACCGACCCGGCCTATCGGGTCCGGGTCCTAAATAGGACCCATTGTACTTTCGGGTCCGGGTCCGGATCCGCTCAAAAGAGAACCGACCCGGACCCAGACCCGGACCCGGACCCAGACCCGTTAAAAAAAATTCAAAAAAATCAATATAAAAATAAATATTATATCCTCATTCATCCCCTCCTTTCTCCTCAATTCTAAATCTTCCTTTTCCAAACTCAAAACTCAAAACTCATGCAATTTTATTCTCTCATTTAGTCTAAATCATCCACTCGCCGCCTCCGCTCGCCGCTCACACTCCTGCTCAATATTTTAATAGGAACCGGACCCGGAACCAGATCCGGTCCTCACGGGTCCAGGTCCGGGTCCGGGTCCAATTTCTGAACCCGTAGGGGACCGAATCCGGATCCGGATAGTGAAGGACCCGACCTGATCCGACCCGATACCAATGCTAGTCACTATTTCCTCGACAAAAGTCAACTCCAATCACCACTGCGGGTGTAGAAGCATGTTACATTTTGCTTAATGTTCCAAACTTTGAGATTCCAATTAAATGTACAATTTCCACAATTTAAACAATTACTACTTTTACATTATAAAGGAATTTCTTTTGTGAACTAAAATTAGAAAATATTACTTGGTTATTCTATTTTTGCTTACTTTGTCTAACTAAGAGCATCTGTAGTCATTGGCTATTTTGCCAGAATTTTTAAATTTTGGCAAAAAAAAAGTGCTGCAGTTATTGGCCAAATATTCAAAATTTGGATTTCTGCGCTACAATAGTCGGCTGTATTTAGCAGACGAAATGGCAATTGCGAAATATAGCTAACGAAAGATAATTTTTCGTCCGTTTCGATCGGACGAAAGATTATCCTTCGCCGCTTAATTTTGTTTGTATTTTTTTCCCATCAAACGGTAATTAATTTACCGTTCCAAAAATTGCGTCATTCTCGGACGAGGGATTATTCCCCGCCGTTGATTTTTTATTTTGTATTTTATTTAAAAAATGATCGGACGAGGGATTATCCCATGTCTGTTCCATTTTTAAAATAAAAAAACAGAAATGTGCTGGGACGAGAGATGATGCCCCGTCCCATACATTTCTCACCATAAAATTTCTATACAACCACCCCATAAGTCATTTGTATGGGTTAAATTTAAGTTTAAATATTAATTAATTAAAAATCAAGAAATAATTCGGATTAAATTAATATTTTTTAAGGAATTAATTAGCCTTTGATTTCCCGTCCGTTCGATTTTTTTTTAATTTTTACGTCGGACGAAAAATAATCTTTCGTCATAGATTATAAAAAGTCCAAAATTGGCATTCGACGAATGCATTCGACGAATGCAGCGCAAAGTCATTTTTTCCATTTCCATTTGCCAAATACCCAAAATTTGGGTCTCCACAACTACAGATGCTCTAAATGCTTAAATAAGAAAACATTAAAAGCATCTGTAGTCGTTGGCTATTTTTCATTTTTCCAAAAAATGAGAAAAAAGGCGTTGCAGTCGTTGGCCAAAAACCCAAAATTTGGGTTTTGGTGAACAGGAGACTGCCAAATATGGAAAAAGATTTAGGATTTTGGAAAATATAGCAATCGAAAGATGATTTATCGTCTGTTGCATCGGACTAAAAAAAAGTTTCGTCGGAGAGATTTTTACTGTTCTGAAAAGTATCGGACGAAAATTAATTTTCCGTCTCAAAAAAATAAATAAAAATAAATCAATGGACAGGAAAAGATTTCCCGTCCGATCGAAAAATTAAAAAAAGAATCAACTTTCCTCATTCCTTGGACGAGGGAAGGATACCCGTCCCCCTTTTTAAAAATTTGTTTTAATTTTTTTTTTTTTGGCTGGACAGGAAAAGAATTCCCGTTCGTTCCAATATTTATTTTATTATTATTTTTACTTCAGATGAAAATTCGTCTTTCGTCTGAAAATTTGAAATTTTCGAATACCCATTTTTTGGTAATCAACGACTACAGCGCAAAGTCAAATTTTTTATTTCCATTTGCCAAATAGCCAAAATTTGGGTCAAAGACGACTACGGATGCTCTAAGAGCATCCGCAGCTGTTTTGTACATTTGCCAATTTGCCATGTTTTGGCAAATGGCACGCTGCAATTGTTTTCTATTTTGTCATATTTTGACAAATTGGCTACAGTCGATTCTCAAAATGAGAAACAAAATAGCGATTCTCAAATTATAGAGGACGGTACAACATATACCGTCCCTCTTATTTTAATATTTTTTAATCGAGCCGGACGATATAACATATACCGTCCCAAAAATAATTTTTTTTTTAAAATAGGGGTCGGACGGTATAACATATACCGTCCCATTTTATTATTATTATTATTATTATTATTATTATTTTAAATCCAACGGCCAGATTTTATTTTAAAAAAAAATCCCACAATTCTCGGACGGTACAACATGTACCGTCCTTGAATTGTCGCTTTATCAGTGGGTAGGTTAGGTTTAGTTAATTAGGTTTAGTTAGTTTTTAATTAGGTTTAGTTATTATTATATTATTTAATTTATTTAATTAACATATTTTAATAGTTAATAATTAATTAACATTTTTAACTATTTTTTTAAACAAATGAGACGGTACAACATGAACCGTCGCTCGCTTTTTTCAAAAAAAAATGCGCGACGATAAATGTTGTACCGTTTCACGTAAAATTTTATAAAAAATGAGAAACATATAGCAAACAACTACTGCAGCAACTATTGCTATTTGCTACTACTGTAGCTGCAATTTTTTACAAAATAAGAAGCACCATTGTTGATGCTCTAAGAGCATCCACAGTCGTTTTTTTCATTTGCTATAAAATGACAGCTACAGTAATAGCAATTGGACGAGGATCGTGCAGTGGTGCTTTGCTAAATTTTTCTCATTTGGATTAGAGACGGGATATGATATCCCGTCCCTCTCTTTTTAATTTAAAAAAGGTGTAGGACGGTATATCTTATACCGGACGGGTAATCATTTTCCCCGTCTCTTAACAAAAAAAAAAAACTAAACTATATTAACTATTAAACTATATTAATTTAATAAATTAAATAATATAATAATAACTAAACCTATCCAAAAACTAACTAAACCTATTTAATTCCACCTAACCTACCAACTAAAACCAATTAAACTGTATTAATTAAACCTACCCATTTAATACCCCACATTTCATGGACGGGGAATCATTCCCCGTCCGGTACATCATGTACCGGCCCACCATTTGGGTTTTTTTTTCTTTATTTTTCTTTCCGGCCAATCATGGCCGTTCATTTATTAAAAAAAAAAAAGGAGAGACGGGGTTACATACCCCGGCCGGGTATGTCCCCGTCTGAGGGAATCATAAAAATTTTTTTTTTTTAAAGTAGGAGAGACGGGGTATCATATCCCGGACGGGGTATGTTTCTCCGTCCTTTATAATTTGAGAATCGTTATTCTGTTTCTCATATATGAGAAACGAATATAGCACATTTGCCATAAAATGACAAAATGAGAAACGATTGTAAAGGTTCGTTTGTCATAATATGACAAAATGGCATTTATAGAAAACGACTCTGGATGCTCTAATCAGATAAATTTATCCAATTTGAAGTTTTCATTCTTAAACCCAACCGGGCCCCACCCAAAGTCGGCGCCCCAAACGATACACTGCAGCGATTTTTTTATTTTTTATTTTTCTCAGATAAAAAATGCCGACACCAAAAGCAAAGGCCAGTTCCGTAAATACCTCAACGAACCTACTCCAAAATCGTAAATCACCACCCACCTGTCAAAAAGAAAAATAAAAAAAATGTCGCCAAGGAGTTCCATCAGCATCCCCATTTCCCTCCCCACCGCCCTTCCCCTCCATTAAAACCCCCCTCAATTCCTCCTCCTTCTCTCCCATCCCATTCCCATCATCAATACCAAATTCCAACATCACAAATCTCGTTTTTGTTTAAAAAAGAACCATCATGGCAGCTCAACGCGATAAAGAGGAGACGGAGCTAACCCTAACCACCGAAACCCTAACGCTGACTCTATGCGTCAACAACTGCGGCCTCTACGGCGACCCCGCCACGAACAACATGTGCCAGGCCTGCTTCCGCGACAAGATCCGGCCGTCCACTTCCGGATCGGGTCCCAGCAAGGCCAGATCCGACCCGATCCGGACGGTTCAAGAGGAGAGGACCGAATCGGAAGATCCTGCTGGCGTGGAGGTGGCGAAGATGGTGGTTTTGGCGGGAAAGAGAGCGGCGAATCGGTGCTTGAAGTGCGGGAAGAGGGTGGGGTTGACGGCGTTCAGGTGCAGGTGCGGGGATCTGTTTTGTGGGGACCACCGATATTCGGACCGGCATGGGTGTGGGTTTGATTATAAGAAGGATGGGAGGGAGAGGATCCAGAGGGAGAATCCGGTGGTTAGAGCCGCTAAAATTGTTAGGATTTGAGAAATGGATTAATTCTAAAAAAAAAAAAAAATTTGATGATTTTAGATTATCAAGTGAGATGGAATTTGGGATGTTATTTGAGATATTAGAGTTTGTATCTTTATAGAAGAAATTCCGCTAAACGGAGCCGAATGAAAAAAACAGAATTTATGTAATCCATCTCAATCTCAATTAGTCGGGGAAAAAATGTTTTGTTGTTTGTTATTTGGTGGGGGAGGGGAGGCAAATATAGAAGTCAGATTGATATGAATATGATGATTATTTGTCTTATTTCTGCTCCTTAATTCTCTCTTTTGAATTTTGGGGATTTTTTTTTCTTCCCCTTCCATGGTCGACAAGGCCTGTTGCTCGGTGGCAGAGAGATATTCAACATCTCAGGTATCCAATATTACAATCATTTTTTTTTATTATAAAGTAAAAAATAAAAAGAAAATTATCAAACTTTGTTATTTGCACTGTATACTAGGATTTTATCCCATACCAATAAGTCACTTTCTAAAACTATTTTTCAAACTAAGACACTTTATATATTTTCCACTAATTTATACATTTTTCTGTGTGAGTTAGTTGAAGCGGTATCGAAATTCACTAATAAGAATAACGGTTATTTAGCGGTTACTTGTGATTTTTTTTTTGTCATCACAATTTAAATTATCTGCTCTAGTATATATGAAGTTACTGATGAGAATAACAATCTTATCTCAATTATATTGAAATATAAAAAAATTGCTTTAGCTTACTCTTTGGAAGAAATTATACTAAGAATAACGGCGTAGTAAAATATTTTGTTTTTTTTTTCTCCTGCCCTCGGGAATGGTAAAAGTGCTCCAAAATCTTTGAGAGAAGTTCATTGTTTCCATCAGTGGCTTCAAAAACTCAGTAGTGATGATGGGAATATCAAGGATGCATTTTTTTCATTCTTTTCCCATGGAGTAATAAATTTCTGGAATGACCAAATGTTTCAATATAATTGAGACAAAGGCGTTATTCTCATCAGCTATTTCATATATATATATTGTAGTCGTTGATGAAAATATCTGCAACTAAAAAAATCTTTTTAATAAAAAAAAAATATAAGTTGCCGCTATTTCTATCATCGTTCTTAGAAGATAGGCCGCTATAACGAGACAATGTCTCACTCACAAAGTGTCTAAGTTTGGGAAATAGTTTCAAAATTTACCTTAGTATAGAAAAAAACCCGATACCAAAAGGAATGAAGCTTAGTGGGCCCCTATTTTGAAATCTCTTTTAAGACTATTAATTTTTTTGAAATACTCATTAATTTTAGGGTTTTTAACACTTGTATCTCTAATAAATAAGCTAATGTCATATATATCCCTCATAAATGAATATTAGCATATTTATCTCTAACAATGTGAGTATTAATTATATATATCTCTTATTTTAGAAGATTGTTGAGATTGAGATTTGAGATTTAGGGATGAAGTTGAAGATGTGGTTGTGAGGTTTGCATTTTTTTGGGGAGGTGGGTTCAGCTAGAGGTGGTGGCTGGGCAATAAGAATAGAGTGGAGTTGGATTGCCGGTAGGAATTTGTAATTGCTGGAGAAGAAGATGAGAAAATAGTAAGAAAAACTTTTGCGACTAATAGTTGAAACAGAAAAGCTTCTAGACACTAGCATCCTATAATCGAATTTGACACAAGAAAATACTACAATCGCCGGCAGAATTCTAACCAAGTGTCAACTTGAGATGAATCTCAGATTGTTAAGGACAAATGTGATAATATTCATTTGTGAGAGAGAGATATAATATTAGTTTATTTGTTAGGAGCACACTTATTAAAACCTCTAAATTCTATTAAGTTTTATGATGTGACCCCCTTAAAAATTATATATATATATATATATATATATATATAGAGTAATGTTCCGTTGTGCACTAGGTCTCTGTGTGCACTCGTGTGCACTTGATTTTTCCACTTTCGTATTAACGATCCGAACCGTTCACATTGATCTACATATCTAAATTATTCTAAATATGTAAAATCAATTTATTTGAAATTCATTTGCTCATCCATTGAAGTGTTACAAAATTGTATGGCTAAAAATCGTTGTTTTTTATTGTCATATGATGGATTGACAAATAAATTTTAAATAATTTGATTTTACATATTTAGACTAATTTTGACGTGTAGATCATTATGAACGGTTCGGATCGTTGATACGAAGGTGGAAAGGCCGAGTGTATACGGAGCCCTAGTATACAACGGAATATTTCTATCTCTCTATATACATACTAGTATTATACACGTGCTGTGTACATGGGAAAAATGGGGGGAATGAAAAGGACTCTACCAGCACATGCGTTGCACGGGTTGGGATATGGACAAATTACACTAAGGTCTTCTCCCATTATAGTAGTAGAGATATGTTTTTTTTTATAAAAATTCTCTACGGCAAAATTATTTTGACTTCGTGTCTAAATACAAAATAGACAATAATTTTTTTTTTGTTGATAAAATAGATAATATTACTTTATTTTATATCTTACTGTATCTTAATGTAATAACTCAAAGAACGTAATAGACATCACCTGGCAAGACAAATGTTTTATTCATTGTTTTAGGTATTTGTAATCAGCTGTATGCCACGTATATTATTTATGCTCATAAAAGCTACAGATATCAGGTACTGGGGCATCAATGCAAAGCTTATCCTCAAAATGATTGTCCTTGTGTGGGGGATATTTTCAAAGCCAACAATAATAGCTCACAGGAATTCTCTCTTTGCTCTGTCTTTGTAATGTTCTCATAATAATAAGATAATGAAGTGATAATAATAAAAATCGCAACAAATTAAAATCGTACAATTTTAGTACAGATCTTAAAGTTCCTATACATAGATTAGTCATTATGGATATCTTTAACAAGTTCGGATCTTCTACAGGCTCATTTAAAAGATATGAGCAACTTTCAAGCCCATTGAAAGCAACTAGACCCACTAGGAGAGATACCCAGCCCATGAGAGATGTAAGTCAAATCTCTTATCCCCAGATAAGAGAATCTTATCTCTTAAGGGAGAGAATCAACATGAGATAAAAAATTTATGTCAATCTAATGGATTCATATCAATCTCTTAAACTGTTTCTCAGACCTATAAATATCTTTCCCCCTCCTCAGTCAGAAGGTAATCAATAATTCGCAATTTCTCTCTCAAATTCTCTTTCTCTCTCTGGTTCTGACTTGAGCGTCGGACTTGAGCGTTAGCAACCATTGGTTTCAGATCACGATGTTCAATGAACGATCCAGATCCACTCTCAGGAACTCTAACCACTTTTTACGGCGATATCAAAGCTTAAATCTTTAGTAGTTTTCTTCAAATATCGACTTACTATATGTTTGCTCCCAACCAAAATAAGCAGCAACAGATTGGCGTATTCTGTGAAAAACTACACAAATCAGACTTACCGTCATGCCACAAAAACTAAGAGGCAGAGAGGCACCCTCAAGCCGTCGCACTAGTTCTCTTTGTCAATCAGCTCCTCCCATGGAGGACCCAATTGTTGGTGTATGCCCTAGAGGTTAGTTGTGTATTGACATTACTAGTTTACGTTGCATCATGACATTTATTTCCTATTGAGGTATTATATTTATTGTGAATTAAATGAACAAAATAAAGTCATTAGAATAGTAAGTTCAATGCCATGGGATATCACGTGCATGACTTTATTGTGGGATCCTATTGACTGAAATCAGAATACTATTCTTAAATGTCCCTGGTCATGTATTATTGTGAATTACGACAACGATAATACATAGATACTAGTGCGTGCGTAGACTGATAACCATTCTCACGGGTCATGAATATGAGATATCAAGTCTTCACATGAATAGATATTAGAATAATAATGTACTGGACTGACCCACCATGAGAACACTGCATAAATCTTTATGTCAGTGTCATAAGCATTTCTTACAGTGATCATGGTGTACGTAGTCCTTTGACTTGAAGTCACTATGGTTTCCTACATGAGAAGTTTCATGTTTTAATGCCATCAAACGTTGCCCGTAATAAAGTGATTATAAATTCGACTATTGGATATACTACAAATCATGCAGAGGGATGTGAGTGACTTAGATAGAATTTGTCACTCCTACATAATATGAGCGATATCTACGGACCTTTTGATTGAGTGAGACTGCAAAATGCATGACCGTGCTAAAATGAGTCAATATGAGATGTTGAGCTCATTTATTTTAGTAAGCCTACTCGGACATCAAGAAACCAAAGATTGAACTATACAAGGGTGAAATGCTCTATACCTTGTGGTCAGTTAAGATATCTGGACAAAAGGACTAGACTACATGGTAGCATTGGTCACGGATATGTTATGTCAAATTACTGGCATTCCCGTTATTTGAGTAGCAGTGATGTATTGATAGATACCACTCATTGTTTGTAACACTAGAATAGGATTTTAGTATTACCGTCAACGTAATGGGAACCTACTGGGTCACACACTTAGAATGGATTGAAATTAAGATTTAAATTCATGAGATGAATTTAATTGAGTATCATAATAAGACTTGGACTCCTGATATTGTTGGGTAATTAATTAGATTAAATGTGCCAACTAAAGTTAGAGGAGCCACACACGAATCTGACCCAGGTCAGATTGTGAACCCAAACGCCTCACAACTCTCTTAGGGTTGATTTTCTGCAGCTATATATACGATATATTTAAGTGGAAAAGACATAGGAGAAAATCCTAGTTGTCACATAAATTTTAAGAAAGAGAGATCGTGAGGAACATCCCCTTTTCACAGCTAGTACCGCGGCATGAGGGAGAGCTTGGTTTCATCCGTGCGTGTGGATACAGTAGAGGCACCACAACATTTGCAGTGCTGTGATTGACATATTTTGGCGACACCAGATCAATCTTTAAGGTATAACTCTTAAACACGATTTATAATTTTCGTATGGATCCATGGCTAGGTTTTGATATTTTGTGAATTTTTCCCCTCTGTGTAATCCATGATTGCCCCCAAAACCTAACACCAATAACTCATCATCAACCAGATCAGCCTCAATAGCCTAGTCAAGCTTCTGTCAACGGAGAGACACTGAGGGGCTCCTGACAAAGTCGTCATGAACAACGCCATATCTCAGTCCATAATCCTTTAAGCAATTCAATAGCCATGCGAGGCCCCTAGGGGTTAAGAGGCCTCTGCCAAATCATCAGTGCTAGGCAACAAGAAACTAATCTCCGAATCCATTTGGATGTGAGGTGCGCCCGAACCGAGGCCTCCCTCTTAGAACGTCAAGTAAACCGAAGAAGCAACTATCCTCGAAGGCCAAGATTTAGATACTCCTCCTCTCACAGGGAGCGCACTGCAGAAAGAAGCCCAACTCATGAGAGTCGAAAATATCTTGAGAGAGACAAAGAGCAAGAGGCACAAGTCACTAAGACCGAGTTAGAAAACTTCAAACAAGACATCCTCTGAGCTATTCGATGAACTCATGAAGAGGATCGATGCTCATGGAGCCGCCATTTAACTACGTCAAGAGAAGAATCCAAGACTCAACTAGATCCAAGGAGAAGGACGACTACGTCCTTTGCCGCATCCGAGTAGTAGAAGATCGCCTGAAACAAATAAAGAATGAGGGGAACCGCTTTAGCAGGACTTACCATCCTAGTCGACCTCCTTTTAGCAAATCCATCATTGATGCACCAAATTCCTAAGAACATCAAAGCTCCTCACTTTGAGTCATACGATGATAAATCAGACCCGGCTGATCATATTGAGAGTTTTAAAACTCTTTTGATGGTCTACAATGCCAATGATGCGCTCATGTGTTGAACATTCTCTGCAACTTTGAAAGGATTAGTAAGGAAATGGTATTCCCGTCTTACTCCAGTGTCAATATTTTCCTTTGATCAACTCGAGGAGCTTTTCATAGCACACTTCATTACTAGCCGCAAGACTAAAAAAATAAGTGCTTCCTTGCTGAAATTGAAATAAAAAGACAGAGAACTGCTGAAGGACTTTGTCAAGCACTTCATAGCTGAAGGTAGGTCTATCTCCTCCTTAGATTTGTCAGTGACGTCTGCCGCCTTCTGCCACAACGTCACTAACAAAGACCTGAATGCCTTCCTCGCAAAGAAGCCTCATAAAGATTAAACTGAACTCTTAGAAAGGAGTGACAAATATATCAGATTAGAGTAAGCTCTTTATCCTCAAAGAAAAAAACGATTCATCTTCCAGGAATAGACAGAAGAATGTAAGCGAGGAAGAACCCAGAAAGTTTTAGAAAAATGGCATAGGTCAATGTTGTCCACTTCCAATGCCACCATTCGACATGTTCATTCCTCTCAATGCAAACGTATTAGCCATCCTCAAAGAAGTTGAGAAGGAAAGAATAGTTCGCTCTTCCCCCAAGATGTCCACAACTAGAAAAAAGGATACATGAACAAGTGGTGCACATTTCATAGAGACCATAGACACACCACTAACAACTGTCGAGCCCTTAAAGAAATACTTGAAGGCTTGATTCACCGAGACTATCTCTCTCAAATTGTCCAACCAAAACAACAATGCTAAATCCCTATGGCACCGCCGGGGGGGGGGGGGGGGGGGTGCTAATAAGCATTGAGAGAGACCCTCTGAATCGCAAGATTCAGAACACAACCATTCTTCACTCTATTCATGGAGGTCCGATGGAGAGAGATTCCAACTCCACTCGCAAAGCATTTGTCATGGAAGTCAACTCACTACATAACATCCTACCTACCAAGAGCACCGGGGTCCCAATATCTTTCATCGATAAGGACTTAGAAGGTGTAACCCCTTCCATTAATACGTATTTTTAAAGTATTTCACCGTTTTTAAATTCTCAGTATCTTATAACTATTCTTTCTTAATTGATTTTATTATTTAAACTATTTTATGAAACCCAATTATTTATTATAAGCCCAATTTCGTACTTTAATTTTATTATTTATTAATCTGAGCCCGGTTGTTATTATAAGCCCAATTCCATATTTTGATTTTATTATTTATTTATCCTGAGCCCAGAATTTAGCCCAATACTCTAATTATTTTATTTAAATATTTTGAGCCCATGAACCAAGCCCAAACCCACTAACCCAGTACCCATCTCTATAATTGTACAGACTTACCTATATACCTACCCGTATACAATTTCTTTACACTTTCCCCCACTTTTTAATTCTCGTACCAACACATTGCCCCCACCTTGCAGACACGTTCCCCCATGCCCCTTGTAACTACCCCACGTCTTGACCCCATTACTTTATTCTCTATTTATTCTTTTAAATTCCTCGTTCTCTCTCCCACTCTATTTCCCCCTCCTCTGTCACCAAACTCAACACACAGAGTAACCCCCATTACCCATCGTCTCCCTCTGGCCTCACCGCCTCGACCCACCCCCGACGAGCCTCCCTCTGGCTCCACCTCCGCCAACCATCCCCGCAACACCCCGTTCCCCTTCGTCTTCCTTGGTGAACTCAACCATTCCGCCATTGCTGCCAAACCCTCAACCACTTGACTCGTCATCTTCCTCCAGACCCCCGTCGTCGTCGCCTCCTTACAGTCGACAGCCAGCACCTCTCGCCGTCGGACCCCCATCGCCTTGTCTTGCTCCACCCCGGACCATCATCACCTCCTTCACCGAAGAACCCACCGCTGCTTTTCGTCTCCTACCCCGAGTCCTCTGCCATCGTCTTCCTCTTCCTCATCGCGCCATCGCCAGACCACCACCCTCTCCCCTCGGCAGCCTCCCTGCCTCCTCAACACCCTCCGCCAGCGTCACCATTGCTGTCTGCCGCTCCATCTCGTGCTCACCACAGTTGCCGTTCGCTCTCGTCACCGCTGGAGTCACGAGCTTCCCTGCGCATCGCCTCTCTCTGAGCGCGCCGCTGCCTGTGCCCCACCAGCATCGCAAGATCGTTGCCGTTCCCATTCTCCAGCGCTCTTTCTCTCTCTTCCTCTCTGTGTCGATGTGAAGAAGGGATCTGATTGTATTGGGTGTTTTGGGTTGGTTTGTATCACTGCTTGGTGTTTGTGTGGGATTCGATCGGAGTTGCTGGTTGCTGTTTGTAGAGGTTGGGTTGTGTGGAAAAGTGGAGTTGGTGTTGTTGCTGTTTGTTATTGGGTTGTGAGTTGCTGCTTTGGAGTTTGTGTTGGAGAGTTGCTGTTTAGGTGTTGTTGGTGTATTGGTGTTTGGTGTTTATGTGAAGGGGGGATCCTGTTTGGTGTTTGTGAAGAAGATTGGGTTGTGGAGTTGCTGTTGTTGTTTTGTAATTGTTGCTGTTGGCTCTTTGTTGTGTTGCTGTCTCTTTGTACACTAGTCTCTATGCACGTATCTTGCACGTGCTTCGCGGTCCGGAATTCTGATCTCGTTATTCTGGTGTTCTATATCATCATCGTCGACTAATAGGCAAGTATCTCTTGTACAAATCGTTTGTTCTAGTACAAGCTTCTTTGCAAAATAGCGCAAGTATATTCTTTGACTCTAATTCGTATTATACATAATCCATTGATCTCGTATTCGTACATGATCACGAATACTTTGTTGCCATATGCATTGCATGAACACGATACACACATATACTCTTAGAACTATACAGAATGTTGTGCATGAATTGCTTGTCTTGTTACTAGTTTGCATGTTGTTAGATTAAATTTGCATATGCCATTGCTCACATTAACATGTTTTAGAAACCTTAAAATATGTTTTCTTGCATTGCATAAGTCTTAATACTCGATCCTATCATGTTGCCCGTTCTTGTTGTTGCATGTAGTTATTGTTCATATTTAATTGTAATAAAAAGATAACAAACCGGAGTGTAAGGGAAAAGATTTAGTAGTGGGAAATATAAAGAGCGTACTCGAACGGGAGCTCGTTGTTTCCCGATGCAAATTGCAAGTTACAAGTTGCAAGTTTGCAAATTACAGGTTTACATGTTCATGTTACAAGTTCACATTATATGTTCCACATTGCACGTATCTTGATACAAGATATACTTGACATGTTTTTTCAAGTACGTGACCTATAGAATCCACCACTAGTCTAAATGTTCACTTGATTGTACCAACCATGTGGTATGGGTCGCATGAAGTGCTACCTAAATAGAATTAACAAAAGACATGAGATTAACACGTACACTTGCATGATCCAATTACATGTTACATGTTCCTGTTGACTTGCTTCCTTATTTACATGTTACACGTTCATGTTAACTTGTTTTACTTACTTACTGGTTTACATGTTACATGTTCCTATTGATTTGTTTACTTGTTTACATGCATGCCTTATTCATGATCCTGTTTACATGTTGTATTTCTCCTATTACATAATTCTTGATTCCCAGCTCTTTTTCCTGTTTCTTGTTTTATTTCATACTTGTCCCCTTAGTTTGTACCACTTGCGGTCCGTGACTTGCATTCACGGGTATCTTCTTGTTTCTTCTTCTTGTAATAATATACTTACAGGCTCTGATGGAGATTTACCTGAAGGTGTTGCTGAACAAGTGTTTTAGTCTTGTTTATTTTCATGTTATCTTTAGTTCATGTTTTATTCATGTACTCTTTGTTGTAATCAGGGCATGTTTGACCCGTAACTACTTTGTATTTTCCAGTTGTTGGTTATATCATGTATTATGTCATGTATTATGTCATGTACTGTGTCATGTACTTTTTTTATCCTATTGTAATTATACATGCCTGTGTGGTTTTTTTGTTTTTGAGTTAACTGTACTGCTTATGAATGGTCACGGGCCTCAGTCACGGGCCTGTGTTCCCGTATTCTGGAAAGCAGAGCGTGACAGAAGGTGTCCAAACACCTCATTGCGATGCATTGATCATAAACCTTTACATGGTAAACCATTAGGGTTGCAAACGAATCGAGCTATTCGCGAGCTATTCGGCTCGAGCTCGGTCAAAGCTTGGTCAAAGCTCGGCTCAAATCGAGCTCGAGCTCAAAACCGAGCTCGTTTAGTAAACGAGCCGAGCTCGAGCTTGATTTTTTTTAGGCTAAGCTCGCAAGCTATTCGGCTCGAATATGGTCAAAGCTCGGTCAAAGCTCGGCTCGAACCGAGCTCGAGCCTGAAGGTATTCAGCTTGGCTCGGCTCGATTGCAGCCCTATAAACAATGAGGTACACCGCATCCTGGTGGACAACGAAAACTCAGTAAACATCATTTTCATGAATACTTTCAACTGCCTAAAGCTCTCCCAAGGCCGACTCAAGCCAGCCGATTATACACACCATGGATTCTCTGGTGTCCTCTTTCAAGTCGAAGGAATCATCACACTCGATGTAACAGCAGGAAGAGTTCCCGCTACTCAAACGGAAGCACATGACTTTATGGTAGTAGGCGTCAAAGTCGCATACAACTCAATATTTGGCCGTCTGGGCCTGACGACCTTTCATGCAGTTGCATCAGCCTACCACAAGAAAATGAAGTTCCCAACAACAGCAGCCGTAGGCCAAGTTGTAGGGAGCCAACAGGTAGCACGAGCATGCTACACCACTACAATAGGGGGCTTGGTTTTACCCCTCAATGTCATAGAGATACCGCCGGAAAGCCATCATAATGACTCCAAGAACGTGAACAAGCCTGAAGCCACTGCCATAGAATCCTACCAAGAATTTCCAATCCTGCCAAGTCATCTCCCACCAGGTCCAAATTCGTCCTCGTCAGAATACAGTAATAGAACTGATTCCCCCGCTTGAAACCACTCCGTTCATTCAACGGAAAGAGATAGTCCTGCCTAAATGCATTAGCGAATTTAAAGATAATGGGAAATAATGGGAGGCTCGCTCCAAAATATGCATGTTCAGGTAAGGTCTACCAAGTTGTTCACCTAACGGCTCTGGTAAAGGAGATATCAGGAGGGATTGGGAAAGAGGAACACTTCATGAACTTCAATAAGAGTGCTTATGGCCCTATCATTTATATATATTTTCATATTTTCTAATAAAGGCCAGCCACTAGTGCAGCCGTTTAGTTTTATTTTTCGATAAAGACTGCTTTCACTACTAGTCACTGCATGTAATAAAGGCCAGCCACTAGAGCAACCGCTTAGTTTTATTTTCCAATAAAATTTAGTAGTAATTTTTGCAGAATTATTGTACAACTCTACATATGCATTCCGCTCAAGCTCGATGAATAGCTTGTTAGCTCCATACAACGAGTTCAACGCCCTGCTCTTCGCTCAGGCTCCATCAACAACTCGTTGACTCTATACAACGAGTTCAACATCCTGTTCTTCGCTCACACTCCGTCAATAGCCCGTTTACTCTGTAGGACGAGTTCAATGCCTTACTCTTTACTTGAGTTCCGTCAACAACTCGTTAACACCAAACAACGAGCTCTATACCCTGCTCTTCGCTTAAGCCTCATCAACACTCGTTAACTCCAGATAACGTGTTTAATGTCTTGCACTTCGCTCGAGCTCCAACGACAACTCGTTGACTCCAAACAATGAGTTCATTACTCTGCTCTCCGCTCAAACTCGACTCGTTGACTCCAAACAATGAGTCTAATACCTTGCTCACCGCTCGAGCTCCATCAGCAACCTGTTAGCTCCAAACAACGATTTCAATAGCCGCTCTCCGCTCGAGCTCCATCAAAAACTTATTGACTCCAAACAACGAGTTCAATGCCTTGCTCTTCGCTCAGGCCCCAGCAACAACTCGTTGACTCCAAATAACAAGTTCAATGCCTTGCTCTTCGCTCAGGCTTCATTAACAACTCGTTGAATCCAAACAATGAGTTCAACGCCTTGCATACCGCTCAAGCTCCATCAACAACTCGTTAACTCCATACAACGAGTTCAACGCCTTGCTCACCACTGAAGCTTCATCAACAACTCGTTGACTCCAAACAATGAGTTCAATGCTCTACTCTCTGCTATAACTCCATCAACTTCTCGTTGACTCCACACAACGAGTTCAATGAATTGTTCACCACTCAAGCTCCATTAGCAATCTGTTAGCTCCAAACAACAAGTTCAATAGTCTGATCTCCACTCGAGCTCCATCAACAACTCGTTGATTCCAAACAATGAGTTCAATGTATTGCTCTTCGCTCGAGCTCTGTCAACAGCTCGTTAACCCCAAACAACGAGTTCAACACCTTGCTCTCCACTCGAGCTCCATCAGCAACTCGTTGACTCCAAACGACGAGTTCGATACCTTGCTCACCGCTAGAGTTCCATCAACGACTCGTTAACATCGTACAACAAGTTCACTATCTTGCACTTTGCTCTAGCTCCGTCAATGACTCGCTAATTCCATATAATAAGTTTAATAACCTACAATTTGCTTGAGTCCTTCCAATAACCCCTTATCTTCATGCAATAAATTCAAACATCCAACTCTGCCATCGAGATCTCTCTTCAAAATTTGCTGGGATCAACTGCCAAGCTTAATGTTCAACTCCTTTCAAGAGTTGCCTCTCAAAATTTGCTGGACATTTAACGCTCAACTCCGTCACATAGTTCTCTCCAAACTTGTTGGGAACAAATGGCAAGCTCTATGTTTAACTTCATCTCAGAGTTGCCTCTATAAAACTTGTTGGGATCAAACAACGAGCTCTACGTCTAACTCCGTCTCTGAGTTTTCTCTCCAAACTTGATAGGATCAAGAGGCAAGCTCTATGACCGACTCTGTCTCAGAGTTGTATCTCCAAACTTGGCAGGATCAAACGATAAGCTTTACGTTCAACTCTGTCTCAAAGTTGCCTCTAAAAAACTTGATGGGATTAAACGCGAGCACTATGTCCAACTCCATCTTCGATTTGTCTCTCCAAACTTGCCGAGATCAAACAAAAAGCTCTATGTCAGGATCAAACAGCATGCTCTACAACCAACTCTTTCTAGAGTTGTTTCTCCAAATTTGCTGGGATTATACGACAAGCTCTACAACCAACTCCGTCTTGGAGCTGCCTCTACAAAACTCAGTGGGATCGAATAGCGAGCTCTACGTCCAACTCTATCTCTAAGTTGTCTCTCCAAACTTGCCGGGATCAAACAACAAGCTCGACGACCAACTCCGTCTCAGAGTTGTCTCTCCAAACTTGCTAGGATCAAACAACAAGCTCTATGTTCAACTCCATCTTAGAGTTATCTCTCCAAACTTGTTGGGACCACACGAAAAGCTTTACGTTTAACTCCGTCTCAAACTTGCTTCTTCAAACTTGCTAGGCACAAATGGCAAGCTCAACGTTCAACCACATCGCAGAGTTGTCCCTTTAAAATTGCTGGGATCAAACAACAAGCTCTACATCAACTCCGTCCAAGTGTTGTCTCCACTAACTCGCTGGGATCTAACAACAAGCTCTACGTCCAACTCCATTTCAGAGATGTCTCTCCAAACATGCCAGGATCAAATGACAAGCTCAATGTTCTACTCCATCGTAGAGTTGCTTCAACGAACTTGCTGGAATCAAACACGAGCTCTACGTCCAACTTCATCTCCGAGTTGTCCCTCCAAACTTGTCAGGATCAAACGACAAGCTCTACATCTTACTCCATCTCAGAGTTCGCTTTAAACTTGTTGGGATCAAACACCATGTTCTACATCAACTCCGTCATAGAATTGCCTATACAAACTTGCTGGGCGCAGAAAACTTGTTCAAACGGCCAACTCCGTCTCACAGTTGTCTCAACAAATTTGCTTGGGTCAAATAGCAAGTTCCAACAATCAAAGTTCAATTGAGCAACAACTCTTCTAGGTTAGCTACATCCACAAGGTCCAACAATCAAAGCACTCAGCTCCTAGACCAACATAACACTCGTCCAATAATGAAATGCTTGATCAACAAAATAAGTGAACAACACAATGCTTAGATGAAGAAAGAGTGTTTCAATGAAACGAACGATGAGCGATGAAATACTTGATCGACAAAAGAGCAATTCAACAAGGTAGGCTGCTCAACAAGTAGTTGTTGGGCAAAACCTCAAGAAATCTCCAAACCAAACTCGACAGAATGAGCTGACGGGCACAAGAAGATATGTCCACAATAAAAGATCCTATTTGTGGATTCAAAACCAAGGCCTATAAAATAAACTTCGTGTGTGCATGTATGTACATATATGTATATATACAATTCCAAGCATGCATAAAAAAGGTGAAATGGTGTCCAACTCAGCACCGGTAATTGAAACTTGGTTTTGAAGCAAAACCCGATATCAAGCTTGGCCAAACTCCGAACTCTGCCCAACAACTTTAGAAAATTCACAAACAAATGAGGCTCAGGCCTGTTTCCTCTTGGTTTTCAACAAAATGAATAATCAGGTCTTAAACCCAACGCGACTTCCAAACCCACATCACAACTCAAAGAACCCAAGAAAAATCCTATCTCCACATCTCGACAAAGGTGGCCGACCTGAACAATTCGAAGCCCTGTCGAGCACGGCGAAGGAGCTCATCGATAAGATGCCTTAGCTCGACGAAGCCCCAAGCAGCTTGCCCTGAAACCATAGTCGTTAAAAAACATGCTCACCGAGCTCGAGCTCACCTGAAGCAGCTCGACCAAGCTACAAGGGTCACCATGAAGCTTTGAGCTTGCCTGCAGTAGCTCGACGAAGCTCTTAGGTTGCCACAAAGAAGCGTAGTCAGCCTAAATCCAGCTCGCTGAAGAAGTCTGAGCTTGCCAACATACCAGCCTAACCAAGGAGCTTGCCCAAAACTCTGCAGCTAGACGAAGCCGAGCTCGAAGAAGAGACGACTGGAGTTCACCCAAAACTCCTAGTTCACCGAAAGCAGAGCTCGCCCAACTTTGAGGTCAACGATGAGAACGCCCGAACGCCTAGGTCGCCCAAACACCTAGCTCACCCGAAACCCATGGTTGCCTGAAACCCACATCGAGCTTACCCACAATCGATGTTGTCTAAATAATAGCTCGCCGAACCTCGTCAAGAACGTAGCTTGCCCGAAGACGAAGCTCGCCCAAAGTAGCTCATCGAGAAGGAGACCGCTCAAACTCATTGGTCGCCAGGAGTATAACTCACCCCAAATAGTAGCTCGACGATGCTTGGTCGTCAAAAGAAGGTCGCCCATAGTTTTGGTCACTAACTCCTGCGCTCGCCGAGAACAAAGCTCTCCCAAGACGAGCTCGCCGAGCTTGGACACCGAAAGCAGAGCTCGCCGAAAAATAGCTTGCCAGAGGCCTTTCTCAACGATGTGTAACACCCCGCAAAATTGATTTATGACAATTTTGCCCTTCGTCTGTTACTGATGTATATTTTGTACCGGTACGGGTAATATCCGTAACGTATTTTAATATAAATATCATATGTATTTTGTATTTTTTATTTCGACTATTTATATATTTTTCGTCTTCTCAAAATTATTTCTTATCCTATTTGAGCCAACTCAAATATTAAGTTTTCGATTTTTGTGTTTTACGTGCATTTCACATGCTTTTGATACACGTGTCGATTATGTATATTCTACCGTTACGTGTAATATTTTCTATGTGCTCCAATTATTTATTTTATAACTTACTCAAATTCGTTCTATGAATTGAAATTCATTTTTCTCCTATTTTAACTCAAATATAAATTTTATACGTGTGATGCTAAGTGCGTATTGATTACATTATTGTATGTATAAAATTAATGAAATTTATTTCCGTATGTTGTATTTCGATTATTTATAAATATTTCCCCGTTGATCAAATCTATTTTCGTATTTGAATATTTATTTTACGTGCGACACACGTGTTTGCAGTGCACATGTTAGTTGTATTCTCTTTCAAAATAAAATTTATGAAGTGTGCATGTGTTTATTTTATTTGTGGATGAAAACTTTAATTATAATTAAATTAAACTAGTTCTAATAATTACATATTACATATTATAACATCTGCATTTAGTTTAAATAAAAACTAATAATAAATTGTGTGAACACATGTAGCACACACATGCACGTGCATTGCACACCAAAATAAAACAACAACCACTGTGTTGATCGGGTATTTGGTGGAGTGAGAAGAGTGGGGGGTGGGTGGATTAGTGGGTAGGTAATTAGGGTTAGTGGTTAGTTAATTAAACCTACTTAATTAATCTCCTTTATATACCAATCCTGGACCAAGCCAAAGGAAAAAAATAAAATATTTTTTTCCCATTCCTTGCTGTTGGATTTTGGAGCTGGAAGCCTTGCTGTTGGTTTGTTTTGGGAGCTCCGTTTTTTAGGAGGCTTGGTGACTTTCCTAGGAATTCTACACAAGAGGTGGGTGTTCTTATTTCTTTCTAATTTTGTAGATTGTGTGTGCTTATTTTTACCATGAGTATTTGCTAAATTTAGTTTGGTGTGTTGAATGTAGAACTAATCTAGAATGCAGATTGTACACTAGTTGTTATAATTAATGTGTGATTGAGTAGATGTTCTTTTAACTTCCAATATGTTAACAAATATTCATGTTAGTTGAAAGAAGGTGAAAGTGGTAACTAGTGTGATATAGGAAGAGAAATTTCTAAAATTCGAAATTGGTACATGCTAGATTAATCATGTAGTCGACAAATTAAAGTAATGTATGTGATTCTAATAATTCCTATATGGTAAATTTTATAAAAAGAAACTTACTGGTATTAAATTGCATTACATGCATTATGATAGTGTAAGTCTTCACAAAATATAGTTGGTTGAGGAACAATAGTTTGGGAAATTCAAATTATAGAAGTGTTAGTAATTAATACAATTTTGGGTACAAACTTTATTACATTGTTAAAATAAATTTTTTGTAGTTTTTTTAATATCGTGCAAAAGTTGGGAAAATTAAATTCTAGAAGTGATTAGAAATAATAATGTATAGCAAATTAGAGATCAAAATTGTTAAAAGAGATATAGAAACACATAGAACTGGAAGAAAAGAATTTTAACGTATATATAATCAGAATCGATGCTTGGTCTACTTGGTAAGTTAGCGCGTGAGCGCAAGGGGCTTGGCGCTCTCTGACTGTGCTCGGGTTGGAGTCTTGAGATGCCCCTTTTCTTTTATTAAAATCTGAATTTTATAGATTAACAGCGGTTGAAGTATAAAAAGGACCGAGAGTCTTTTTTCACCAAACTGAGAGTGGCTCACTGGTTGTTGGGTTGTGGTTGGTTCACTGCTGGTCTCGGGTTCGAATTCGGCCATGCACAATTCCATTTTTTTTATTTTTAAAGGGATTTCTCATGTAATAAAATTGGGAAAAAAATGTGATAATATTCTAAAAATCATTTGAACTTTAGAAATATTTCTACATTAATTTTAAGATATATTTTTGGAAATTAGAGGTGGTGTTCACATTAAATAATGTATTAGAAGAACTTTTGAATTCAATTTAAAAGGAGATGGTGTATGATTAAAGAGAATTAAAAATAGAATACAAATTCAGACTCACCTTTGAGAAATTACATAGATATTAATCCATTGAATTAAGTAAATAATTAAGATGGATTATAATGGAATAAAAATATAATTTTGGGATTGAAGTACGAAATTTCTAGTCGTTTTTGCATTAGGAGACGTATTTGGAATATAGAAATGCACGACAAGGTTTGTATTAACTAAAAAGGCATTGAATATTATTAAAGTGAATAGTTGGGGTTGCCTATAAGGATTTTAATTGATTCAATCGTCATTGGACGTTGAAGTTGTTTGCTTCATGGTTGATAAACCTAAGGTAAATGAATAAAGAAGAAATTATGAATAATGAATGAGTTATCTATGATGAGGTTAGATGTACCTTATCTTTTGAGATGGTTGTTTGTTCTGGAGTGAGCGAGACCCAAAATACCAGGAGTTGTGATATATAGAATTTGAGAAGTAACCAGTGTGGGCTAACTCTCTCAGTGTTTTGTTTAAGCCCGTTAGGTAAGCTAACTCTAGGTCTTAATAACTATAATTTAAACTTAAGGACATGCAGTAGTTGGAAATATGATAGAAACAACGACGAACATGTCCGGTAAAGAATGTGCAGCTCCTAAGGGTTCAAGATCGAGGAATACGTCCGGTAAATCTGCATGTGTGAGCTAGGGGTAGGCTGGTGAGGTCGATGAAATGGCCGGTGCGGTCCCTAGGAATTTTCACGATTGAGGATACACACGGTAAATCTACGGTGTGGGCTAGGCGTATGTCCGTCTATCATCGAAAAGGCCGGTAAAGAGACTGCAGTTCCTAGGAATGTTCGGGACGAACATGATACGCCCGGTAAATTCACTGAAATGGGCTAGTTCTGGTTTGAAGTTGCGGGAGATCGACTTGTTAGGGTTCGTGGCTGAGGATACGCCCGGTAAATCCACTGTGGTGGGCTAGGGGTAGGCCGGTAATGTCCAATATCCTGGGGGCGCAACTCCATGATGACTACGCATTGGAGTATATTCATTGGGTTAGGTTTTATGGTGTGGGATGTAAACCCTATAATGTGGAGTACATAAGGGCTTACCCTCGGACCTATGTAGTATGGGATGCATAGAATCTGAACAAGTATGCATCATCATAGTGTAATGTTGCATTAGACATTAATTCATATCATACACTGATACGACTAGGATAGTCAATTTTTCTGTTTGCATTCAAATTTGTGTTTGCTAAGATAATGAGATCACTGTATCATAGCATTGCGTCAGTTGTATACAACTGACGTGCCCACAGTTTCCAGTACAGGGCTTGGATTGGCGAAGGCATAAAGATGAGTTGATATTGATGATTATTGCCCGCTTAAAGTTGTTGAATATTAAAGTTGTATATTTTGTTGTAATTTCCACTGTGTATTTATAAAAGAACAGGTTTAATGAAAAAGTTTTAAATTCCTTGTAAATTTGTACGAATTTAAAGTAAAAAATCCTTTTGTGCTACGAATTACATGTGTTTGGAATTCGGGGCGTTACACGATGAGGAGGTCGCCAAACCACGGAGCTCGACCAAGTAACATTGCCTAACGAAGCTAAGGAGGTCGCTCGAGGTTCTGGTAGCCTAAAACAAGAAATTCGAATGGAGAAGATGAACAGTAGCTCGCTCAAACTGTCAGACAAGCTAGGGGGTTCTTACAAACCGTGGGATCGCCCAGAAATGCGCGTGCACGCCCGATCCACGACCCAGACGAAGCCATGTCCCTTTCCCCTCCGCTTCGAGTTCCAACCGCTTGTTCGCCCAGATTTGTGAGCTCCATCACGATCGATGCACTAGGATGCGCCATGTCGCTCATCACCATAGCAGTGCCACTGTGCCATCATAGCCACCCAATCCACTTAGAGGGCGAGCCAAGTGGTGATCAACGCCTCTGATTACTACAAAATACGCACAGGTCAGATAAATTAATAAAAATCCCACAAAATTCAATTAAAATTCAAAAATATAATTAAAAAAAAATAAAAAAATAACTATTAAATTTAGAAAAATAATCAAAAGCTGGAATAATTAATTAAAAAAATTCGAAAAAGTAATTTTTAATTGGGGACAAATTATTTAAAATTCAAAAAATTATGGAAAAATTCGGAGAAATCCAAGAAAATATTTTCCGCCTCTAGAAGCTTCTGATCAGTTCCAGTTATCTCCAATTGTCCCTGAAAGGTAAGATTGTACTACTGAATTCTAAAATTAGGCGAATTACTTACCGAAAGCCAGAAAAATTGTCTTCAGGGAGTGGGGGGCTTATGATAAGGGTAAAAATCGCAATAAATCAGGATCGTACGATTCCAGTACAGATCCTAAAGTTTCTACAAGAAGATTAGTCATCACGAGCATCTTTAACTGGCTCGGGCCTTCTACAGGTTCATCTGGAAGACATGGGCCGCATTCAAGCCCATAAAAAATAACTAGGCTCACTAGGTGAGACACCCAGCCCATGAGAGTTATAAGTCAAACCTCTTATCCCAAGGTAAGAGAGTCTTATCTCTTATGGGGGAGAATCAACATGAGATAAAGAATTCATGTCGATCTAATGGCTTCATATCAATCTCCTAAATAGTTTCTCATGCCTATAAATACCCTCCCCCTCCTTGGTCAGAAGGTATTTGTAATTTCTCTTTCAAACTCTCTTTCTCTCTCGGGTTTTGGCTTAAGAGTTGGAGGGTTTGTTGCTGGGGCCACCCTCGGTATTTCAAGCCTTTTGCAGGTCCATCGGTCGCGTCAGCAACCGTCAGGTTCAGATCTAGGTGTTCAATCAATGATCCAGATCCATTCTCAGGAGCTCTAACCTCTTTTTACGGCGATAATCAAATGTTAGATCTTTAGTAGTTTCATTCAAATATGAACTCACTATCTGTTTGATCCCACACCAAGCAACAACTCAAGGAACTTAAGGACGAACATAAAAAGAGTTCTCTTTGAGGGATACTTCCTCAAAAAGCAAATACATCTAACTAGAAAAACATGTACATTCCTTAAACAACAGCTACTACTTGATCCAATACATTAAAATACTTTTCCTACTATCTGATCCAGAGTTTTATAGATAGTTATTCTAATCACTAATCTAATCGATAGGATGTAACAACTTGGGCTGAAAGAGTTGCTTGTATCTAATAATATGCCTGAAACTCTTTATGTTTAACAAGTTGAAACTATTAATTTCAACTTGTTGAAACTATATATATATATATATAGATGGTGAATCAAGAAAAGCCCTCTTCAAGAAAAGCCATCCCGATTGAAACTATTAACAAGTTGAAACTGCCATCCCGATTGAAGATGATGAAGAGAATTTTCCAGTTGATTCTCATGTATAAGATGATCATGATGATGAGGATGTTTTAGTCTCCAACACTCTTGCCTCACTTTCTAGCATTTACCATCAGGAGTTGGTCACTGGGATTCTGCTTGTTCATAATATACAGATTGCTCAAGCGGATCAGGAGTCTTCTAGTTCGGGGTCGGCTGGCTTGGCTTAATGACTATGTTGCTTTGTTATGTCTTTTCTTTATTTTGTTTCTCTTTTGTCTGCGACTACTGTTTCTCCTCTGTCTGGGAGGTTACTTTTGTTTGAGTTGGTGATATTTTGATCCTCTTTTTGAGGATATTTTGGGGTCTGTTTTGTGACCACCGCTCTTATCGAGTCTGTATGAACTCTGGATCGTTTCTTTTTTATCTTGGTTGAAGTCTTCGGACTTCATCCCTTTTATCCGAAAAAAAAAAAAAAAAAAGTTGAAACTATTAATTTCACGGAATTTGTTCAACAAACGGCAGAGCCTTTTCATTTTAAAAGGGAGAACTCCTGCTTTATCACATTGGGGTAGCAGGTTAAAGAAAGCCAATCCAATGGAATATTCTAGTGTATAAATTACAATATAGTTTTCGATATAGGGCCTGATTTATAATGTTAGTTGCTGTGTAGGCTTGGTATTCTTACTTATTATTCTTCATCGTCTTTCCATCTCTTTTGCACGCTTAGACTCATTATAGAAAGCCAATCCATCTATCTAATTTTATAGTATATAAATTACAATATAGTTTTCAATATAAGACCTGATGTATAATGTTAATTGCTGTGTAGGCTTGGAATTCCTACTTTCCATCTGTTTTGCACGCTTAGACTCTCATTATAGAAAGCCAATCCATCTAATATTCTAGTTATAAATTAGTTATAAATTACAATATAGTTTTCAATTTAAGACCTGTTTATAATGTTAGTTGCTTTGTGGGTATGGTATTCCTACTTATTATTCTTCATCGTCTTTCCCTCTTCTTTATTAAATTAGTCTAAACTCTATATGATTCAAAAAGAGAAATTTTTTATTGGAGTCTAGGTCCAAACTAATTTAATCATTTAACTATCTCTTTATTTTTTCCATATGAGACTATTATTTGAGCTACAACCCCAACTTAAAAGATAGTTATTCTCTTCTATTCTCCATTTGCTCCCGGTATATTCTCTTGTTTAATAATGATGAACATGATGTCATTCTTCTTTAGTTAATTAAAGAAGTTTCGACATTCAATAATTTTGCAGTAATTTACTTTGGCTCATCTATTTTAGAATGAAAGCTAGAGGACCTTCCTTCTCTTATCTTGGCTTGAACACCTAGGATATAGGATAAGCTTGCTCGTAAAGGTTGGTTGCCCCTGCTCGAAAAGTATCAGAAAAGATTAATCTTGAAGAATCTATTTCTTTTTGTCGGTACAAGGCTTGCTCTTATCAACTTGTTTTAACAACTGTTTCTACTTTATTTCATCTCTTTCTTAAGTTTCTTCTTTCGGTTAGAATGATCATAACCGTCATTCACAAACTTTGATTTAGATTTATGTGGGGAATGGCAAAGCGATTTCTGCTACTAAAAGTATAAACTGCAATAAATGGGGCCGTGTTTCTTAATTAATTTTGATGACTAAGAAGACTACAAACAAGACCTACTTTCTAATGAGTGCGTTTGGTTTGTTGTTTTGAAAACAGTTTTCTGAAAATTTTTTGAGAAAATTGTTTTGTGAAAACTGTTTTCTGAAAATGAGAGTGTAAAGGCTGTCTGGAATAGTTTTCTGAAAACTGTTTTCTGAAAATGAGATTGTAAAACCTGTTTGAGTAAAAAAAATAGTCTGAATGCTGTTTTCCTAAAACTAGACGGTAAAATGCTGTTTGGTAATAATATATTTCGAAATCCCTTTTTTTCTTCCGTTTTTTTTCCAGTTTGGCAACATTTTTTTTTCAGTTTTCTTGAAAAGGAGCTTATGCAGGGTGTATGTTTAATGAATTTGCATTAGTTTTCTTATGATTTTTTTTATTTTTTTGCAGATACAGACCCAAGTTCTACCAATATACGAACAAGCCTTCGACTCTGTAATATTTTATTTGAATTGTGTAAGAGTTGGCTAATACAGAAATTGGACACAATATGCAAATTTTCAATAAATGTACAAAATATCCATTACAATTTTGTGTTTTGTTACATTTATTTCACAATCTGGGATAACCATCTAATGTGAATTCTACACTTAAACCTCTTACAAAGCAAAAAAAAAAAAATAATTCCAATCCATCAGTGTCCATCATATGCCTTTAGCAGCATCAGAACTCATCATAGGAAGGTAATTGTACACTCTATCGACAGCGTACAAAAATGAAACTGACAAAAAAATTACAAAGAAGCCCAAAGCAGCCATTACATAAGTCCATCAGCAGCCATCAAATCCTTCACAAGTATCAGAAGCCAACACAAGTATCAGAATCCATCAATACCAGCATGCAGCGAGAAGCAGTCATCACAAACAGCCAGAAACAACCAGCTACCATCAGCAGCATCAAAACTATCAGTAGGTGATAATCTCCCACCATGCTGGGCATCAATACTCATCACAGCATTGTATTAGTTTGTGTACAGTATAAACCATCCGAATGTAATAATCTCCCACCATGTTGTTAATAATATATAAACCATCAGTAGGTGATAATCTCCCACCATGATGGGCACCCATACTCAGCACAACACTGTATTAGATTGTGTACATTATAAACCATCAGTATGTGATAATCTCCCACCATGATGGGCACCAATATATAAACCATCAGTAGGTGCTAAGCTCCCACCATGATGGGCACCCAATACTTAGCACAGCACTGTATTAGATTGTGTACATTATAAACCATCAGTATGTGATAATCTCCCACCATGTTGTTACTAATATATAAACCATCAGTAGGTGATAAGCTCCCACCATGATGGGCACCAATTCTCAGCACAGCACTGTATTAGATTGTGTACATTATAAACCATCAGTATGTGGTAATCTCCCACCATGATGGGCACCAATATATAAACCATCAGCAGGTGCTAAGCTCACCCACCATGATGGGCACCCAATACTCAGCACAGCACTGTATTAGATTGTGTAAATTATAAACCATCAGTATGTGATAATCTCCCACCATGATGGGCACCAATATATAAACCATCAGTAGGTGATAATCTCCCACCATGATGGGCACCCATACTCAGCACAACATTGTATTAGATTGTGTACATTATAAACCATCAATATGTGATAATCTCCCACCATGTTGTTACTAATATATAAACCATCAGTAGGTGATAATCTCTAACCATGATGGGCACCAATACTCAGCACAGCATTGTATTAGTTTGTGTACAGTATGGAAATTAAACCCAGTTAAACTCACGCTGCTTTCTCATATCACAGAAGAAGTCATCACAAACTGATATAAAATGCAGGCCCTACTTTCGTTTAAAGCAAACAACAATAATTACTCCAAAGAGTATTAAAGGATCAGAATAAAGCATCATCACTTCCAAATTTTGAAAGTGGGTAGTATCCATTACAAAATTCATCATATCCATTGTTTGCCTTATTTGTCAAATTCCAACATATTCTGATGGCTTCTTCAAATCTGTGATGAGTTCTTCTGGTTTTGAGGAAGGTATCAGTTTAACTGGGTTTAATTTTCATTACTGTACACAAACCAATACAATGTTGTGATGAGTATTGCTGCCCATCATGATGGGAGATTATTACCTACTGATGGTTTATATATTGGTAACAATCATGGTGGGAGATTATCACATACTGATGGTTTATAATGTACACAATCCAATACAATGCTGTGCTGAGTATGGGTGCCCATCATGGTGGGAGATTATCACCTACTGATGGTTTATATATTATTAACAATCATGGTGATGTTGAAAGTTGTCAGATACTCCAAATTTAAGAGAACAAGTGTAGGTCCAGAACAACGAATCAACAAGGTTGTCATTATCCCAAATAAGAACTGCAGGATCAGAATATCACATCGTCATATCCATATTTTGAATTCTAGTAATCAATTACAAAAGCTCACAAATAATGTTATATAGGATCAGAATATATCTTCATCATATCCATATTTTGAATTCTAGTAATCAATCACAAAAGCCTCAAAAATAATGTTATATAGGATCAGAATATATCTTCATCATATCCATATTTTGAATTCTAGTAATCAATCAGAAAGGTCTCACAAATTATATTATATAGGATCAGAATATAACATCATCATATCCATGTTTTGAATACTAGTAATCAATCACAAAAGTCTCCCAAATAATGTTATATAGGATCAGAATATATCATCATCACATTCCTAATTGGCCGTATCCTCAAAACATATTGTCAGAGAACAATTGTTCAAGCAAATCATCATGATTAGTGTAGAGCTGCAATTTTTCAAATTGCCATGCCAGCTACTACTAATGTCTTGTGCCCACCCCATCCATCACCCATAGTTGAATACATCATTCATTGAGTCAGTATAATGGGAATATAAGATCATTAGATTGTTGTCTTCTAACGTAAAAAATTAAAATAAATTCTGGATCAGAATATACCATATCCATCATTTCCAGAAACTCAGTGACACATGATGGTCCCCCAACCTGCATGCATACAAATATTTCATCATATATCGCCTGCTTAATACATTAATATACGTGATCATCAAATAGATGGGCTACAAATGAAAGGAAAGAACTTACAACCATATATTACAAGAACAGAAAGTAACCATGAACAAGTACATGCTAATGCTTACATCAATGTCTAGCATTCCACATTGCCATAGCTATTTGATCTCTTTTATTATTCATGCGATTCAACTGAGAAGATGACATATCCAAAGGCTGAGATGTGGAAGCATTCTCTTGATTGTGTAGGTGATTATTTTGTTCTTCTTCTATGTCTGAAAACAATGAATCATCGGCAGAATACCTACGTATAAAATTATGAACTGCACAACATGCTGGTACCATCATAACTTGTCTTGTGTAGAAGTAATTGGGCATAGACTTGAATATGGCAAACCTTTTTTTGAATACACCAAAGGTTCGTTCAATTACATTTCGTAGCATAGCATGCTGTTTGTTGAAAAGTTGCTTATATTGGGTGGGCGCATGGTTAGGACCTTGAAAATCCTGCAAATGATATGGCTCCCCGCGGTAGGGTGCTAAAAACTCTGGCATGTTTGTGTACCCACAATCTACTAAGTAGTACTTATCTTCGGGCGGGATTGGCAATAATCTTTTTGTTAATGCACTATGTATTACGCGGGAGTCATTAGCGCTTCCTTCCCAACCTGCATAAACAAAAGTGAACATCATGTCAAAATCACAAATTGCCAGCACATTTTGACATATATCACCTTTTCGACCACGACAACTGTTTTGTCGGCTAGCGGGTACGGTAGCAGGTATTAAGGTACCATCGGCAGCACCAATAGCTCCCTACATTATTGAGGAAGAAAGCTACTACTTTATTGAACACATTTGAATCATTAGAATAAACGGTTTTAAACATGAAATGCACAAATTACCTTAAACCATGGATAGAAATCTGGGGAACCCCTGATCTTATCATGTACATGTTCCGGGTCTGGGTGTTTAATAAGAAATGTTGATGCTTTTACCAAACCTTTCAACACCTCAGTGAAATGTCTTTCAATTGTTTCCAACGAATGATCAAACCGACCACAGGCAAGCCTCATTCTATTACTATGAGCGACAATGAACAAAAAAATGGCAACACTTTCATGATGAGATATACGCCTTCTTTGTATTTGCTCGGGCGTTTCCTGAAGGTAGTTGCCATTTATTATAAATTGACACAAAGCCAAAAAACAGTCCTTGTTCATGCGAAACACCCAAAAGAATTTGGCATCTGGACCGTCTAAGAGTTCTTGTAGGTATTCACGACTTGATAGTTTGGACGTGGAATTGGGACTTTTATTATTATAAAACTGTTCCATCTCTTGAAGAAAGAACAAGTCCTCAAGATCGGATTCATCAGAACCTGACGACGTGTTACTTGAAGAGTCCATCAGTATGGTAGCAAGTGCAATAGTACAGAACACTGTAACAATTAGAATACATTTGCATAAAGAATACTTCTAATTTTAAATACTCTACGAACATAATGGATGTCATATAAATAATACAGCAACCCATAGAATTGAAACATAAGCAGTCATCACAAACAGCAAGAATGTAGGAAAACGAGTGCAGATAAAATTAAAACCGATATATTAGCAAAGCGAACTCATTGTGCCATTACATATAATCACCCAACTACTAATATAGAAATATGTCAATAAACTGCTACATTTAAATAATACATAATGAATTTTTATCGAATTTAATAAATTAGAATTGTTTTTTCGCAAGTCTGCATAACCACCCTACTCTCCACTCCGGATTCATTAGAACAAAGGTTCTACGCCAATTTAGGTCATGAATTATGTTCTCCAGTGCCACACCGATCATATCATCATCAAGCCCATCCAAACCATTTAGTATTAACATGGCATTGTCAATGGACGACTGATCGTCTGGGACGGAGCGATCAAGATTGCTGGCCTTCTTCTTATAATATTCTGCTTTAGCAATGGACTTTTCAGCATTGGCATCAACAGCAACATCCATTCTTGAGCTTTTTGTTGCTCGGCCACTAGACCCACTAGAGCGTCTCTTATGAGACCCCGACCCCGTAAACATTGGTTCGTAATCATCATCATCATCCAAATTTACATGTGGTGCATTGGGGGGAGTGGGGTGGGCGAACTCAAACATGACCCTTTGTTCCTCATCGAGGTCATACACCCTTTGAGATGAAGCCCTAGAAAGTAAACCCTCGGCGGTAGAATCAGCAAAAATTTTGGTCAACACATCATAGTTGGCCAAACCCTTCGTTTTGAATTCGGAAGATTTAGGGTGTGCCTATTTATAAGTTATTGTGTTGTTAGTTTACAACTATAAAAGTCAATAAAAAGTATATTACGATCATAATCCAACAGTAGCATAAAAAAAAATTCATATGTGAACCTTGACATATGCCTGCCAAACAACGGGATCGCAAGTCACTATCTGATTCTCTTCATCCCAACCCATACCGCTTTGATTCTTCAAATCGTGAAAAGCTTTCCACTGCATCTTAAGTCGTCCATATTTTTCTTTTATTTGTTTAAGCGTGTATGCACGATTACATTGTTGGTTCAAAGAAGCCATCAATTGAGACCATTGTCTTGTATCAAATTTCGCACTTTTCAAACTATTCCGATCAACCTCGGCCTCCATCATCTCAATAAATGTACGCACATTAATTGCTGGCCAAAGCCCAAGTTCACTCTCCATCTCATTCTCCTTTCCCTTAACGATCAGTATTAAATAACAGTCATCAATTGGTAAACATTAATAGTGAACAGTATTAATTTGAGGTTACTATAGAAATTGTAGATGATGTGTACTATCCATAAACAAATCAGTACTCAAGATCAGTACTCAAGATCTCCAAATCAGTACTCAAGATCTCCATAAACAAATCAGTACTCAAGATCTCCAAATCACAGCAAACCCAAAAAAAAAAAAATTTTTGGACCCTCAATTCGTCAGTACGTCCATTAAATTAACCCTAAAAAAGGGATTTTTTATGAAGCAAATGTGGAAATATAGACCAAATACCATAACAGAATCAAAAAAATTGGGCATACATTTGAAACATACCCTGGATTGCTGGTTTTCAAACCTGAAGAAGTTGTCTCCGACAGATTCCCTCGACCGGCGTCGGATTTTAGAACTACGATTTCGAAGAGACCTTCTTGCAAAAGCAGATCTTGTCTCACAGACCATGAATCGAGCGTCGTACGGGGTGAGAAGGGGCCCGAAGAGAGACACGCTATCGTGCGGGGTGAGAAGGGGTGAAAGAGGGCGTTAAGGTTTTCAGATCTGACGAGGGCGTTAGGGATTTCAGATCTAACGTCGCCAGTCAGCGAAGAAAGAGGAAGTCTGAAAACTTCGATAGAGGAAGGGTGGCGAAGAGGGTGAAGAGAGAGGTGACGAGTATGGGTGACGAGAGAGGAGGAGAAGATGGTGAATAGAGATTTTTATTTTCGACAGTGAGATGGGGATGGAAGAAGGGGAAAAGGCCAAAAGGGGAAAACAACTCAAAGGAAATTTTCTCAAAAGATGCCGTTTTGAAAATGTAACCAAACGCATTTTGACAAAAAAAAATTCTGAAAATATTTCCCAAAAATGTAACCAAATGGGCTATAAGTGTTTAGAGACTATTCGAAGAGGAGAGCTCCTTATTTGATACGGAAAAAAATTATGGCTGATTTCCGCCGAACGATTCTAGAACGAATCGCAAAGCAACAGACTGGGCTTCACGCCAAACTTCTCTGTTGGTCCAGGCCAAATAACTCAACGGGCCTTCCGCAGGAACTCTCGCGCACTCAGATGGGCCACCTGCCCCGTCGGTTATGCCATAACCGCGCCCCTACAAACAAGGATCTGATCAATTCCAAATCCAAGTTCAAGAGGATTTCAATACCGCCCGGGGATCTCCTCATAACGGAACCAACCCCCCCCCCCCCCCCCCCCCCGCGCGCGACCTATAAATACAACATTCACTGTACTATTACAGGGTAATCACTCTTTTGACTACAAAACCCTTTCCACTAAATTGTTGTCTTCTGACTTAGGCATATGAGGTTCTGTCACCGGGAATACTCCCGGTGTTGCAGAATTCTTTTTACAGGTAGGCTAGCTAGCTTTCCCCTAATCAATCCCCTCTACATCACTTTGGATCCAAAGCTCGACGCCGGGATTACTGTCGTTTCCCCGAATATAAGAACTCAGATTATCTGTTGCCCCGACACCTAAAAAAAACCACAACAGATTGACACTTTCTGTGCGAAACTGCAAGTCCATTATACTCTTGATTCGAGTTCCAATCCAAAGCTTTTATTCTCATGGCTCCTAAAGCTATGAAGATCACTACCACATGCCCTTCGGCCCATCCTCCTCCACCAACCCATAGCCCCGTAAATACCCAAGGGTCATGGAGACAGTGAGCCGAGAACCCGCGAGGACAGGCTCCGCACACATCTCGCTCTATTATGAGGCAGATCGAGCAACTCGTGGTAAATGACCTCCGAAACTTCATCAAAAATCGGTTGAACCGGGGCGACCTCCAAAACCAGCTCATTGAGAGGTGAAGCTGGGCCGTCGAACCGAGCTCCGAGCCGCCGCATTTGTTGATCCCAAGGTCAAGATCAACGACACAACCACTCTACAAAGGGATCGCCACCACCCTAACAGCCACGACGAAGAAGGTCACATTACACGTGTCGAGTTCCGAGAATTTCAGGCCGAAGTCCTATAAGCATTCCGAGGAAGAGCCAGAGAAGAACGACGCTCAGGCGAAGAACAAGATGTGGAATCTGGGGGAGAGGAATCCCACGGGTCAACTAGATCCGGGAACCGGCAGGACGATGTTCGAAGACGCCTTCAAGAGATGGAAGACCGCTTTGCTCGGATAGGCCAGAACGGGGGATGACTCAGTCGGGGTCGTCAGCCATCCCGACCTCCTTTCTCCACCCGAATCCTCGACGTTCATATTCCGAGAAACTTCAAGCCTCCCCAATTTGACACATACAATGGAGAGATAAATCCTGCTGATTACACACAGGGGTTCAAAACCCGCATGATAATTCACAGCACCTCGGATCCTCTCCTATGCCGCGCGTTCCCAGCCACTCTATGCAGTCCGGCTTGGGAATGGTATTCGAAGCTCGCCCCCAGATCGATTTTCTCTTTTGATCAACTCGAAGAGACATTCCTCGCGCACTTCGTGACCAGCCGCAAGGTGGAGAAGAAAAGAGCTTCCCTTCTGGATCTTAAACAGAGGGGTGGTGAGTCCCTCCGAGACTTCGTCCGAAGATTCACTACCGAAGCCTGGGCTATCTCCTCTCTCGACACCGGAGTTGCCTCAACAGCGTTCTGGCACAATGTCCACCATGACCAGCTGAAGGCCTCCCTAGCCAAGAAACCACCCCGTAATTTTCTCGACCTCCTCCATAGGGTCGAGAAATATATCCGAGCCGACGAGGCTCTGCATCTCGACGGTTGGAAGGAGACCCCAGTGAAGGGGAAAAGGAAGGCAGATGAGTCTGATGCCTAGAAAAAAGTGCAAAAAGAACTCACTGGCCAAAGACGTCAGCCTCCAGTCCTCCAATTCGAGAAGTTCACCCCACTCACTGCGAGTGTTTCGACCGTCCTCATGGAGATTGAGAATAAAAGGGATTTTCAAACATCCCCTCCCCCATCCAACAACAACATGAGGAGGGACCGAAGGTTCTATTGTCGGTTCCATCGGGATTACGGCCACGGGGCCGACAACTGTCGGGCTCTCAAGGAGGAGATTGAAGTACTCATACAAAGAGGCTACCTGACCGAGTTCACACAGAATACTAGGCTAGCCTCTCCTCCTCGAAGGCCGAACATGCGTCTAGGGACGAGCCCGAGCCCGAGGGAACTGATAGACTGGCCATCCTCCACCGTGTTCATGGCGAACCCATGGGGGGAGACTCAAACACCTCCCGAAAAGCTTTCGTTTGAGAGGTCTACGCGGTCCACCATCAACCACCCCCAGGGGATGAAGATTATCTGTCTCATTTTTTGATGAGGACCTCGAGGGTGTCTGGCTCCCGCATTATGATACCCTCATCATCAACCTCGGTTTAGCATCCGTGTCCTCGTTGACAATGGAATCTCCATGAACATTATGTTTCTGGCATCCTTCGAAGCCCTAAAACTCCACAGGGAAAGGCTAAAACTCGCGAGGTACACGCTCCAGGGGTTCTCAGGTGCCCCTATCCAGATCGAGGGAATCGTGACCCTCCAGATGACTACTGGGCATGGTCCGGCTTCCCAAAATGGGGCTATGAATTTCATGGTGGTAAATGTTCAAGCCACATACAACGCCATCCTCGGCTGACCCGACCTCACATCCCTGTAAGCGGTACCCTCAGCGTACCACATGAAGATGAAGTTTCCTACCGGGCATGGGGTCGAGATTATCCGGGGTAACCAGGATGCTGCTCGAACCTGCTACATGATCACCTTGGGGTGTCAGTCCTACCCTTCAACGCAGTCAAGCTCTCCTTTGAAAGGAGTACGATCGGATCGAAGCTAGTTGTTGAACTGGAAGAGGGTCCCCTTCTCTGAAGATGAAATATCCAAGTGGTTCCAACTAAGCCGATCTCTCCCCCAGGACCTAAGGTGAGATATCATCGAATGCATCCGTCGAAGTTGGGATTTATTCACTTGGGTGCCCTCGGATATGCCTAGAATCTTATAATGCACAGACTGAGCGTTCATTCAGACTCCAAGCCGGTGCAACAGAGGCACTGCCAGTTCACCCCTCATCGGCAGCATGCAGTTAAGGAAGAAGTACAAAAACTCCTCTCCACCAAATTCATTCAAGAGGCGTGCTACCCCGAGTGGTAGGACAATGTTGTGATGGTCAAGAAGCCCAACGGAAAGTGGAGGATCTGCATCGACTTTACAGACCTCAACAAGGCCTACCCAAAAGATCATTTCCCCCTCCTTAGCATTGATGCCCTCATCGATGCGAGGACATGAGCTCCTCTGTTTCATGGATGCTTTCTCGGGCTATAACCAAACCAGGATGTACCTTCCAGATATCCCCAAGACAACGTTCGTGACCGACCAAGGGATATAGTGCAACCGTGTCATGCCTTTCGGGCTGAAGAACACCGGAGCGACATACTAGAGACTCATGAACCGGGACTTCAGAAATCAAATAGGTCATAACATGGAAGTGTATGTGGATGACATACTCATCAGAAGCCTCAAAGGTCGAGATCATGTGAAAGACCTTGAAGAAGCGTTTGCGGTCCTTCGATCCCATAACATGCGGCTGAACCCTTCGAAATGCGCCTTCAGCATAACTCCTCAGATTCAAGGTCAGCCAATGGGAAATAGAGGCCAACCCCGAAAAAATCCATGCCATTCTGGATATGGCCTCTCCAAGAAATGTCAAGGAGGTACATCGGCTCACGGGTCAGTTAGCAGCTATTGGCTGTTTTCCCTCCAAATTGCTTTCGTTCTTCAAAGCTCTCACGGAAGTTAAAAACTTTGAGTGGGGAGAGCTCCAACACAAAGCCATCGTCGACCAGTTGAAGGCATACTTGGCCAACCCCCCCTCCCCCTTCCACAGAAAACCCGAGCTGTGCAAAGTTCTCTCTCTCTACCTTGTTGTCTCCGAGTATGCGCTCAGTGCTGTCTTTGTCCGGGAGGAAGGCAGATTGCAGAAACTGATCTATTATGTCAGCAAAGTCCTTCGAGATGCTGAGCTCGGGTACTCGAAAGTAGAGAAGATGGTCTATGCACTGGTTGTGGCGGCGAGAAAGCCCCACCCATACTTCCAGGCTAACTCCATTCAGGTCCTTACTGACCAACCTCTGAAGCAAGTACTCCATAAAACCGAGACGTTAAGACGTTTGGTCAAATGGTCCATTGAGTTGAGTTAGCACGACATTAGCTATAAGCCCTAAACTGCGATAAAAGGCCAACTCCTCGCTGAATTCATAATCGAGTGTACCATCCCCGATACATTCGAAATCAGGGAAGATGAGCCAGAGTGGGAGCTCTATGTTGATGGGATGTCATACTAAGGGGCTCAAATGCCTTCGTTCACCAATAGTCTCTTCGCCTCAACTTTCCAGCTTCCAACAACGAGGTGGAATACGAAGCAATGATCGCAGGACTCCTCTTGGCCTGTAAAGCAGGAACCAAACACATAAGAGATTTTAACGACTGCCAGCTCATCATTAATTAGATTTCTGGGAGGCTTGTGACACCCGAATGATCCAACACCTAGGACGCATTCGGCTTCTTCTCTCAGATTTTCCTGTAGCAATAGTGATCCGAATACCTCGGGAATAGAATATCCAGGCGGACGCTCTCTAAACTTGCTTCTTCCTCCTTTGAAGGATTAGATCGCACTATCTTGGTGGAGGTTCTCTTAAAGCCTAGCATCAAAATTGCCAAACCACCTGAAGTCAAATGCGTCGACCCACTCGTGAGGGCAACAAATTGAATGGAAAAATCTTGAATTTCCTATGGGCAGGTGAACTCCCCCAAGATCCATCCGAAGCAAGAAAGTTTGAGCCCGTTCGGAGAGGTTCACACTCATCGACGACACACTCTTTAAACACTCGTACACCAAGGCAGACAGGAGACCTTACCTCTGCTGCCTTAATCCTGAGGAAGACAAATACACATTAGAGGAGATGCACGAAGGAATCGACAACTGCCACATGGGCAACAGAACACTTGCGAGGAAAATACTCAATCACGGGTATTACTGGCCAACCCTCCTCCAAGATGCTCAGGGCCTTGTGAGAAAATATGGCCCTTACTAGAGGTACTCCTCCGTTCAACACGCCCCCAAAGCCAAACTGAAATCACTAGCCGGACCGTTCTCCTTTGATATGTTGGGGATGAACCTGGTTGGCCAATTTCCAAAGGCAACTTGCTAGAAGCTCTTCCTCATAGTCGCCATAGACTATTTCACCAATTGGTCGAGGTAGAACCACTCACCACCATAACCGAGCATCAATCTCAATAATTCTTTTGGAAGAATATCATTTTTCGATTTGGTATTCCTTGGATTCTTACCACCGCCAATGACACCCAGTTTGCTGGTAAAAACATTTGCAGGTTTTGTGCTGATCTAGGAGTCCAGCAAAGATTCTCTTCAATCTTACATCCTCAGTCCAATGGCTAGGATGAGAACACCAATAAGCAGATCCTGGACGAACTGAAGAAACATCTGGATAACTCGCCGAAAGGCTTGCAGGTCGAAGAGCTACCGAGCATCCTATGGGCCTACTGAACCACTAAAAAATTCCAATAGACAAGTCCCCGTTGAACCTAACATTTGGAAGCGAAGCAATCATTCCTCTAGAAGGTGGTCTCCCTTCTCTACACATCATAAGCTTCGCTACAAGTTCCAACTCAGCAGGCCTAAGAGCCAACATCGATCTCCTTGGTGAGGTGCACGAAAAATCGGCTGTCAGAAGAAACATCTACCAACAGAGGGTTGAACGCTTCTATAATCAGAAGGTACAACCGACCAACATAAAAGAGGGTGACCTTGTGCTCAGACGGCTTGATGAGTGAAGTTTATATATATATTTTATTACTCTTTTATGCATTAAAAGTGTGAGTTCTCATTGATTTCTTTAAATTTTATCTTATATCTACTTATTTTTATTTATTTGTTTGATTTTGTAGGAATGAGAGGGATGAGTACAAAATGTGAGCATTTTTGGGGAAATCAAGGAAGAGTATAAGGATAATGATTTTAAAATTTTAAATTAATTTTATGTAAAAATTTATGGAAGATTCAAGCATTCAACTGCGCATGTTTACGAATTGGCCCATGGAAGAACGAATAGAAAATATATTGGTCAACTAGGGGGTTGAATGCAATTTTGTAATAAAAATCAAAATTGAGTGGATTTAAATTAGGGTTAGTTAATTGATTAGTTTAAAATTTAATAGTAATCTTAATCTATGTATTTTAATTAATTAATTACCTAAATCTAATTTAACTAACCCTAAACCTACTTATCCCCTATATAAAGAAGTGGCTGCATAGAAGTTAGTGGGAGGAGAGAAAAGAATGGCGCCTTGGACTGAGTGTGTGGCACAGAACTCGGAGGAGAGAGAAAGGAGGGCACGGATTTTGTAATACCCCGTATTTCTGAAATATATATATATATAAAATAAAGTTGGATGATTTGAATATATAATTTGGGAGTGGTCCTATAGAAGTATTCTATAGGAGGATTTCATAAGAAATTCGGTTATTGAAAAGAGAAAAAGGGGCCCACGATTTGAATGCTGTTGTTGTTGGATGGTTTAGAATTTGTTTCCCTCACAATGACGTGGAAGGGGATTGTGGGGCCCGGTTTGGTTGAGAGAAGTCAGAAGCATGCTGACTTGTATAAAGAAGTGTACATGAGTACACGGGATTTGTAAAAGAGATTTGGGAATAATAGTCCCATATTGCAAATATACAAAAATAGTTTGAGTATAAATATAATTGCCTATGATCAAGAGTCACCTAATTGGTTAACCACTTTTTGAGAGGCAGCCTGTGGTGGGCAGTTGTACTACATAGTATCTAATTTGTCTTCTAAAAATAATAAAATTATCTGAGTATTGGGACGGGGCGCTACAGATTTTGAAGGACAGGGAAGTGGAAAAAGAAAAAGAAAAAGAAAGTGACAACTTCAAGATTTCGGCTTCCAACTTCACGCTTCCAACAACAAATAGTTCTTTCTTCTCTCTTCTAATTTTTATTTTTTTATTTTGTAGTCCAAAAAAATATTTGTTAGTTACAAAATTATCATGAACTAAATTTATTTTTCTAGGACTTCGATATAGCTTAGTTTTGATAACACAATTCAAATTTCATTTTATTTGATTCAACTTTTTTTTTATGGCTGTGTGTTAAATTTTTTTTCTTAATGCTTACAATTGTTTGACCAATTATTGTTTGATTTATTGAATTATGGAGAGACCAAGAGCTAATTTGTGATTTAGAATTATAGAATTAAACACCATTGATTGAGCGAAATTAGAGATAATTTACCGCGATTAATGTGACTGTAATGAAATCCATACAACTTAATGAACCTTCAATTAATAAAATGTGCATAGAAATATGACAAACTGTTAGTTGGAGATATGTTTGGAATTGTTCGAGAGAAAACATTGAATAAATATGAGATTTTGGTCCACAACTTGGAAAAATAGATTTTCTAGCTACATGAAATATGAATTGTGTGTGATTAACTAGGTGAAATCAAAAGCCCTAGAACTTGCTTTGCTATAAACAACAAAAAAAAATAATTAGATTTTCATTATTCTTAATTAGATTAGCTTTTCTTTTAGTTTATTTAGTTTAGTTGCTATTTTTATTGAAATTTCGATTTTCCAAATAATAGTTTATCTAGTGAATTTTGGTACTCAATATGAATAATTAGTGCTTGTGGGTTTGACACTCTTTTCACTTAAACTATACTACTTATTGCGATTTTTAACACTTGCAAATATTCCCATTAAGTTTTTGGGGCCGTTGTCGGGGACTAATTATTCTTTTATTAATATTGATAAATTGCTAGCTTGTTACTAATTTGGATTTTTCTTTCTTTTTTTAATTATTTTTTTGTTTTTTGTTTTTGATTTTTTCTGTTATTTAATAACTATATTTCAGGACATAGAAGTGTATCACTATGGCGAACGTGAGTAATGGAGAAGTAAATAATGCTTTGAGAGACTATGCTATGCCCTCGCTTAATGGAGCAACATCAAGCATACAGAGGCCGACTATACAAGCTAACAATTTTTAGATTAAACCAGCGATAATTTAAATGATTCAATAGATTGTTCAGTTTGGTGGACTGCCACCCGAGGATCCTAATGTTCACATGAAAAACTTTCTAGAAATTTTCGGCACTTTAAAGCACAATAGAGTATTAGATTATGCAACCCGATTGAGACTTTTTCCTTTTTCACTAAGAGATAAGGCTTGGTTTGGCTAAATTTTTACCACCGGGTGTTATTTCTACTTGGGAGGGACTTGCACAATAAATTTATGGCTAAGTATTTTTCGTCGGCAATGACAGAGAGTTAAGGAATGGCATTACCACTTTCACTCAATTTGAGACTGCTTGTGAAAGGTATATAGATTTATTGAGAAAGTGTCCTCATCATGAACTTCTGAAATGGCTGTAAATCCAAATATCTATAATGGATTGGGAGTTACAGATCAATCTATGATAGATGCAGCAGCTGGAGGTGCCCTTATGAGCAAAACTTATGAAGCAGCCTATGAGCTTTTAGAGGAGATGCCATCTAACAATTACCAATGGTCTTCAGAGAGAGTAATGCGAATAAAAGTAGCTGAAGTTTTTGAGCTTGATTTTATTACCACATTGACTGCACAAATTGATATTTTATCTAAATACTTAGGTAATATGAATGTTAATGCTATTCAGACTAAAATTATTTGTGATCATTGTGCAGGAAATCACTCAAGTATTGATTGCCAAGTGGGAAATCTATTTGCTCAACCACATTTCTATCAAGCAAATTACGTGTCCAACTTCCAACATCAAAACAATTCCTATTCGAACACGTATAATCCAAGATGGAGAAATCACCCCAAATTTTCTTGGAAAAACAATGAAGAAGCAATTAAATCACCTCAAAAAAATTTCACAGCAAGAAAAGAAGACAACACTTGATGAGATGTTTATCCACTGCATGCAGAAGACAGAGCAATACATGCAAAAGACAGATTTGGCGATACAAAATAATAAGGCTTTAATTCACAACCTTGAGGCTCATATTGGTCAGCTTTCAAATATTCTTATGGAAAGAAGAGCATGAACCGTACACAGTAATATCGTAACCAATCCCAAAGAGCATGTTCAAGCAATATCACTGAGAAGTGAGAGAATAATTGAGAAACCACAAGCACAAACTGCCGAACAAAATGTGGCTGGAAACAAGATGAGCTCGAGCTAACTTTGGAAAAACAAATGCAGTAGGTGGCCAACAACCATGTGGGGAATTCTAAGAAGAATAAAGGAGCTTCAAACCCATGGTTTACAGGGAGTTTAATTATGAAACTAACCCAAATTCACCTTGTGATCCACCTATTCCTTTTCCGCGAAGACTTAAAAAGAATAATCTTGAAAATTAATTATCTATAATTTTAAGTATTTTTAGAAATTGCATATAAATATTCATCTTATTGAAGCATTAGAACATATGCCTAAATATGCTAATTTTTTAAAGGATATTTTATCAAACAAACGGAAGTTAGAGTATCATGAGATGGTGATGCTAACTGAAGAGAGTAGTGCAATTTTACGAAAGAAGTTACCTCATAAACTTCAAGATCCAGGGAGTTTTACGATTCCTTGCACTATTGAAAATATTTATTTTGATAAATCTTTATGTGATTTAGGGGCAAGTATTAATCTTATGCCTTTTTTGGTTTTCAGGTAACTTGGTCTTGGAGAAGCAAAACCTACGATAATTTCTTTGCAATTGGCGGACAGATCTATCTTGTACCTAAGAGGTATAATTGAAGATGTTTTAGTGAAGGTAGACAAGTTCATATTCTCAGCTGATTTCATAGTGCTTGATATGGAGAAAGATGACCAAATTCCGTTGATTTTGGGACGACCTTTTCTAGCTACAGGGAGAGCTTTGATTGATGCCCAACAAGAAAAACTTATTTTAAGAGTTGAGTATGGGCAAGTAAATTTTGATGTTTTTAAATCCATGGAGTTTCCTGCAGAAGTTTACTCATGTTTTCAAGTTAGTTTAATTGATTTAGTTGCAGGTGAGACACATAGGGGTGAAGTTGAAGAGTTACTTGCAAAAGCGTGTTTAACAAATTCAGCAACTGTTGACTCTGAGAACGAAATGATTTTAGAATATGTTCGGTATTTGAAAGTTGCACCATCTATTCATCTTTCTTCTTAGCTAAATTCAGAGATGTAGGGATACCAAAGATGCTATCTTCAAGAAAAAACAACTCAAACTCGAGCTTAAACAACTGCCATTTAGTTTGTGGGATGCACAGAGGAAACATAATCCACACATGAAGGAAGTTGTTAGAAAAGAGGTTCTTATGTTGTTGTATCTTGACATCACATAACCTGTAACGCCCCGAATCCCAAATACACTGAATTCGAGATGTTCTACAGGATCTTTTCACTTTCTTTAGTACAATTTTACAAGGAATTTAAACTTTTCACTTTACATCAGAGTTACATCATATATTACATTTACATTTGCACAGCGGAAGTAAAAATATACAACATTTACATAAATGTACAACAACATGGTAAAATCTTTATGCATCAACTCCTCTTTAACATGTAATTTATCCTGCATACAAAACTGTGGGTACGTCAGTTTATTCAACCGACGATAATTATACATGGCCATCCTCTCTATGCCAGAAACAGTATAACGAATCTCATTTCTTAACAGATCACAAAACTTGTTCACATAACAAAGTAAAGGGGAAAATCTTAATGATGTCGTGTCGTGATCGTGCACTTAATCCTTAATGCAATTACTTAATTTACATGACACTAATGCGCACTTGTTCGGATTCTATGCATCCCATACTACATAGGTCCAAGGGCAAGCCTCTTAACCGTTCTTCATTTTTGTAGGGTTCAATCCTTCGCCATGACTTACTCTATTTCTGTAATTACAGTGAGTATCCTAGATGATCTATGAGTACAAGCACGTATCCTGGACCCTGGAGGGGAACCCCGCGCCATGTCTTGACTCATCAAGCATGCATTCTGTGGCAATTCAGCCTCCTCCCTGAACACGATCCTCTTGCAGTCACCAAACATCCCACAAGCGTGGCTAAAGTCCGATCATTCTGAGTTGCGCCCGCGCCATGTCTTGACTCATCAAGCATGCATTCTGCGGTTCACACACCCGCACCGTAAACTCTAGTTCTCATACTTATGTTTTTCTCTCACTTTCATCACCTCTTCACTATGTACTAAAATCATTAGAATCATGAAGAAAAATCAAAGCTCTAGAGTTAGCCTCTCCACCAAACCGGACTTATTCATTTCATTTCAATACATGACCAACCTTGGTCTTCTTTTCAATTCATTTCATTCATTTCACTGCCGGGGGAGACCTAGCTACTCTTCGTTTCAATTTCCAATTCACAATTTCCAATTGAGCACTTTCAGCTCATAATTCATTTTAGAGTCTCACAGACTTTCTTATCATGATCTTAGCCTTTCATGTTCATTTAATTCTCAACTCACATCTATGATTCTTTTCATATAAATTCATACAGCCATAGAAGAGTTCATTGACATCAATCATAAAATTCACAACTTTCAGCAATAATCAAAACTGGAATCTCTGACATATCAAAATCTACTCTGTACAGTCGACTTGGAAGGGTACCAGTCGACTCGTACAGTCAATACAAGTTCATCATAAACACTCAGGAGAGTCGACTGCTGTACACGGCCAGTCGGCTGTCCCGCAACTTTTCATGTTCAAAATGTTATCCACGTAACAGTCGACTGTTCATCCATCAGTCGTCTGTCCTGGGATTTTTAACAGTACATTATCAGGTTCAGCTCAGTCGACTTGCTACGCGCATTTAGTCGACTGGACAGATTCATATTTCAAATTAAGGGGTCATCTTTCTTACAGTTCTTACATGCACTTGCATCATGATGTCAAATCACAATATACATACATTCATGTTTCATAAGCACAATATTTCTTACTTGTTCAGTAACATCGCAGCATGGAATTTCAAGTTACTAATGTTGTCTTTTCTTTAAGAAAATACTTTAAACATGCATTTACACTTATTCATAACTTTCGTGCAGAGGTAAAACACGATTCTCAATTACACTAAGACAATCACGATGAAAACATATCTCATTTCATGGAATTTCAGGCATACTCATAGTTTAATCAATGCATCGGTCGACTACTCCGAATATCAGTCGACTGTACCGGTCATTCTCAGTTTTATTAATTATCCCCTAGTTCTTTTTCCACATGCCCATGTCTACTTAGCCATGTACATCATGAAGGATATGAGTTTAGCCTTACTACTTCATTTTAATAATACACATATATGTCATGAAACTTCTAACAAACATGTAACAGATGTCTCGTACCAGTCGACTTATCCTTACGGCAGTCGACTGTACAGACCCAATTCATCATTGTTTGTAGTGTCATTATTTCACTAATAGTCCTCCACAATTATCATCATAAACATATTCAAGCAATTCTAGTACGTTTGAATTTACTTCTCATAAGCCATAGCAACAACCATCATAATTATAGCATAATTTCTACACTAGAAGTCCTGAGAAACACCCACCTTATTTGACGAAATAATCAAAATCCAGCAAAAGCTCCTTAATGTAGTGAACGACTCCTCGCTCCTTGCTCCTTGCTCCACACCGAAGTCTTCAGAATGCTACTCGGCCTCCACCGAAAAGCACACACACACACAACTCACAAAATACCTCTCTTACAATAATGATTCTAGTGTAAAAGAAATAGAGAATGAGAGGGGGTATTTATACACAAATTTGAGTGAGATGGAGGGCTAGGATGCACTAGGGAGTTGTAGGATCAAGGGCTAGGATGGACTAGGGAGTTGTGAAAACTACCCACACCTCATAATAACCGCCCAGGATCTCACACCCACTTCACCACAATCCAGCCACAAAGTGTGCTCAATGCACGTGTATGAGAAATGCACGTGCATGCACAAATCACCCCTACAAGAACTTGTGCATAAAATAATAAGTCTCTTTAAAAGAAATGTTACACATACAAGTTATAGAAAAATAAGAAAAGATTAAACTCATGGGCTTAAATTAATTGGGCCAAAAATAATTATTTTGTAGAAGTAAATGAGTAAATTAACATTTGGGCTTTAGTAAAAAAAATGCTTTATAGGAAACAATATTCTTATTCATCATGTTGAAAATAATAGTCAACATATTACACAAGCACACCATATATAAAAATAAATAATCTTTCATATATTTGGAAAATCAGGGTATTACATAACCATCACAGCTACCACGTTCGGCTGAAGACGTAAAACTTAGCGCTTCTTGGGAGGCAACCCATATTTTCTTTTTTACTTCCATTAGAATTATTTTTCTTTTTCTTTTTTTTAGTTTATTTTAATTTTTGATTTTATTTTATAGGATTGCATAAGTTTGGGGGTTTCTGGGCTAAGTTATTTTCATGACCTAGTTTGATGGCTGATTTGGGCATGGTGGAGTTAGAATCTGGAAAAATATTTCAAAGAGCGACCAAAGGAAATTGTCTTAGCTTTCTAATGCAAAAAAAAATCAGGAAATTTGGACATCTATAATTCCAGATATCACCAAAAAAATGAACGTCACTCATCCAGAATTTCATCATGAATCAGGTGAGCAATTCCGATTTTTTTTTTCTTTTCATTTTTCCTTTTCTTTTCCTGTTGATGATAATGTGATATTTAAGTTTGGGGGTGGGAATTAATTTTTTTTTATATTTCATATTAAAACAAGGACTTAAAATTATGATTACCATTACACTTTTGAGTTTTTTTTATTGTGTTAAAGCATTGCAATTTTTGATTTAGGATAGACAATATCTTATAAAGAAAGATTAAACATACTTGTTTTCTTTAGGATAATTGAAGTTCAAAATCCGTAACAAAATTGTGAGAGTCATGTGATTATGCATAAAAGAGGAGTGTGATGCTTTGTCTTGTATTATCCCCTTTGAACTTGTCCTAAATAAAGTGATAATGATTAAATAATTGAATGAATAAAATTTCTATCTACTCCAATATTTTGCGTTGCTTAATAACTAGGAGACTAGGAGTATTCATCACCAATATTTAATTTTACGTCAAACGACAACTTAAAATATGAGTATGCAAAAGCACTCTAAGTTTATGACTTGTTGAGTAACCCGGTGAATTCATCATAAATGTTTGCATACGCATTAAAAGGCAAGTGACAACTTAGAGGGAGACAGGAAAAAAAAATCTACTTTACTACTCGGTTTGTAGTAGTGAGAAGGGGTGATCACAGATTGAGTTGTGGCATGATATAATTGCGTTAATAGCATGACAAATTTGATTGGGTTTGGAATTGTAAATACATAATTGCATTGGAGAAAGTGAGTATACTTAGTTTTTCTTTATTTGCTATTGTTTATGTAATAAGTTGAATATTTGATGCTTGCATGATAAGATCTCTTGGTGTGATGTTAAGATTAATTATGATTATTATCCTTTGCTTTATGGTTTTACTTTTTGCTTGAGGACAAGAAAAATCTTAAGTTTGGGGGTATTTTGATGAGTGAAATATTTATATAATTTTATTACTCTTTTATGCATTAAACGTGCGAGTTCTCTTTGATTTCTTTAAAATTTATCTTATTTCTACTTATTATTATTTATTTGTTTGATTTTGTAGGAATGAGAGAGAGAGAAGTAAAAAATGTGAGCATTTTTTGGTGAAATCAAGGAAGAATAAAATGATAAAGATTAAAAAAATTTAAATTGATTTTATGTGAAGATTTCTGGAAGATTGAAGCACTCAAGATTTCGGCTTCCAACTTCAAGATTCCAACAACAACTAGTTCTTTCTTATCTCTTCTAATTTTTATTTTTTATTATGCAATCCAAAAATATGTTTGTTAGTTGCAAAATTATCATGAACTAAATTTATTTTTGTAGAACTTCGATGTAGCCTAGTTTTGAGAACAAATTCTATTCTAATTTCATGTTATTTGAATCGTCTATTTTTTCATGGTTGTGTATTTAATTTTTGTTCTTAATGCTTACAATTGTTTGACGAGCTATTGTTTGATTTATTGAATCATGGAGCGATCGAGAGGTAATTTATGATTTAGAATTATAGAATTAAACATCAATGATTGAGAGAAGAGATGATTTACCACGATTAATGTTATCCATAGAACTTATTGAATCTTCAATTAATAAAATGCGCATAAAAATATGACATACTGTTAGTTGGAGATATGTTTGATATTGTTTGAGAGATAACATTGAATAAATAGGGGATTTTGGTCAACAACTTGAAAAATTAGAATTTCTAGCTACATGGAATTATGAATTATGTGGGATTAACTAGGTGAAATTAAAAGCCCTAGAACTAACTTTGATATTAACAAACAACAATATTTCAGATTTTCATTATTCTTAATTAGATTAGCTTTTCTTTTAGTTTAATTTAGTTTAGTTGCTATTTTTATTAAAATTTCGATTTTCCAAATAGTAGTTAATCTAGTGAATTTTGGTAGTCAATAAAATAATTAGTCATTGTGGGTTTGACACTCTTTTCAGCTAAACTAAACTACTGCTTGTTGCAAATTTGTACACTTGAAAATATTCCCATCGCGGCTCGCCAGCTCCGAACTAACCAAGAAAGCTAAACTCGCTCCAAATTGAGAAAGTCCTTATAATGCCTCCAAAGTGGTCCGTCCATTGGCCTATCGACTTGAAGACTTGGGGGGCAAGGCAGTTAAGAGAATTTGGAATGCGGAGCACCTGATTAAGTTCCATGAAAGCCCTTAAAACGATTCAAACTTGTAACAAGGCAAATGTAATAAGCACCAACTTTCAGCGGCCACTGAATAAAGTTATCTCAGTTTTGTCAATCAGTCTTTGCCTACTCTTTTTTTAAAGCTAAATCAAAACCTCGGAAAGAGTACCTCGACTTCGAGTCTTACGCGATTCTCACTACTAAGTCTGAACCTTGGAAAGAGTACCTCAACTCTGAGTCTTACGCAGTTCTCACTACTAAGTTTAACCATCAAAAAGAGTACCTCGAATCTGAGTCTTAAACAGTGTTCACTGCTAAGTCTAAAACTCGGAAAGAGTACCTCGAAAGAGTACCCCTATTCAGAGTCCTACGCAGTTCTCACTCCTAAATGTAAACATCGGAAAGAGTACCTCGACTCTGAGGCTTACACAGTTCTCACTGCTAAGTCTAAACCTTGGAAAAAGTACCTCGAAAGGGTATATCAACTCTGAGTCTTACGCAGTTCTCACTGCTAAGTCTAAACCTTGGAAAGAGTACATCGACTCTGAGTCTTACGCAGTTATCACTGCTAAGTTTAAACATCGAAAATAGTATATCGGCTCTGAGTCTTATGCAGTGCTCACTGCTAAGTCTAAACCTCTAAAAAAGTATCTCGAAAGAGTACCTCGACTCAGATTCCTACATAGTTCTCATTGCTAAATCAAAACCTTGGAAAGACTACCTCGAAAGAGTACATCGACTCTGAGTCTTACGCAGTTCTTAATGCTAAGTCTAAATCTCGGAAAGAGTACCTCGACTCTGAGCTTTACGCAGTTCCCACTGCTAAGTTTAAACCTCGAAAAAGTACATCGAAAGAGTACATCCACTCTGAGTCTAACGTAGTGCTCACTGCTAAGTCTAAACATCGGAAAGTGTACCTTGAAAGAGTACCTTGACTCTGAGTCTTACGCAGTTCTCACTGCTAAATCTAAATCTCATAAAGTTTACCTCGAAAGAGTACCTTGACTCTGAGTCTTACGTAATTCTCACTGCTAAGTCTAAACCTCAGAAAGAGTACATCGAATCTGAGTCTTAAGCAGTTCTCATTGCTAAGTTTAAGCCTCGAAAGGGTACTCCAACTCTGAATCTTACGAAGTTTTCATAACTTTATCTAGAGCCCGGGAGTCGCACCGACCCCGAACATGACGCGTATCCCTCCACTTTCAAGAATTAAACATCTTATATCTCAAAGAGTCAATCTACAGAAAAAGATAAATTTTATTGATCAAAAGGTGATTACAAAGGCGGTGGAACGACATACAAAATGTTGAAAGCTAAACCTACGTCTATACATGAGCGCTTCGTATCTTGGAACTCCAGCTACCTTGAGCTGATTTGCTTCGTTTCTTGGAACACTAGCTACTCCCCAAACATTGAGGAGAAGAAACATGTGAAGTCACCTCTTTAGTCGACCCCGGAGTTCCGTTCCCATGAAAGAAAGCGAAGAGAGGCACTCATGAAAAAGTCAGAAGGGGCTGAACCAACCAAGAGCCAGCGCTCTCAGCTCGTCAGTCTCCCTCGCTGTCACAGCTCGGCCATGCCCCTTTCCACAGAAGAGGTATAATACTGATGAAAAGTGATGATGATGAAGCTCTTAGGGAATCCTTGAGGGAGGATGGAAGTTGAAGACAAAAACATCCCGAACCTCCGTTCGTTCGGTCCACCTAGCTAAGTAAATCTCCAGAAGATGCTGAAGAGTTCTCTGATATAGATAACTTCACACCACCAGGCCTCGGCCATCGATCAAAGACATCAAGTCTTGTAATCCGAGTCGTAGGCGACAAACTTCTACACGAATTATGCCCATCATCTTTAGGTCCCCTTGTCCTGGCGAAAACATGGCAGGAACCCCTGTTCGAATAATTGTGACCAAATCCCTAGTAATGTCCCATGGGACTTGGTCGAACGAACTGCATGTCTTGAAACCCGAGCCGAACAAATCGGAACAAGTCCCCCGCACTCCAGTCCCATTGGAGCCGAGCCCTTGGGAACCAAAACCAACCTCCCAAGTCCTCATCAGAGACATGTTCACTTGTGGGAACTGGTTACTTGAAGGCCATGGGATTGTATAGGCAACTCAGCCGACTACTTCATTGAATTCGCGTTCAGTGGTTAACGCTTCAACTTTCAAAGCATACAGTAACCTCGGTTATCGTGAACGAAAAACATAAGCAAACACGTGTGTAGACGATCAACGGTTCAACTTCGACAACTTCCAAAATATACGGTAACCTTGGTTATCCCAAAGGAAGCGACATAAGCAAATCCGAGGCAGTTCTCCGTGCATAAGCACTGAGGTGGGACTACCAAGGTGAGATCTTCACTACCAAATCCCAGCTCAATAATGCCCAATAGCAAAACAAGAGTAAGAAAAAGAACAAAGACAAATATTATTTATGATGAAAGGAGTACAAATGCGGTGGCCAGTTCGCCAAAAGGCAAAGATACAAATAGCTTATTAGCTGTGTCATGGGGTAGATCCTTTCTTATTGGAGGCAAGGGATCCTTTCTCAGTAGTCGCGGTATCCAGCTCGGCTACCCGCTGCAGGTCCTCCACTTTCGCATCAAAGGCAAACCCCCCGATCTTAAGACTTGGATACCTTATCTTCATATGGGTAAGGGTCGTGACGTACCCCACATCTTGGGCATCGAGCACATGCAGTATGGTCTCTTACAACTCCTTATTATCCTTATTCTCTTGTTGAGCAGCCTCTTCCAGCTTGCCTCGCAGTCTCTTCTCCTCAGCATGCCAGGCCAGTCACTCCTTGGCCCATTTCTTCTTTTTGGCCAGCAACTCCTGTCGAGCCTTTTGCTCTCTCTCTTCAACTTTCACTGCCTCCTTGTTAGCGGACCAAAGCTCCTGATTCTAGCGCACCAACTCCCTACACTTCTCCTCGGATTCCATGGCCCGCACGAGCATTGTGCTGAGTTTCTGGTTCAACTCGGCCCTAATGACGACAACATGTAGAAAGGAAATATTAGAGGAAACAGAATCCAAGGAAGGACGCTGGTGAAAAGTAAGAGATCCTTACCGCAACCAAAGCCTGTGCCCAAAGAATGTAAACACATCCTGGGCCCCCCTCTTTAGAGCAACCAGTTCTCTGGGAGTAGCCAGGTTTTCAACCACTTGGACCGCATTTGCGGGGTTGGTCGTAAGGTCCACCTCCGTAATAGTCCAGGAGGGAATCCACTCCTTCACCAATGGACGCGGCCTCAGTGTCGTCCCACCACCCGATTGCACGGTCTCCTCAGCGGCGCCTAATGACCCCATAACGTCTGGGGGTCAACACCATTGCCCTTCTTCTTCTGCATAGGCGCAACCAACAAAATGGAGTGGGGATGTTTTGAAGATCCCCCCTGTTTTCTGCTTCCCATCGGGACCTTCGGCCATTACAATCCCCGCTTTGTCTGACCTGGCCTTCCCCTGGACCGCATTCTTCTCCACCTTTGCCTTGGACTTCGCCCCTGCCTCGACTCGAGGTTCAACCTTAGCCTTAGCCCTGGCCTAAGCTCTGGCCCTAGCTTCGGCCTCATTCTTGGCTTTAGCCTCGGCCGCCTCCCTATCAACCTTCCTGGCTAGGTGCCTTTCCATCAAGAGTGTGTCGGAAACCATGACTGAAAAGAAGAATAAAGTTGGCACTGAAGAAAAGTTGTGAAGAGAGGGCAGGCAGAAGAAAGAAATATATAGGCATGAAAGGGACTTCAAATACTGTGCACTCACGTGGCAAGCATGGAACACGTGGGCTCCCAGGCCGTTGGTTTCCCCATCAGTGGGACCCATTGATTTACCACTCCAAGCTTTTGTTACTTTCAAATTCAGAGTCCTACGTGGTCTCAATCATGAACAAGTCCTAACTCTCCAACGCTTCTGCCCATGACTACAATCTGACCCCGATGAACCATCAAAAACTTCGAAGTTCACAATAGAATCAAGGAAAAGAGTCTTACCATTTCATTAGAAATAACCAGGTATATTGGGCGGTGGACAACAAAAAATCCAAAAAGTTTGCAAGGAAAGGTCACACTTGTGATGCAAAACACTTGAACGCTTACCTATACGTCCCTTTGAGAAAAGCGAAGAAAACACGAGTTTGTGGTCTCTTAAGCGAGAGCCTCCGGGTCCCTCAGACGAGTAAGATCCTCCACCACTTTCTGAGCCAACCCCGACTCCATGACAGAGTCGAGCTCCCTCGTCGCCGACATTCAACAATCTTTCACCCGGTGGACCACTCGGAGCCTCCTCCAAGCCACGAGCCTTCGAAGCCTTGGGTTTTTTGGCAAATGCTCTGAGGCGGGCATCTCGATCTTCCTCTTGCCGTTATGGTCAACTGGAGATGCCTCCTGAGGCTCTGGTGCTAGAGCAACCGTCACGCTAGCACTTGCAGAGAAAGTTAGATATCATATAGGAAATATACAAATACACTAAGCCGAAAGCATAGGAACTTACGCAAGCCAACAAAACTTAAACCAGCGTTGGCCAATCTCTTTTCCGACATTTGTGGCCGGTCGAAACTAGCGCCCTTCTCAAAAGTCTTCGAAACTCGACACTCTCCTCCGACCTCTGATCTTGGGACATCGGGGAATCCTTCTTTGGTGGGCCCTCGTACGCCCATTTGGTGGGAATGTCCCACGACTTAGTACATCGGACGATAAAGTACTTATTCTTTCACCACTTGATAACCCCAATGTGGCAAAATATACCAGTGATGGGGCTGACTTGGCAGTGCCTTAAAGCCCAAACACGCCTAGAAATATTTGAGGCGGAGAGGAAACCCTCTCTTGTGACAGACCACAATGAAGCTCGTCAACTGTTTCCATTAGTTCGGTGCATACTGGATGGGGATTAGGCCCGCCCAGTTCAACACCTCCTTTATAAAAGGATGGAGAGGAAGACACATGCCCAAGTGGAACATGGTGACGTTCATTATACATAGCGGCCCCTGAAGGTTGGCATTTTGATGAGGGTCGTAATGCCGAAGCATCAACTCGAACTGGGGAGGAATATGATAAACTGCCTGAAGCGACCCAAGTTCATTAGCAGTCAAGAGGCTCTTCGACTTATCCACATCTGCTATCGACCTATTTGACGAAAGTAGAACATCAAAGCCAGGCTCACCCCTCAGATCTTCAGGATATCTTTGGATAGACTTCGTCCGCACGAGCGCTTGGTCAAGGGAGGTTGAATCCCCTCCAGCCTCGATGATCCTGGTTTACAGGAAGCCACCACCAAAACGATCTTGACTTCTGGTACCGCTTCTTCGAGATGACCTACAAGCCTCGGTCTCATCGGCCCTAGACAGGATCTCGACTTCTGGCTCTGCCTCTTTGAGATCCCCCACAGGTCTCTCCTTGCCCAAACTAGCCTCAGTCTCATCGGCCCTAATCTCATTCTCGACTCCGCTATGATCCGTGATATGGCTAAAAATAGGATTAAATCGGGACCGTTCACATCGGAGACGAATCTTAAAGCTCAGGGGTAAAACGGTAATTTCACCTACTAACGGGTCCGAAGCGGGTACTGGGTCTCCTCCTCACAGATCCAACAACCCGCGAATGGATCCATCTCAACTGGGTACGGGTCCCGACCCGATACAAACCCAGACCAGCAGGAGGAGATCAGGGTCACTGATTTGACCAAATCAACGAGCCTGATTTGCAGTTATCCTCTCACCGGGAATTAAGGGATTACATTCCTAATCTGATTACGAGAATTTTATGCCTTATCAGATCACAGGAATCACATTCCTAATCTGATCCCAACGGCGACTATAAATACCCCCCACCTACCACTGTTACAGGTTAATCAATACTTTTCAATAAAAAGCTCTTTCTTAATCATATCACTGGTTACTGACAAGAGCGTCGGAGGGTGCGTCGTCGGGATCAAACCCGGTGTTTCGCACTTTCCTTGCAGGTGTACGGCGGGAGTCAGCAGCCCAACTCAGACGAACAGGTTCGGATCTTCTATTCAGGTTTCTCGCGAATCCACAAATTCTATCTGTTTACCCCCACACTGAAATCAGCGGTAACAGATTGGCGCCGTCTGTGGGAAACCTATACGAATAGCCGCCGCCCCTTCCCCGTCGACTTAGCTCTTCTCCAGCCATGCCTCCCAGAAAGGTCAGATCTAGGGGGTCCAACCGTGGACCCAACCCCGCTGATCAGCAAGAGGTAGTCCCCATCCAACCCGCTCCGCAGCAGGGAAAACCCCCGCTTCAAGTGGAGGACCCTCTTCAAGATCAGCCTCCTCTTCAGAATCAGCAACCCCCCAGGGTTCCCACCGGTCCTCAGAATGCCGGTGTGGGGGGCTCTCGTATGAAGCAACCGCTCAATCAGGACCGCGTCTCCATACACAACACCTCTACGGATTCCATGGCCTCTCACAATCCCCAAAATCAGAAGAAGGAAGGGGACCTACGCCACCGTCTGGACGAGAAGCGGGCCCGAGAGGGAGCCTCCCGCCAGCAACGTCCGGGTGAGCGGTCCCCTCACCACCGAGATTATAGAAGGTCTCCTGTCCGAAGGGGAAGAAGAGAGTCACCCGGACATTACAGGAGGAGGCGCCACTCTCCTGCCGGTCGACATCAGCCGAGGAACAATGAGGCGCCCATCACTCGCGCCGAGTTTCTGCAGCTTCAAGCAACAGTGTTGCAGGCTCTTAATCTCCGACCCAACAACAATGACGCCCAAAGGGTCCCTTCGCCCCAACGGGTTCCCAGTCCTCGCCGTAGGTCCGCCTCTCCTCCGCCGGCTCCTAACCACCGGCAGCATGAACTTAGCCCTCGCCGCTCTCGGGACGACTATCGTCGTAGCCCCGGCTCTCCCTCCTACGAAGACGAGTCCAGAGACTCGTTCGACTATCGCGGGAGGGACGATGCCCTATACCGCCGTCTCCATGAGGTGGAGAGGCGAATTGGTCGGATGGACGAGGGGGAGGGGTCGAACAGCAGAACCATCCGTCCGAGCAGACCCCCGTTCTCCCGAACCATCATGGAGGCTCCCATCCCGAGGGGATTCGAACCCCCGAAGTTCGAAACTTACTCGGGGGAGTCGGACCCCGTGGACCACATCGAAAGCTTCAAGACCCTCATGCTCATCCACCAGGCTTCGGACGCCTTACTTTGCAAGACCTTCCCAGCCACCCTGAGGAGGTCGGCTAGGGAATGGTACTCCCGCCTTGCTCCCTCTTCCATCTTCTCCTTCGAGCAATTCGAGAGCCTCTTCATCACTCACTTCATGAGTAGTAGACACACAGAGAAGACCAGCCTCTCATTACTCCAGCTCCGCCAGGAGAAGGGGGAGAAGTTGAGAGACTATGTGAAGAGGTTCACTACGGAGGTCAGGTCCATAACCTCCCTCGACCAATCCGTTGCAACAGCCGCCTTCCAATCCAACGTCTTCAATTCCAGCCTCCGCTCCTCTCTTGCTAAGAAACCTCCACGGAACTTTGCCGACCTCCTTCTCAGGTGTGACAAGTACATTCGTGCCGAAGAGGCCGCCTACCTTCCAAGCTTCGGAGGGTCTACCTCAGGGACGAAACGAAAGCTGACCGAAGAAGAAGAGGCTAGGAAGCTTCAGAAGGATGGCAGTGGCCAGCGCCGCCCGACTCCTCGGATTGAGAAGTTCACCCCCCTTGTTGCCAATATATCAGAAGTTCTTATGGAGGTGGACAAGGAAGGGCTCCTCCGCGCTCCCCCGAGAATGAATACACCTGGCAAGAAGAGGGACAAGCATAAGTGGTGCCGCTTTCACAGGGACCACGGCCACGACACGGAAGATTGTCGGGCTCTGAAGGAGGAGATCGAAGAACTCATACAGCGGGGGCACCTGACCAAGTTCGTCCAGAAAGAAGGGGCCGAGCTTCCCCCCTGAGGAGCCAACAAACGAACCGAAGGGCCCGCCGAGCTTTACGACTCAGAACCTCCCGGCTCTTCCCAAGAGGTCTTCACCTTATTGTAGAAGTAGGACCCTGATTTTCAATAAGGCCGATGCTTGTAATCCGACCGATAGCATGTAATAAGGGCTCGCCATATTGAAGCAGCCACTTAGTTTATTTCAATAAAACTTTACATTTTTTTTTTATTGGAAATTGTTGCTCTTGCTTCATCTCTACCTCTCCGAGTCGTGACTCACTGAAGGGTGAGTTCGGAGCCCAGCCTCTTCTACATGGCTGCTCCTGCAACTTACTAAGCTCTTCCCAACGAGTTCGGAGTCCAACACTTGGCTCGATTCTGCTTCAAATAACCTGCTCTTCAGCGGGTTAGAAGTGGTTCGCCATTCGGAATTGCTCCCACAACCGTTGACTACCTCTACCGATGGTTCGGAGTCCAACACTTGGCTCGATTCTGCTTCAAATAACCTGCTCTTCAGCGGGTTAGAAGTGGTTCGCCATTCGGAATTGCTCCCACAACCGTTGACTACCTCTACCGATGGTTCGGAGTCCAACACTTGGCTCGATTCCTCTTCCAATAACCTGCTCTTCAGCGGGTTAGAAGGGGTTCGCCATTCGGAATTGCTCCCACAACCGTTGACTACCTCTACCGATGGTTCGGAGTCCAACACTTGGCTCGATTCTGCTTCAAATAACCTGCTCTTCAGCGGGTTAGAAGTGGTTCGCCATTCGGAATTGCTCCCACAACCGTTGACTACCTCTACCGATGGTTCGGAATCCAACACTTGGCTCGATTCTACTTCAAATAACCTGCTCTTCAGCGGGTTAGAAGTGGTTCGCCATTCGGAATTGCTCCCACAACCGTTGACTACCTCTACCAATGGTTCGGAGTCCAACACTTGGCTCGATTCTGCTTCAAATAACCTGCTCTTCAGCGGGTTAGAAGTGGTTCGCCATTCGGAATTGCTCCCACAACCGTTGATTCTCTCACATAAGCAGCGAGTTTGGAGCTACAGCTCTCCCCTAGAGTTCCTCCTTACACTTGTCTCACAAATAGCTCTCTTCCAGAGCCGAGCTCTTCCCTCCGCTCGCCCCCGAAGCAGACCTCTTCTCAGCAAGTTTGGAGCACAACTCTCTCCTAGAGTTCCTCCTTACACTTGTCTCACAAACAGCTCTCTTCCAGAGCCGAGCTCTTCCCTCCGCTCGCCCCCGAAGCGGACCTCTTCTCAGCAAGTTTGGAGCACAACTCTCTCCTAGAGTTCCTCCTCACACTCGTCTCACAAATAGCTCTCTTCCAGAGCCGAGCTCTTCCCATCCGAGCCCCAACATCAAAGAGTCCGGTCGGCTGCCGAGCAAGTGCCTTCCCGATCCTGTAAACGGAGAAAACACACTTTCTCCTCAACATTCGTGTAAGATCTCGATCAGACGGCCCAGATCTTTCCAGCGACGCTAAACGACAAGATAGCGTTTTCTTGGGAACTGAGCCGTCTCGAGATTCGTGCCATCATCCAACGGCCCAGATCTTGCCAGCGTCGCTAAATGACAAGATAGCGTTTTCTTGGAAACTGTGCCCGCCTCGAGATCCGCGCTGAGATCCAGCGGCTCAGATCGCTCCACGTCGCTCAGTATTCCTAGCCGAGCGACTAGCGATCCGACCCACTCGCGCCTCTTCTTCGCCCCAAGGGTCTTCCTAGCCCAAGGGTCTTCCTAACCCAAGGGTCTTCCAAGCACAAGGGTCTTCCTGGCACATCTTCTCCGTCCCTAGGAGCGGGGCTCCTCTTCCAAAATCCCAAAGACCAAAGTACTTATCAACTTCATGAAGACAAGCATCTTGCGGGGCAATTTTGACCATGAAGGAGGGTGAATCTTCATCCCACTCCTAAAGAGAAGTTGTAGATCTTCGAACTAGCTTCGAAACGAGGGGTCGCACGCCCCGATCGGACCACCGTAGCCCCGGGAAAGTGGACCTCAATGCAGCTGCGCCGAATAGCTCGGAAATCCGAGCCGAGCCACTCGCACGAGCCGAGCCGAGCCACTCCCATCCGAGCTCTTCCCATCCGAGCTCTTCCCATCCGAGCCACTCGCACGAGCCGAGCCGAGCTACTCCCATCCGAGCTCTTCCCATCCGAGCCCCAACATCAAAGAGTCCGGTCGGCTGCCGAGCAAGTGCCTTCCCGATCCTGTAAACGGAGAAAACACACTTTCTCCTCAACATTCGTGTAAGATCTCGATCAGACGGCCCAGATCTTGCCAGCGACGCTAAACGACAAGATAACGTTTTCTTGGGAACTGAGCCGTCTCGAGATTCGTGCCATCATCCAACGACCCAGATCTTGCCAGCATCGCTAAACGATAAGATAGTGTTTTCTTGGGAATTGGGCCCGTCTCGAGATTCGTGCCACCATTCAACCGTCCAGATCGAGACACGCTGCTCGGATCTCCAATCCGAGCTACTGCCCTACCGAGCTGCAAAATGGCCAAAAATTCGCCTCAAAATCCGTGCTCGGATTCGCCGAACAAGAAGCCAAAAAAAAAATAAATAAATAAAAAAATTTAAGGGTAGAACGGGTCGGGTTCGGACCCGTTAGGATCCCAAACCCGAACCCACTTCACCTTCTTCTTCCGCTCGTTCCCGCCAAAACCAAGAGAACAAAACCTGAAGCTCATCTTCAGGATGGTTTGAACCCGCAACTACATGCCGAGCTCCCCTCCGCCGAAGCCAACAAACCCAACTCCTCTACAAGCTTCTCCCTCATCTCCGAGCAGCACCTCCTCACCTCCGTTCTCGCCGAAGCTCCAACACCTTCACCATCGTCAGCTCGACTTCTGCTGCCGAGCTCCTCCAACCTCGTCGAGCTTCCCCCCTCGCGAGTTAGCCAAGCTCGAAGCGTTTCCCTCACCGAGCGCTAATCCCGAGCTCCAAGCTCCGAACCCAACTTCAGGCTCCCCACAGTCCTTCGTCGAGCTCCATGGCCGAACTCGAGTCCCTCTTCATCGAGCGACACAATCGCCATGTCGAGCTCTAACAGCGAGCTCGCCTCCATGACTTCGTGGCCGAGCTCCACATCCACCGCCTCCGAGCTCATCTTCCCGAGCTCTCTCTCTCCCTCTCCTCAAGCTGTGCCATCGAGCGACTCAGTCGCCATGCCGAGCTCTAACAGCGAGCTCGCCTCCATGACTTCGCGGCCGAGCTCCACATCCACCGCCTCCGAGCTCATCTTCCCGAGCTCTCTCTCTCCCTCTCCTCAAGCTGTGCCATCGAGCGACTCAGTCGCCATGCCGAGCTCTAACAGCGAGCTCGCCTCCATGACCTTCGCGGCCGAGCTCTACATCCACCGCCTCCGAGCTCATCTTCCCGAGCTCTCTCTCCCTCTCTTCAAGCTGTGCCACCGAGCTGCACTCAGTCGCCGAGCTTGCCTCCTCGTTCGCAAACTCACCCCGTCGCTGAGACCCTCTCTCTCTCGCCGAGGTCCTTCGTCGCCAAGCTCGGAGTACTCACCAAGCTCTAGACGAACTCCGTACGCCTCGCCAGGGTTCCACCGTCGCCGCTCCCGTCAACTTCGTCTCCCACGAAGGCGACGTCGGAGGGGTGATGACGAGCAACGAAGGAGAAGGAAACAGAACGAAGAACAAAGCAACGAAGAAGAAGAAAGAAGGAGCAGCGGAAAGAGAGAAGAAGAGGAAAAAGACAAAAAAAATAATATAAAAAATATATATTTGTGCCACGTGGCGCCACGTGGTCGGTCGGCTGCCGAGCAACCCCCTTCCCGATCCTGCAATTGGAGAAAAAATCCAGCCGAACGACTACGGCCGTTGGATCTTTCAGAAATTCGCGCTTCTGATGATGGACGATCCAGATCGCGCCACGCGCGCTAAACGACAAGATAACGTTTTTTCGAAAAGCGCGCCTCCTCGAGATTCACGCAGGGATCCAACGGCACAGATCGCGCCACGTGTCCCGGGATCTGACGGTACAAATCGTGCCACGTGTCAAGTATTATTTAATTTAATTAATTAATTTATTTAATTGTTTTTTTTATTTAAAAAAATCCGAAAAAATATTTAAAAAATCGGAAAAAATTAATTAAAAATTCTAAAAAATAATTATTAATTCAGAAAAAATATTTTAAAAATTCTGGAAAAATAATTATTAAATTAGAATAATTAATTAATATTTTCGATAATTAATTATTTAATTCGGAAAATGAATAAAAAATACAAAAATGAGAAAAAATTCAGAAAAATCTGGAAAAATCACCAAAAATCCAGAAAATTCTGAGAATATTTTTGGGCATTTTACAAGCCCAGAATAACACCGTTACACCCCGAGCAAGATCCAAAACTCCTTTAAAGAACACCGATAAAATCCCGTACGCCATTAGAACAGTAAAACTACTCCTCAAAGACTGAAAAACTCAGTCTCTAGGAGTGGGGGGCTCGTGATATGGCTAAAAATAGGATTAAATCGGGACCGTTCACATCGGAGACGAATCTTATAGCTCAGGGGTAAAACGGTAATTTCACCTACTAACGGGTCCGAAGCGGGTACTGGGTCTCCTCCTCACAGATCCAACAACCCGCGAACGGATCCATCTCAACTGGGTACGGGTCCCGACCCGATACAAACCCAGACCAGCAGGAGGAGATCAGGGTCACTGATTTGACCAAATCAACGAGCCTGATTTGCAGTTATCCTCTCACCGGGAATTAAGGGATTACATTCCTAATCTGATTACGAGGATTTTATGCCTTATCAGATCACAGGAATCACATTCCTAATCTGATCCCAACGGCGACTATAAATACCCCCCACCTACCACTGTTACAGGTTAATCAATACTTTTCAATAAAAAGCTCTTTCTTAATCATATCACTGGTTACTGACAAGAGCGTCGGAGGGTGCGTCGCCGGGATCAAACCCGGTGTTTCGCACTTTCCTTGCAGGTATTCGGCGGGAGTCAGCGGCCCAACTCCGGCGAACAGGTTCGGATCTGCTATTCAGGTTTCTCGCGAATCCACAAATTCTATCTGTTTACCCCCACACCGAAATCAGCGGTAACAATCCTCTCCTTCAGAACCAGAGATTCCTTTGATATCCATGTCCGGGTTTGGTGACATCTTGCGTGTGGACCCCGAATTCAGAGGCTCAATTCTCCATGAGGAGGGCCAACTTGACGAACTTGCAGATGACCTACCTCGTGAAGAGCTGGCCTCTGACCCACTGCCATCACCAAAGAGGATGAACTACCGATTTCTATGACTGACATATGCAGAATTACAATCATGAACAAAAGAATCCAGATGTGAAGAAAGTAACCACTCACAATGGTGGAAGGGAGCGAATTTATAGTCTGACTGCTTCTGAAACCGTCGGCACGTGTTGTCCCCTCGAATTCCGTGAGTGAAAACCTTTCGAATGACCACTATCACTTGCCAATTCCTATAGATCCACAAAATCTGACATGGCAAGAAGCTACGTGGGCAGAAGATTTAACGCCTCCTATCCCATCTGACTAGCACAAGACTTCGACTGGAAGCAATGACACCTTGGTTCGAGCCTCGACACCGTACTTTGAGTGCGGCACCCCGATTCTGAGATTTTCGCAGTTCTCGTCGTCCATAAAGTTCACCTCGGACCCATACCTCGAAAGGACATGCTGATTCAAAATTTCAGCAATATGATGCGGTCGTCACGCCAATGTTTTCTCTACGGGTTATCTACTCCTAAAAAATGACCAACTGCTCACTCCAGAGAGTGGGGGCTTCTTGATACGGGTAAAAATTGTAACATCCCGTATAAAAAATTTTAAATGAAAAATACATTTCTTATTTTTACATGTGCAATGCACGTGTAATTTAATCTTATGATTTTTTATTCTCAATTTTATTTAACAGTTATGCACAATTTTCTTTCATTCATTTTTGTTGCATATTAGAACCCATAGGCCTAATAGAAGACTCTAAGCCCATTAAAATAAATTAAATAAATAAAAAATAGACCAAGCCCACAAGAGGAAGCCCACTAAGAAAAATCCTACAATTAGTTGTACACTTGTCATGTAAACAACATGTATAAATAAATAAATAACAACTAACAAATGAGAGTGTGTGCTTGTGGGTTGCACGTGCACGTAGTGCAACCCAAAAGTCACAAAAAGAGTTAGCCATGCATAAGAATAGAAGAGTAATGGTGAGTGGGCAATTAGTAAAGGTGGTTATGTAGGTTATGAATTAGAACACTTAATTTGAGTAGTAGAAGAGCCTTCTCAAACCCTATAAATACCACCCCCTTTCCTTCATAATCTTGCACCAAAGATCAAAAGAAACAAAAGATAAAAATAAGAAAGAGAGGAAAAGAAGAAGAGAATTGTTTGAGTTCTTGCTTGGAGGAAGGAGAGTTTGCTAGGAAACGAAGAAAGTCCCATTCTTGGAGCTAGGAGCAACTTCTAAGAGTCTTCTTCTACTTTAGAATCTTCATTTGAGGTGGGTGTCTTCTTCAGCTTTCTAATTTATAATATCATGTATGTATAGGTAAATTGATAGATAAACTTGATATGCATATGAGTAGTGATTAAATTGAAATGATGATATTTAGAATGAAGATGCATACTAATTGAAAGATTTTCATGAAGATAAGTTGAATTGATGTTGTTTAATTGCATGGTAGTACGTCTTGATTAGATTAAATGATATGAAAAATAGATTTGTACACAAAGTTACTAATTCAAGCAAAGAAAGTTACTATTTTAAATTTTGTTTACACTTCAAAAAATCATATCTAATAAAATAGCAGGAATCTAGAACTAAAAATTTTTGGGGAGCATAATGTATATGTCAGTAGCATCACTTTAAAATTTCATAAGATTTGGAGTTCGTTTACTATTTTAATAAATTCTAAACTCAAAATTGGTTAGTAGTTGGCTGGTTGCAGGAATTCTGCACACCTTTCAGTTTTTGATTGATTCAGCATTTAAATGAAATAATTTGAGAAAAGTCATAACTAAGAAATAATAGTAGACACGTTAAACTTTCTGAAAAGTCCAAGAACTCAAATTTTCATAAAGAATTGGATTTTATATCAATTTTACAAGACTGTATAGTAGCAGTATTTCAGTATCTCGACCCCATTGTACATTTTGAAGAATTCACGTTTATAGATATGGTATTTCAAGAAAACTTATAACTACAAAATGAAAGTAGACTCGTACACCTTCAGTTTGATAAAAAGATTGCTAAGTTTCGTGAAGTATACAATTTTCAATAATTTTTACAAATAGCATGAAATGCAGTTTTCTAACTTTGAATTTACTGTTTTGCCATGTTACTTAAATGACTTGATTGAAAATATATTCTCGCTGTTTTAAGTTATATTATGGGAAATTAAAGATCATATTCATGAGTAGATGAAATGTGAACTTAAGAAAGACATATATATATAGGATTAAGATGTTAAGATTAGTTCAAAATAAATCAAACGAAGATGATGAGATTGATTTTCAAAGATAAATTTTAAAGAGATATGTCTTAATCTTAATTAACTTGATTCAAAAAAGTTTTGGATGAATATGAAAAGTGTTTGTGAAAATGAATAGGTTGAGATTGTATTTATTGATGAATGAATAAGAATGCATGAAAGAATTTGAATAAATTGTGAATATATGAAATTTGAGAATATGAATTATAAAGGGATGAGTACCTCAAGTTGTTGAACATGGAAAGATATTGATTCTAGAGGCTTAGTGATACCCAGGTACCGGCAAAAGTAATGGTAATGAATAATTGATTTTTGAGGAGTGGCCAATAAGGGTGTCGTTCTCGGTATTTTTGTGTAAGACCTGCAGGAGGGTAAACTAGCTCTAGGTAGTATTATTTATTCATGTTTAAAATTAAGAATTAGGCACTATAAACTTGGGCAAACATAAGTGGAGGGCCTCTATATAGTCGGGTAGTGGATTTCAGGACTATAGACCCAGTCGGGCGGTGGATCCCGGGACTGTAGTTGCTTGCGAAGGAGGCGATCCTAAACTAAATTCAGGATTATGATTGATCGGGCGGTGTATTCTGGAATCATGAATAGTCGGGCAGATAGTAGGCCGTACTCCAGTATATATGTGTATATCGGGGCTAGAGAGACACTTGCGGAATGTTCGCACGATGAGGATTCTATATAGTCGGGCAGTGGATCTCCGAAACAGGAATCTATACTCGTGGAATGTTTAAACTTTGTTTTATTACTAGGTAGTTATCATGGTGAGAGATTAAACTCTTTAATGTGGAGTACGTAGGTGCTTGCCCTCGGACTTATGTAGTATGTGATGCATAGAATCCAAACAAGTATGCATTAGTGTCATTGTAGTATAACGCCTGCATTAGACATTAAGTCATGTCATACACTAACATATCTAGGGTGTTCACTCTTTACACTTTTATATGCATTCAAGTTTGTGATTTAGATTTTGTTATAATACAGCATATAGAGGATCGCTGTTTGTAACATTGCATCGGTTGTAAGCAACTAACGTGCCCACAGTTTCTTATGCAGGACTTGGATCTTACAAGGAAATATTGAGATGAATTTGATGCTGATGATTAGTTACATGTTCAAATTGTTGAAACTGTATATTTATCATGTTGTTGAAATTGTATATTTATCATGTTGCACTTCATTTATTTTCCACAGCATTATTGATGTAAAAGAACAATGATGTAATAAAAAGTTTCAAAATTCCTTGTAAAATTGTAGGAAGTGAAGTGTAGATCCTGTTGAGCTACGAATTACCGTATTTTGGTATTCGGGGCGTTACAAATGGTGTCAGAGCCATGCTTCAACAAGTAGTACAAATTTACAAGGACGACACATTAGGGTAGACATTAGAGTGTGATTTCATCTTATAGAGATTTAAATGTAAGTAGTTTACATTTGTGTTGCTCTATACGCTGATGTTTCTCCTCTTTTTCTCTATAAGATGGCCAATCATCATGACCCCGAGAATGAGGTGGAATGGTTTGTTCCTTTTGAAGAAGAAGAAGACCAAAAAGAGGAAGAGCCAATAGAGAAAAAAGCAGACCCTGTAGAAATAGAAGAAGAACTACTGGAGTCTAGGGAGATTACACCACCTCCACCTGATTTCCCAGAAAAATCCTCAGATGAAGAACCCATTCAAGATGACCAAGGTGGTATTGTTACTTCTCTTCGAAGGGAGTTGGATGCCCAGAAGTGGAGATTAAACCACTTAGAATCACGGCAAGCAGAGGACAGGGAACGCATTCATGAACTAAGTCACCAAGTATGGGAACTCAAAAAGCTCTGGCACGTGAATGCTCAACACTTCTCTAATCTGGATCACATGACTCACTGGAACAAGCAGGAGCGTCATCAAAAGTTTAAAGACATGAAGAAAGAAATCTAGGAATTACGGGGAGAGCTCAGAGAAGCCAAGAGAAACTGTAGAATCTAGGATGTCTTTATGTTAAAGTGATGAATGGATGTAAAAGCAAGTTTTCTCCCCGTCAGGAGAAAATTTGACTACCGACCGATATTATGAAGGGTGTGAATTTGAGATTGGAGGCAGAATCTTGGACATAGACCTCATTGAATTGGCAATTTTGGGGGTCGACATCATCATTGGCATAGACTGGATATCCATCTACAATGCCACTATTCAGTGCAAGAGTAAAGAGGTTATGATAAAGGCACCAGGGGGACCAACAGTGACATTTCAAGGGACGAGGAAGTGCAAACAGTTGGTAGCAGTGCTATCCGAGCAGAAGGTTCCCGAAGAAGTGAAGTAGATTCGAGTAGTCCGGGATTTTCCAATTGTGTTTCTAGAAGATCTACCCGGGCTTCCACCTTAGCGAGATGTAGAGTTCGATATATCTGTTCAGCGAGGGAGTGCACCCATTTCTAAGGCACCATACAGAATGACGCTGGTTGAGCAAGATGAGATCAAGAAGCAGATTGAAGAGCTATTGGGCAAAGGATTCATCAGGCCAAGTGCGTCACCTTGGGGAGCACCAGTTCTTTTGGTAAAGAAGAAGGATGGATCGATGAGAATGTGCATCGATTACAGAGAATTGAACTGGGTAACCATGCAGAACAACTATCTGATTCCTCGAATCGATGATCTATTCGACCGTCTACAAGGAGCAGCTGTCTTCTCTAAAATAGATCTACGGTCGGGTTATCATCTAGTCCGAGTAAAGGAAGAAGATGTGCACAAGACGGTGTTCAGAACTCGATATGGCCACTATGAGTTCCTAGTCATGCCGTTTGGAGTAACCAATGCACCTGCTATTTTTATGGACATGATGAATAGAGTCCTACGGCCGTTCATCGGTTCTTTCGTCATTGTGTTCATCAAAGACATACTAGTCTACTCCAAGACAGAGGTAGAACATGTCGAGCACCTAGCAGAGGTACTGAAGAAGTTGCTTGAGAAGAAGCTATATGCAAAGTTGTCTAAGTGTGACTTCTGAAAAATCGAAGTTGCCATCCTGGGTCACATCCTTTCTAAGTAGAGAGTGACTACTGACCCACAAAAGATTGAGTCAGTAAGAGATTGGCCAAGACCGACTACTATGAAAGAGATCAGGAGCTTTTTGGGGTTAACAGGCTACTACAGAAGTTTCATTCAGGGCTACGCCCAGATAGCTGTGCCGCTCACGGGGCTTACAAAGAAAAACATGAGTTTTAAATGGTCGAAATAATGTGAGGCTAGCTTTCAGGAGTTTAAGGAGAGGTTGACTACCGCTTCCATCTTGGTTTTGCCAAATGCAGGAGTCGACTATGATGTCTACAGCAATGGTTCCCATCACAGACTGGGCTGTGTGCTAATGCAGGAAGGGAAGGTAAAGCTTATGGGTCTAGACAGCTGAGGCCGCATGAGAAGAATTACCTAACCCACAATATGGAGTTGGCAGCAATCATCTTTGCACTAAAGCAGTGGAGGCACTACAAATATTTTTTGGTTTCAACCTTGCGACATAGAAGGACTAGAAAAAGATGTATATGGGGAAAAGGTTAACATATACATAGCCTATAAGAGTCTAAAGTACATGTATCAGCAGAAGTACTTGAATCTGAGACAGTGGAGATGGTTGGAAGTGTTGGAAGATATTCGACTCGAAATTAAATACCATCCAGGCAAGGCCAATGTGGTGGCTGATGCGCTCATCAGGAAGAGAAGTTTGTCTCGATTGATCACAACTTAGGAGAAGTTGGCAGAGGAACTTGATCGAGCAGAGATTGAGATGGTATTGAAAGGATTAGGGGCTTCATTAGCTTAGTTGAGACTTCAACCCACCTTGAGGGACAGGATTATTAACAATCAGAAGACCAATCCGGAGATTCAAGAGATGAGAGAGCAGGTTGGCACCGGTAGGTTGACAGAATTCCAGGTGAAAGATGAGGTATTGTGGTTTGGAGAGCGGCTATGTGTGCTAAATCAAGTAGAACTGAAGGAGAGCATTCTATAGGAAGCACATGCCACTTTATTATTCGTACATCCAGGAAGTACCAACATGTACTGAGATATAAAGCAGTATTTCTGGTGGTCGGGAATGAAGCGGGATGTGGCTGAGTTTGTCACCAGGTGTGCAGTTTGTCAGCAGATCAAGGCCGAGAACCAGAAACCCGAGGGTTTGTTGCAGCCATTACCCATTCCGGAGTGGAAGTGGGATAATATCAGTATGAACTTCATTACAGGATTGCCCAGGAGTTCCAAGGGCAACAATGCAATTTGGGTGATAGTGGATCGACTCACCAAAATGGTTCACTTTCTGACGATGAAGCTTACTTGGTCTATAGAGAAGTTAGCCGAGTTGTATATCAAAGAGATAGTGAGGCTACATGGAGTTCCTTTGTCGATTGTATTCGACCGAGATAAGCAATTTAACTCGCATTTCTGGAGCAGCTTTGGGGGACGGAAACTGATTTCAGTACTTCTTTCCATCCTCAGACTGATGGACAGACCGAGAGGGTCATTTGGGTACTAGAAGATATGCTAAGATGATTGAGTTGATCAGGAAGAGGTTAGTCGATGCCCAGCGCAGATAGAAAAGTTATGCCGACAATCGGAGAATAGATCTGGAGTTTGAGGTGAAGGTGTCTCCAACCATGGGAGTGATTCGGTTTGGAAGGAGAGGAAAATTAGCCCCGAGATACATAAGTCCTCATAAGATATTGAAGAGAATTGGGAAGACGGCTTATCGGTTAGAACTACCAGAAGAGTTGGCCCAAGTACACAATGTCTTCCGTGTGTGTATGCTGCGAGGCTATATTTCGGATCCGACTCACCATTTGCCCGAAGTGCCAGAAGGTCTGCAGTTGGATTTGAGCTACACTGAGCATTCAATAGAGATTATGGATCGACGGGAGAAAGTCTTGAGGAATAAGACTATACCTATTGGCAAGGTCGTTTGGAGGAACCAACTTGTTGAGGAGGCCACTTGGAAATCTGAGGAGAAAATGATGAAAGATCACCCTGAGCTTTTCAAATAAAAATTTGTAATTTTTTCTTCTTCTTCTCACTTTCTATGTTTTTTTTCATTCATTAAGTATAGTTCCGAGGACGGAACTAGTCTAAAGAGGGAGTGTTTTAACATCCCGTATAAAAAAATTTAAAAGAAAAATACATTTCTTATTTTTACACGTGCAACACACGTGCAATTTCATATTATGATTTTTTATTCTCAATTTTATTTAAAAGTTATGCACAATTTCCTTTCATTCATTTTTGTTGCATATTAGAACCCATAGGCCTAATAGAAGACTCTAAGTCCATTAAAATAAATTAAATAAATTAAAAATAGACCAAGCCCACAAGAGGAAGCCCGCTAAGAAAAATCCTACAATTAGTTATACACTTGTCATGTAAACAACATGTACAAATAAATAAATAACAACTAACAAATGAGAGTGTGTGCTTATGGGTTGCACGTGCACGTAGTGCAACCCAAAAGTCACAAGAAGAGTTAGCTATGCATAAGAATAGGAAGAGTTGGGAGTTTGTGAGAGTAATGGTGAGTGGGCAATTAGTGAAGGGGGTTATGTAGGTTATGAATTAAAACACTTAATTTTAGTAGTAGAAGAGCCTTCTCAAACCTTATAAATACCACCCCCTTTCCTTCATAATCTTGAACCAAAGATCAAAAGAAACAGAAGATAAAAATAAGAAAGAGAGGAAAAGAAAGAGAGAATTGTTTGAGTCTTTGTTTGGAGAAAGGAGAGCTTGCTAGGAGAAGAAGAAAGTCCCATTCTTGGAGCTAGGAGCAACTTCTAGGAGTCTTCTTCTACTTTAGAATCTTCATTTGAGGTGGGTGTCCTCTTGAGCTTTCTAATTTATAGTAAAATGTATGTGTAGGTAAATTGATAGATAAACTTGATATGCATATGAGTAGTGATTAAATTGAAATGATGATATTTAGAATGAAGATGCATGCTAATTGAAAGATTTTCATGAAGATATGTTGAATTGATGTTGTTTAATTTCATATTAGTACATCTTGATTAGATTAAATGATATAAAAAATAAATTTGTACACAAAGTTACTAATTCATGCAAAGAAAGTTACTATTTTAAATTTTGTTTACACTTCAGAAAATCATATCTAATAAAATAGTTGGAATCTGGAACTAAAACTTTTTGGAGAGCATCTTGTGTATGTCAGTAGCATCCCTTTAAAATTTCATAAGATTTGGAGTTCGTTTACTATTTTAATAAATTCTAAAGTCAAAACTGGTTAGTAGTTGGCTGGTTGCAGGAATTCTGCACACCTTTCGGTTTTTGATTGATTCAGCATTGTAAATAAAATAATTTGAGAAAAGTCAGAATTAAGAAATTATAGTAGACAAATTAACCTTTCTGAAAAGTCCAAAAAATCAAATTTTCATAAAGAATTGGATTTTATATGAATTTTACAAAACTGTACATTAGCAATATTTCAGTATCTCGACCCCACTGTATATTTTGAAGAATTCAGGGTTATAGATATGGTATTTCGAGAAAACTTATAACCACGAAATGAAAGTAGACTTGTATACCTTCAGTTTGTTATAAAAAACGCTAAGTTTCGTGAAGTATACAATTTTCTATGATTTTTACAAATAGCATGAAATGCAGTTTTCTAACTTTGAATTTACTGTTTTGCAAAGTTACTTAAATGACTTGATTGAAAATATATTCTCATTGTTTTAAGTTATATTTTGGGAATGTAAAGATCATATTCATGAGTATATGAAATGTGAATTTAAGAAAGACACACACACACACACACACACACACACACACACACACACACACACACACACACACACACATATATAGGATTAAGATGTTAAGATTAGTTCAAAATAAATCAAAGGAAGATGATGAGATTGATTTTCAAAGATAATTTTTAAAGATATTACGTCTTAATCTTAATTAACTTGATTCAAGAAAGTTTTGGATGAATATGAAAAGTGTTTGTGAAAATGAATAGGTTGAGATTGTACCTATTGATGAATGAATAAGAATGCATGAAAGAATTTGAATAAATTATGAATACATGAAATTTGAGAATATGAATTATAAGGGGATGAGTACCCCAAGTTGTTGAACATGGAAAGATGTTGATTCTAGAGGCTTAGTGATACCCAGGTACCGACAAAAGTAATGGTAATGAATAACTGATTTTTGAGAAGTGGCCAATAAAGGTGTCGTTCTAGGTATTTTTGTGTAAGACCGGCAGGAGGGTAAACTAGCTCTAGGTATTATTATTTATCCATGTTCAAACTTAAGAATCAGGCACTAAGTGAAGATGTAATAAACTTGGGAAAACGTAAGTGGAGGGCCTCTATGTAGTTGGGCGGTGGATTCCGGGATTGTGGTTGCTTGCGATGGGGGCGAGCCTTAATTAAATCCGGGATTATGATTGATCGGGTGGTAGATTTTGGGATCCTGAATTTGTGTATACTGGGGCTAGAGAGACACTTGCGGGATGTTCGCATGACGAGGATTCTGTATAGTCGGGCGGTGGATCTACGGGACTGGAATCCGTACTCGTGGAATGTCTAAACTTTGTTTTATTACTGGGTAGTTATTATGGCAAGGGATTAAACCATTTAATGTGGAGTACATAGGTGCTTGCTCTTGGACCTATGTACTATGGGATGCATAGAATCCGAACAAGTATGCATTCGTGTCATTGTAGTATAACACCCGCATTAGACATTAAGTCATGTCATACACTAACATATCTAGGGTATTCACTCTTTACACTTTTATATACATTCAAGTTTGTAATTTGTTAAATTAAGAGATTTTGTTATGATACAGCATAGAGAGGATCGCTGTTTGTAATATTGCGTCGGTTGTAAGCAACTGACGTGCCCACAGTTTCATATGCAGAACTTGGATCTTACAAGGAGATATAGAGATGAATTTGATGCTGATGATTAGTTACATGTTCAAGTTGTTGAAATTGTATATTTATCATGTTGTACTTCATTTATTTTCCGCTGCATTATTGATGTAAAAGAACAATAATGTAATAAAAGTTTCAAAATTCCTTGTAAAATTGTACGAAGTGAAGTGTATATCTTGTTGAGCTACGAATTACCCTATTTTGGTATTCGGGGCGTTACAAAAATCGTGGCTGATCTCCGTCGCACGATTGTAGCATGAATTGCAAAGCAACAGACTGGGCTTCATGCCAAACTTCTCTATTTGTCCTGGTCAAATAACACCAAGGGATTTCCACAGGCCCTTTCGCGCACTTAGATGGGCCACTCGCCGGGCGCACTAGGCGCCCGTCGGTTACGTCGTAACAGTGCCCCTATTATCAATTCCAGATCTAGGATCAAGGGAATTTCAGTACCGCCCGGGTATCTCTCCATAACGGACTCCCCCTAGACATATAAATACAACATCCACTGTACTGTTATAGGATAATCACTCTTTTGACTACAAAACCCTTTCCACTAAATTGTTGTCTTTTGACTTAGGCATCGAAGGGTCTGTCGCTGGGAATATCCCGGTGTTTGAGACTTCTTTTTGCAGGTCGGTGAGCCAGCTTTTCCCCAACTAATCCACTCTACATCCCTTCGGATCCAAAGCTCAACACCGGGATCACTGTTTTTTCTCCGAACATAAGAACTCACATTACTGTTGCCCCCCCACCAAAAAACAACTGTAGCATTATCTATGAATTCATGCCTTCAGTCTATTAGGGAATTATCGCTATAGGATCCTGTTGAGTCTTCAACACGATTAATACAAACCACCAAGCAAATAGTAAATTACACCATTACACAAAGCACACAATATTGGTTTTAGTTCGGGCAAGCCCTAATCTGGGGGCGGAAAATCAAGATATTATTCAACTAGAGAAGTTACAAGAGTTACAACTCTCACCACGGCCTTCTCTCAAGCCTAATTGGAACTACTTGCCGTTTACAATTGTAATGCCCCAAATTTCATGCACTGAAAAAATTCGTGACACACCCCGAATCTTTTACTTCAATTGAGTACATAAACATAATATAATACATAAAAATGTAAAAATCTTACTAAAAGTCCAAACCACTTAGATTGATAAGATGACGGGCATAGGATTTCACACTTCTATGTTAAGACCTCAGGCACCCTTAACTGCAAAACCACAATCTGTGGGTTTGTCAGCTTGTGAGGCCGACAGTAAAAATTCCAACAACTTCAACTAACTCCCAAAACCCAACATAATAGAAAAACTTGAATCAATGTATATGTTAAATGTAAATGGAAAAAGTCAATTATACAATATCGTATGAGTGAGTGTGAATCTAATTTACTAGAGTGCCAAATATATACTTACTATATTAACATGCATAATTCAAATATGCTTTTCTAATGCACGCTTGTTTGGAACGATTAGGGGTGGCATCAGGGCCGGGCCAGCCTGGAACCGGCCCGGCCCGTCCAAAGTCTGGCTGAAGTGGCCCCCAACCTGCAAAGGGGAACGGTCTGGTCTGGTCTGCAAAAAACCCGAAAAAACCTACCTTCGGCCCAACCCGTGAATGGACCAGCTCGGTCCGATTCGGGCCAGCTCGTGGGCCGACCGTTGGCTGTTGTTTTTTTTAATTTCTTTCCAGAATATTTATATAAAAAAAGGTTTATATAATTATTAAACAACCCCCAATGGGTCTATACTAGCTAGTTTTTTGGGGTATTTTGGGAAATCCGAAAATATACATATTCTATATATACATCCTTATTTCATTCATTTCTCTCTTCACAAATTCACTTAACTCTCTCTACTATCTATCTACTCTTTCAAAAAATCAACAACAAACAACAACAATCAACTACTCTCTTGCAAGGATGAACATCAACAACATTCAACAACATTCAACAATAACTACAAGCTCTTAACTCCCTCTACTTTCATTCTTCAATCTACATTCTACACCTATATGATATTTTTGTATTTGTTTAATTTTTAGAATTAGCATTGTTGATTGTTCTCATCTATTTCTCTTAACTAAATTGTGTTTTGTTGTACTGCTTCTTCTTTTTAGATTTTTTAAAAAAATTTGGTAAACATACACTACTTATTCATTTAATTATTGTTGTTTTATTGAAATATTTCTTCTTCTTTTTTGATTTTGTTTATTAGCAGACACTAATTTATATTAGAATTTTACTTATCCTTATTTGTTTTGTAGAATTATTTTCTAGAACATACACTAGTTTATAAATCTTTACTTATTTTGAGGAATTAATTTTTAGAACGTACATTAGAATTTTAGAACATACTTTAGAATTAAATTTTTCTATCCAAACATACATACACTAGTTTTCAATATTAGATGGCCTCTAACTGATCACGCGGTAGACATAGTAGCCAAGAGTCCACTAGTGATCGCCGCATTCTTTCCCTTCCAATTCCTTATGTAGATAGTGAAGAAATATTTATGAATTATGATAGAATTCCCGATTTTCTTGAAACACACACGGATTATGTAATAGTAGAAGACATAGTTACACAATAATCGGATCAAACCTCTTATCAATCCCGTAAAACAAGAGGGAACGCTTTCGAAGTACACTAATATTTCAATTTTGTTCCTTCACAAAACGATAAGAGTGTAGGACTAAAAATTTGTAAGAAGTGTTAAACACCCTATAAATTTAAAATAGGATCGGGAATGGGTACATTTCAACGTCATTTAAATAGATGTCAACCCAAAATTTCTAAGGAAAATCTCACACAACAAAAAATACACCATAGGACCGATCAAGTAGAAAGTCTACGATCACGATATCGTTTGTAGGAAATGACTAAGTTAGTAATGGATGAATTACCTTAATCGTTTGGTGAAAGTAGGAATGTAGAGACTTTGTACAAACTGCATCAAACCCGCATTATAAAAAAGTTGCTAGGAATGTTGTTAAGGGAGATTGTAAATTAGTTTACAATGAGGCTAAGAAATTTTTAGTAGCAACACTAACATCACTAAACACTAGAGTTTCTTTGACATCGGATGAGTGGGTAGGAGTGAATGGCGTACCAATGATGTGTGTAACATGTCATTGAATAGATACCGATTGGTAACTTCAAAGAGGATAATTTTATTCGGATTTGTTAGGTACCCACATAAGGGTGAAATAATTACCACACACATCATGGATGTAAGTAATAATTCCGGTATTTTTGGTAAAGTTTTTGCTATTAGTATTGATAATGCCTCTAATAATACTAAGAAAATCTTTAGTTTGAAAATTACTTTAAATCATATAGAACCGGATATTTTTTATGTTAGGTATGCTTGTCATATTTTAAATATTTGTGTACAAGACTCACTAATATACGGACACGATAAAATTGAGGCAATGAGAGATTATGTTCATTTTATTACTTTGAGTGGTCCAATATATCAATCTATTCATGATTGGTTTCAACTTAGGGAAATTGTATTTAAACGTTTTCCTAAAGATGTTAGACATCGTTGGAATTCTACTTATGATTTATTAGGTGTTGTTCTTCATTATCGTATTAATCTAAAAGAATTTTATGTTGCAATGGGTATTTTTGTATGTTGGATGTTGTTTTTTGGGTTTTTGCTGATAGTTTGTAAAAAAATTTAGATTCTTTTAATGTTGCTACTTTACAATTTTCAAAAACATATACATCTACATCTAGTGGTATTTTACTTGCAATTGTCACTATGATGACAGCAATTAAAGATTTGAAAAATGACCCTCATATTGGAACAATGGTTTATTCCTCTTATCAAAATTTTTTACAATATTTTCATCCACTTCCTATGTTATATTGTGTTGCTAGTGTAATGAATCTCATGATTAAGTAGAAGGTGCAAAAAATTTAATCGAGATTTTTTATTCATGTGCTCCACGTGATGAAATAGTTGATTTTGATTATATTTTTTTCACTTCAGAATTTGAGGTTGTTTTGAATAATTTATTTGATAGCTACGATAGGTTACATAAACATAAAATGTTAGTTCTTCTTCTTCTTCTTCTTCAATATCGTCAAAGGGAAAGGGTCTTGCAACTAGTGGTGTTTTAAATCTCATTAAATTAAAAAAACCAATAACAAATTCATCAAATGAGTTGAATCGGTGTAATGCAAAACCACCCATCGATGATGCATTAGATGTCTTAAATTTTTGGAAAACCAATGAAAATATTTTTTCTTGTATGGCTAAATATTTGCTAACTTAACCAATGTCAACTGTTGCATCGAAAAATGTTTTTTCCCTTGGTGACAGGATTCTGAGCCCAAACGGGAATCGCTTGACATAAAAAATTTGGAGATACTGGTTTGCACTGAAGATTGGATGAAAGCGGAAGAGAGGACCCAAGATTTACTAGACGCACAAAACGGATCAACAAGTAGTGACGATTGAAGATCTACTAGAAGTACACAATTTGATCATGTATTGTAAATAATTAGGAAATTTAGGGGGATGAGATTCTATATTTAGGTTAAGTAGAAGTGTACGACACTAGTTCAATGCATTCTCTTCAATCTAAATAGAGGTCATCTTGATCTCTAAGTATAATTATTCTCCTCATATTGTAATTTGATAAGAATTGTATTAGGTGTTACATATCAATTTGATTATATTTGAAATTTTGTAATTCATTAAATCAATTTATTTATGATTATCTCTTTTATCTATATATTTTTACAATTGTTGCTTTCATTCACCAAAATCCTTTTATCTTTGCACTCTTATCAAATAGTTAAAACCTGTAAATTAAAAAAAAAATGTGAAAACCTGCCAACTCACGAACCTGTACCGACCCGGTCCGGCCCCTCAGCCAAGGGCTAGGGGCCAGGTCCAGGCCGCCACTTCCCCGACGTAGCCTGGCCCGACCCGCAAATCGCCTCCGCCCGGCCCGCGAAAGCTCCGGGATTTGAGCCTGGCCCGCAAGGCCCAAATGCCACTTCTAGGAACGGTATGCTGCTCATACAACATAGTTTCTGAATGCAAACTGCTAATGTTTCTCTTTATTATTTGGTTCAATCTCTCTCTATGCAATCCTATCACCGTGACAAAATTTCCAAGACATGGACAGCCTGTGATGTTTAACTCGTGTCACGAAATACTGGAGATCTATCTCACTCCGCAGATAATTATGGAGTCTATTTAAGCACTCGTCCCGGAATACTGGAGATCTATCTCACTTCACAGATCATTCTGAAGCCCCCAACTAATGTTTACTCTTGTTTCGTCACTTATGCTTTCTAGTGCATGTCCTTACAACATCTATCATACGGAAAGATATGTTACCCATTCAACATACTTTCTGAATAACAACCTAATCATTTTCTAATGAGAGTATTGAGATTAATGTACTAATCACCCATGAATATCTAAATCAAGTTATATATACTAGACTACATTAATTTCCATAATATCGATTATATATGCATTTATTCATTTATGCATCCCACAAAATCTTGCACAACTCGTGGTCTCACACCCTATTGAGATCACACTAATATTCGATTTGGCTCGATTACACTCACTCAACTTATTCTCAAATGTTGACTAGTACTCCAACGCATAATCACATGTAAGTCGCACCCCCATGATATTGGACCTTACTGGTCTACCCTAACGCACACATCGCAGATTTATTAGGTGTATCCTCAGTCACGAACCCAACAAGTTGATCTTCCATCACTACGGACCTTACTGGCTTACCCCTTTTCCATGCACGTGGATTTACCGGGAGTATCCTCGGTCCTGAACATTCCTAGGAGCCTCAACTATTTACCGGCTATTTTCGTCATTGTTTCAGTCATATCTTTTTCTAATACTAATCTTAATTCAACTAATGCAAGATCTTAGTCTAAATGATGCAAAATATAATCTAGACTTAACGGTCCCTATTCCGGACTTACATTTAACACAAGCTAAAATCTTGGTCATACCGACCGTATTCAACTCCTCTTTTAGAGTTCTCTAACTCTTGTCAGACTCGGAAATTGCCTAAGTCACAATCATTCCCCTAAATCTGACCAAGTCATTCTCTCGGACTCATGGACCTTACCGGCCCACACGTGTGAATTTACAGTGCTTATCCTCGGTCCCTTATATAGAATGTGATGGAATATTTTGCAAGTGTACAAGATCGCAACAAGTAGTATAGTTTTAAAACAAAAGAGTGTTGAATCTACAAGGACTAATTATTTTATTGAGTACTGAAATTCACTAGAAAAACTACTATTTGGAAAATCGAAATTTTAATAAAAATAACAACTAAAGTAAATTAAATTAAAGGAAAATCTAATCTAATTAAGAGTAATGAAAATTTGAAAATTTATGGTTTGTTAATAGCAAAACTAGTTCTAGGGCTTTTGATTTAACCTAGTTAATCTCACGCAATTCATAATTCCATGTAGCTAGAAATTCTACTTTTCTGAGTTGTAGACCAAAATCCCATAATTGTTCGGTGTTTTCTCTTGAATAACACCAAACATATCTCCAACTAACAGTTTTTCATATCTCTATGCACATCTATGGATTTTTTTACAGTCACATTAATCGCGGTAAATCATCTCTAATTTTGCTCAATCAACAGTGTTTAATTCTAAAATTCTAAATCGCAAGTTACCTTGCGGTCTCCCCATGATTCTATAAATTAAACAACAGGTGGCTAATCAATTGTAAGCATTAAGAACGAAAATTAAACACACAACCATGAAGAAATAGATGAATCAAATAACATGAAATTAGAATTGTGTTCTCAAAACTAGGCTACATCGAAGGCTTAGAAAAATTAAATTAGTTCATCATAAATTTGCTACTAGTAAACATATTTTTGGATTGCATAATAATAATAAAAAAATTGCTACTAGTTGTTGTTTGAAGCCAAAATTGAAGCCCTGATTTCTTCTTTAAAATCAAGCCTTGAAATCTACGCACAGTGCAACTCCTTTTTTTTTTGTTCTTCCTCGATTTCCGTGCAGCCCACTTCTCTAATTTTTCCTTTCTTCCTACCTGTACTTCCAGCCACCACATTTTGTTTTTGTTTTTTTTTCTTCTTCTTCATGGCCTCCCTCCGGACCCGTGCAACCACCTTTTATATAGGAATAGGGTTAGTTTAAAATAAGATTAGGATAGGTTAATAATTAATTAATTAAAATAACAACATTAAGAATAATCTATTACATTATAAATTAGTCATTTAACTAATTATATCCGACAATTAATTCCAACGCAGTTGATTTATTTTTTAAAATATTTTATTCCAAAATTTACTTCTACCCCCTAGTTGACCATAATATTTTCTATTAATTCTTCAAATAGCAAATTTGTAAAAATATGTATTTGAGTGCCCAAATTTTTCAAAAGTCTTCACATAAAATAAATTTGAATTTTAAATCTTTATCCTTATTTTTTCATTGATTTTTTTCAAAATGCCCATTTTTTACACTTATCCATCTCTTTCCTACAAAAACAAACAAATAAATAAAATTAAGTAGAAATAAGATAAATTTTAAAGAAATAAGCGAGAACTTGTAACTTTAATGTGTAAAAAGAGTAATAAATTCATGTATAAATTTCACTCATCAAATATCACCAAACTTAAGATTTTGCTTGTCCTTGAGCAAAAAGTGAAACTATGAATAAATGGATATTAATCATAATTAGGCATAACTCATCACACCTAAAGGACTTATCATCCAAGCATCAAATCTTCAACTTAATACATAAGCAATAGCAAATAAAGAAAAACTAAGCATACTCACTTTCTCTAGTGCAATTATTCATAATATATTTCCCAACCCAATCATATTTTTCATGCAATTAATACAACTGAATCATGTAACAACTCAGTTTGTGATTACCCCTTCTCACTACTACAAACTGAGTAGCAAACTAGAGTTTTTTTTCCTTGAATCTCTCTCTCTAAGTTATCATTTTTCTTTTGACGCGAATGCAAATATTTGTGATGAATTCACCCGGTTACTCAACAAGTCACAAACTTAGAGCGCTTTTGCATACTCATATTTCAAGTTGTCGTTTGACATTAAAGTAAACATTGGTGATGAATACTCCTAGTTACTAAGCAACTCAAAACACTGGAGTAGATAGAACTTTATTCATTTAATTATTTGATTATTATCACTCTATTTACTTAAACCTGTTTAGGACTAGATCAAAGAGGATTATTACAAGAAAAGCGTTACACTCCTCTTTTATGTATAATCACATGACTCTCATATTTTGTAAGAAATTTTGAACTTCAATGATCCTAAAAAAATAAGTATGCTTAATCTTGCTTTATAAGATATTGCATATCATTAAAAAATTGCATTGCTTTTGCACAATAGAGAACACAAAAGTGTAATGGTCATACTAATTGTAAAATAGTTTTTTCAAATATAAAAAAAATTGTACCCCTTCCCCCAAACTTGAATATCACATTGTCCTCAATGGGTAAAGAGAAAGAAAAAAAAATAATGAGAAACGTTTAGAATTACTCCCCCGACTAATGTTGAAATTCTGGATGAGTAACATTCATTGTTTCGGTGATATCTGGAGTTGTACAAGTCCAAATCCCTGGATTCTTTTTGCACTGGAAAGCTAAGACAATTTCCTTCTATCTCTAATTGAAACATTTTTCCAGATGTGGAATCCATCCTACCCAAAATTAGCCATCAAAATAAGTCTAGAAAACAACTCTGCTTGGAAACCCCCAAACTTATGCAATCATATAAAATAAAATCAAAAATTAAAATAAACTATAAAAAAATCTAAAGAAAGGAAAAAATAAAATATGGGTTACCTCCCAAGAAGCGCTAAGTTTTAAGTCTTCAACCAGACGTGGTGGCTGAGATGGTTATGTGATGCCAAGATCCAACAACATAATACCATCTTTTCTAATAATTCTCTTCATGTGTGGAATAGATTTTCTTTGTACATTTCGCAAACTAGATGCCAGTGATTTAAGCTCGAGTTTGAGTCGTTTATTTCCTGAAGATGACATCTTTGATTGCCCCACCTCTTTGAATTTCAGCTGAAGAAGAAAGATGAATAGATGGTGCAAAAGTTTCCAAATACTGAACATATTCCAAAACATTTTCATTTGTCAGATTCAAGAGTTGCTAAATTTGTTAGGCACACTTTTACCGATAACTTTTCAACTCTAGCTCTATGTGTCGCGCCGACAACTAAATCAATTTCACTAACTTCAAAACACGAGTGAACTTCTGCAAGAAACTCCATGGATTTAAAGACATCAAACGTTACTTGCTCATCCTCAACTCTTAAAATAAGTTTTCCTTGTTGGACATCAATCATAGCTCTTCCCGTAGCTAGAAAAGGTCACCCCAAAATCAACGGAATTTGTTTAACTTCCTCCATGTCAAGCACTATTAAATCAGCTTTAAATATGAACTTGTCTACCTTTATCAAAACATCTTCAATTATCCCTCTTGGGTACTTGATAGATCTGTTTGCCAATTATAAAGAAATTGTAGTAGGCTTTACTTCTCCAATAACAAGTTTCCTGAAAACCGAAAAAGGCATAAGATTAATACTTTCCCCTAAACCATTCAAAACTTTATCAAAATAAGAATTTTCAATAGTGCAAGGAATTGTAAAAATCCCTGGGTCTTTCAGTTTAGGAGGCTACTTCTTTTGTAAAATTGCACTACTTTCTTCAGTTAGCATCACCATCTCATGTTCCTCTAACTTTCGCTTGTTTGATAAAATAGGCTAAGTTAAAAAAAAACCCACTGAAGTAGTAGTCATTTTAAGAAAAAACCTCACCCAACTATGTTTTTAACACAATTTTTTTATAAAAAAACCCCACTCACCCATTCCTGGAAAACGTAGTTCAGTGAGGTTTTTTTTTATTAAAAAAAATCAGTGGGTTTTTTTTATAAATTTAGCCGATAAAATATCCTTAAAAAATTTAGCATATTTAGGCATTTTTTTTTCTAAAGCTTCAATAAGAGGGATATTAATACGCAATTTTTAAAAGTACATAAAAATTTAGAGAATTAATTTTCATGATTATTCTTTTTAAGTCTTTGCGGAAAAGGCATCGGTAGATCATAAGGTGAATTAGGATAAGTTTCAGAGTTAAACTCCCTGAAAACCATAGGGTTTGAAGCTCTTTTAATCTTCTTAGAATTCCCAACATGGTTTTTGGCCACCTGTTGGTTTTGTTCCTCCAAAATTAGCTCGAACTCATATTGCTTTTCAACCATATTTTGTTCGGTGGTTTCTACTTGTGGTTGCTCAATTGTTCTCCCACTTCTCAGTGATATTGCTTTGACATGCTCTTTGGGATTGGTTACGGTGTTACTTGGTAAGGTTCCTGATGTTTTCTCCGTAAAAATATTTCAAAGCTGGCCAATCAGAGCCTTAAGGTTGTGAATTAAAGCAGTATTATTTTGTATCGCCAAATCTGTCTTCTGCATGTATTGCATGAACATCTTTTCAAGTGTCGGCTTCTTTTCTTGTTGTAGAAAATTTTGAGGTGGTCTAATTGCTCCTTAATTGTTGTTCCAAGAAAAATTAGGGTGATTTCTCCATCCTGGATTATACGTGTTCGAATAATGATTGTTTTGATGTTGGAAGTTAAACACATATTTTGCTTGATAGGAATGTGGGTGAGAAAATGGATTTCCCACTTGTCAATCAATACTTGAGTGATTTCCTGATCACAAATATTATTAGTTTGAATAGCATTAATATTCATATTACCTAGTTGTTTAGATAAAGTAGCAATTTATGTAGTCAATGTGGTAATAGGATCAAGCTTGAAAACTCCAGCTGCTTTTCTTGGCATTGCTCGCTCTGAAGACCATTGGTAATTGTTAGACGCCATGTCCTCTAAAACCTCATAAGCCGCTTCATGAGTTTTTCTCATAAGAGCTCCTCCAACTGCTGCATTCACCATAGATCGATTTGTAACTCCCAAACCATTATAGAATATTTGGACTTGCAGCTATTTTGGTAGTTCATGATGATGACACTTCCTCAATAAATCTATATACTTCTCCCACGCATCATACGAAGATTCATTCTCAAATTGAGCAAATGTGGTTGTCTTTGCCGGTGGAAAATACTTAGCTATATTTTTTTGTGAAAGTCCCTGTAACGCCCCGAATTCCAAACACAGGTAATTCCTAGCAAATACATGATCTTTTACTTCAAATTCGTACAAATTTACAAGAAATTTACAACTTTTTTATTACAACATGTTCTTTACAACAGCACAGCGGAATTAAAATGAATACAACACAGTTTACAATAATAAGAATTCTGCAATCTTGTGACATCTCATCATAGTGACTTTAATTCCATGCCAAGTCCAATCCCGCAATTAGAAAACTGTGGGCATGTCAGTTACATACAACTGACGCAATGCTATAATACAGTGATCTCATTATCTTAACAATCACAAACTTGAAAGCAGAAAGAGAAAATGTGACTATCCTAAACATGTCAGTGTATGAAACGAACTTAATGCCTAATGCAGACTTTACACTACGATGAAACTAATGCATACTTGTTCGGATTCTATGCATCCCATACTACATAGGTCTGAGGGTAAGCACCTACGTACTCCATATTATAGGGTTAAATCCCTCACCATGCAACCTACTACTATAACCACTACAAGATTTAGACACTCTGCAAGTATTGGTTCTCGCCCCAGAATACTAGAGATCAATCCCGCTCCATGGATCATTCTGTGGCCTATTTCATCCATCTTCTAGGAATACTAGGGATTGTCTCACTCCATGAGTCATTCGGAATCCTCATCGCACAAATGTCACATGTGCGCCGCTTTCGTCTTGGAATACTAGAGATCATTCCTGCTCTGTGGATCATTATGTGACTTATTTCATCCATCGTCCCAAAATACTGAGGATTGTCTAACGCCGCGGATCATTCTGTAGTCCATAACTCATGTTTTCTCTTGTTTCATCAAATCTCCAACTAGTGCTTGTCCTTAAGTTTAAATTATAGTTATTAAGACCTAGAGTTCTCTTACAAACTAAGCTTAAACAAAACGCAGAGAAAGTTAGCCTACATTGGCCACTCCTCAAAAGAAAGTCAACCCACACTGGTTGCTTCTCATATTCCAAATATCACACTGCCAGTTTGTGGGTCTCGCTCACTCTAGAACAAACAACCATCTCAAAAGAGACCACATAGGTTACATCTAACCTCAACATAGATAACTCATTCATTATTCATAACTTCTTCTTTATTTATTTTCCTTAGGTTTATCAATCATAAAGTAACCGACTTCAACGTTCAATGACGACTGAATCAATTAGAATCCTTGTAAATAACTCCAAACTATTCACTTTAACAATGTTCAATGCTTTTTTAGTTAATAGAACCTTATCGTGCATTTCTATATTCTAAATACATTTCTTAATACAAAATTCTTTAAGATTAAACGACTAGAAATTCCGTATTTCAATCTCATCATTATTCCATTATAATCAATCTCAATCATTTGCTTAATTCAATGGGTTAATATCCATGTAATTTTACAAAGATGAGTCTAAATTTGTGTTCTACTTTTAATTCTCTTTAATCATGCACAATCTCCTTTTTAATTTGAATTCAAAAGTTCATCTAATACATTATTTAATGTGAATCTGACATTTAATTCCCAAAATATATCTTAGAATAGTGTGAAAATTATTTCCAAGGGTTCTAATAACATTCTATAAAATTTCTATAAAATTTTTCTGATTTTAAAACTTGAAAATCTCTAAAAATAAAAATTAAACACATTTCTGTGCAAGGCTGGGATCGCCCAAGGTCAGTAGTCAGCCAACTGCAAGCCCAACCAACAAGCCAACTCTATTTTGTGAAAGAAAACTCCTTCAGTTTCTTATATAGTTTGTCTACTGTTAATCTATAAAAAGTCGAATTTGAAAAAAGGCACAGCCTCCCAAGGCGGAAAATACTTGGCCATAATTTTTTGTGAAAGTCCCTGTAACGCCCCGAATTCCAAACATAGGTAATTCCTAGTAAATACATGATTTTCTACTTCAAATTCGTACAAATTTACAAGGTATTTAAAACTTTTTTTTATTACAACATGTTTTTTACAACACACAGCGGAATTAAAATGAATACAACACAGTTTACAATAATAAGAATTCTGCAATCTTGTGACATCTCATCATAGTGACTTTAAGTCAATGCCATGTCCAATCCCACAACTAAAAAACTATGGACATGTCAGTTGTATACAACTGACGCAATGCATTAATACAGCGATCTCATTATCTTAACAATTACAAACTTAAATGCAGAAAGAAAAAATATGACTATCCTAAATGTAATACCCCTAGTATGTAATATTTTTTCTTACAATGAAAATACATATACATTGTTATATATATACATTGATATTGTTATTATTACTGTTATTTTTAATCATACACTATTATTTCTATGTTTATTTTTGTTTAGCATATCCATATGGTTAAGTTTTTAAAACCTAATCTATTTTTTTCTTAAAACCCAACTTGTTTACCAAAAAAAAAAAAAAGAAAGAAAGAAAGAAAGAAGTAGCCCAACCCAACAACAAAGAGCACAATCACAATTAAGTAAAGTTTGAGGGGTTAAATGCAAAAAAGGGGGATACCTAAGCATTTGTACACCTTTCCACCAATTCTTACACTCCACTATCTCTCTCTCTCTTTCTCTCTTTGCAGCCGGCCAGCCCCCTTTCCCACCTTTCTCTATATATATGTGTGCTTCTACTACTAATACTTCTACTACTACTACCTCTTACTACTACTACTACTACTACTACCTACTTCTACTACTACTGCCTACTACTACTTCTTACTACTACTACTACTACTGCCTACTTCTACTACTACTACTACTATTACTACTACTACTACTGCCTACTACTACTACTACTGCTTACTACTACTACTACTCTCCACTATCTCTCTCTCTTTCTCTCTTTGCAGCCGGCCAGGCCCCTTTCCCACCTTTCTCTATATATATGTGTGCTTCTACTACTAATACTTCTACTACTACTTCTTCCTACTACTACTACTACTACTACCTACTTCTACTACTACTGCCTACTACTACTTCTTCTTACTACTACTACTACTACTGCTTACTACTACCACTACTACTACTACTACTGCTTACTACCACTACTTCTTACTACTACTACTACTGCTGCTGCTGCTACTACTACTACTACTCCTACTACTGCTGCTGCTACTACTACTACTCCTACTACTACTCCTACTACTACTCCTGCTGCTGATGCTGCTGCTGCTGCTGCTGCTGCTGCTCCTCCTCCTCCTCCTCCTCCTCCTCATCCTCCTCCTCCTCCTCCTCCTACTACTACTACTACTACTACTACTACTACTACTAAGAAGTCAAGGAAGAATCTACTACTACTAAGAAGTCAAGGAAGAATCAAGGGAAGCAAGGAGGAGAAGGCAATTGAAGAGAAGAATCAAGGGAAGCAAGGAGGAGAAGGCAAGCAAGGAGGAGAAGGCAATTGAAGAGAAGAATCAAGGGAAGCAAGGAGGAGAAGGCAATTGAAGACTTACTACTACTAAGAAGTCAAGGAAGAATCAAGGGAAGCAAGGAGGAGAAGGCAATTGAAGAGAAGAATGAAGGGAAGCAAGGAGGAGAAGGCAATTGAAGACTTTTTCACTAAGTAAAAAAGTGGATATTTTTCTTTACCTCTCGTTTATTTTTATGGCTTTTGACATAGAAGATATGCTTGTTAAGATGTTGTTGAGATGTTGTTGAGATGTGTTGAAGTATTGAAGTTATGCTTGTGAGAAAATATGCTTGTTAGAAGCTATGCTTGAAATGGTGTTGATTGAAAGTATTGAATATTTTAGTTCATATGAAGTAAGCAAGACAATGGACTAATTAGAAGAAAGGTAGATGATGCATGCTTACTCACAATCCATGTTTTACTCTTTAAGAAATTAACTAATTGTTTATGTATGTATAAATTTTATTATGTAAGGAAAAAGTTGTAGTTTAATTAGAGAGGCACTTATAGAAAATTATATAGGTAAAAGTAGTGTAAATTGTATGAAGAAATTACATGTATTATTAATTGTAAGAAATTACATGTATAATAAATTATAGAAAGTGTTGTGTAGAATTGCTTCTAATTGTAGAAACTACATCATAGTCATGAATGAGAATGATAATGTATATGTACATTATATAGAATAACATGGATATTGATTGTATGTTGGAATAAAAGACTACTCACCCTATGCTTAATTGATGTGATTGCATGAAACTACACACTTGTAGTAATATGCTTAGTGAATATAGATGCACGCTTAGTTTATATATGCTTAGCAAAAGAAAACTTAAATAGAAGAATTGTGGGAGTGTATGCCTAGTTAGTATAATTGTTTGGTTTGGCTTGTAGAATCTATAATAATTTGTGATAATAGAAAACTACTTGTTCATGATGGTAGAAACTACTTGTTAGTTAGAAATGCATGGTAGAAGTAGCAATTCCTAGTAGAGGTAGTAGTCACTTAAGGTAATGATAGTCTAATGTATTTGTGAACAATGAGGCTTTAAGTAACTAATAATTCCACCTAGAAACTAAATGGTGATTGATGGATGAATTAAGTTGATAAGAAATTGCCCTAAGTCGTATAATTAGTAAAGGCATTAGTCCTAGGTAATGTGATTCGTTGCTGTAAGGACAGGCACTAGTTAGGCGTGTACTCACCTGTCAAGGGGACACGTGCGGTGTCGTCTCGTCTGGGACACGTGCGGCATGATATCGACTATTAATTTCTGGGATTTAGTGATAAGAACGGGATGCAGACGTAAGTCACAAGTCCTGTCGGAACTTAGGAGATGTACTCTTAAGTTTCCATCTATATTCTGGGTTATCAATACGAACAAAGAGCACAAGTGTAACTCTAAGTCTCTGGACGGAGTACGGGTGGCCCTACGATTCGCTTTATGTTCACGATAACTTTGGTAGGGGCAGGAGTGGAGAAGGACCATGATTCCAGTAGAGCTGATAATCACAGGCCTGACCAGGGAATGGAGAGGGACCATGATCCTGTCGGAGTGGAGAAGGACTATGATCTAAACGAACAGAGTGATCACTGCCGTTCGGAGTGCAGAAGGACCACGATCTGACTGCAGGAGCGAAAATGGACCGCATGTACTGCAGACTCTACCAGTCACTACATGAAAGTCAGAAACAGGAAAGAGTAAAAGAGTAGGATGCACGGCGAGAGATTGAACCCTATCATCTGGAGCTTCCAGTGTGTGGAACTCGGGGCGCTACACTAAACATGTCAGTGTATGAAATGAACTTAATGCCTAATGCAGACTTTACACTACGATGAAACTAATGCATACTTGTTCAGATTCTATGCATACCATACTATATAGGTCTGAGGTCAAGCACCTACATACTCCACATTATAGGATTAAATCCCTCGCCATGCAACTTACTACTGTGACCACTACAAGATTTAGACACTCTGCAAGTATTGGTTCTCGCCGCAGAATACTAGAGATCAATCCCACTCCGTGGATCATTCTGTGGCCTATTTCATCCATCGTCCCGGAATACTGGGGATTGTCTCACTCCGTGAGTCATTCTGGAACCCTCATCGCACAAATGCCACATGAGTGCTGCTCTCGTCTCGGAATACTGGAGATTATTCATACTCTGTGGATTATTCTGTGACCTATTTCATTCATCATCCCGGAATACTGAGGATTGTCTCATTCTGTGGATCATTCTGTAGTTCATAACTCATGTTTGCTCTTGTTTCATCATATCTCCAACTAGTGCTTGTCCTTAAGTTTTAATTATAGTTATTAAGACCTAGAGTTCTCTTACCAACTAAGCTCAAACAAAACACAGATAAAGTTAGCCTACACTGGCTACTCCTCAAAAGAAAGTCAACCCACACTGGTTGCTTCTCATATTCCAAATATCACACTGCCGGTATTGTGGGTCTCGCTCACTCTAGAACAAACAACCATCTCAAAAGAGACCACATAGGTTACATCTAACCTCAACATAGATAACTCATTCATTATTCATAACTTCTTCTTTATTTATTTTCCTTAGGTTTATCAATCATAAAGTAACCGAATTCAACGTTCAATGACGACTGAATCAATTAGAATCCTTGTAAACAACTCCAAACTATTCACTTTAATAATGTTCAATGCTTTTTTAGTTAATAGAACCTTATCGTGCATTTCTATATTCTAAATACATTTCTTAATACAAAATTCTTTAAGATTAAACGACTAGAAATTTCGTATTTCAATCTCATCATTATTCCATTATAATCAATCTCAATCATTTGCTTAATTCAATGGGTTAATATCCATGTAATTTTACAAAGATGAGTCTAAATTTGTGTTCTACTTTTAATTCTCTTTAATCATGCACAATCTCCTTTTTAATTTGAATTCAAAAGTTCATCTAATACATTATTTAATGTGAATCTGACATTTAATTCCCAAAATATATCTTAGAATAATGTGAAAATTATTTCCAAGGGTTCTAATAACATTCTATAAAAATTCTACAAAATTTTTCTAATTTTAAAACTTGAAAATCTCTAAAATTAAAAATTAAACACATTTCTGTGCAAGGCCGAGATCGCCCAAGGTCAGCAGCCAGCCAACCACAAGCCCAACCAACAAGCCAACTCTCTTTTGTGAAAGAAAACCCCTTCAGTTTCTTATATAGTTTGTCTACTGTTAATCTATAAAAAGTCGAATTTGAGAAAAGGAAGAGCCTCCCAAGGGTCAAACCCATGACCCATGCCCCTGTGCCCAGCGCCTTGGACTCACGCTAAGACTCAGTACACCCAAAGACATTCTCTGATTATATGTGTTAAAATTCTTTTCTTTCAATTCTTTGTTTCTAAATCTCTTTTAACAAATTTGTTGATTTCTAATTTGCTTTGTATTATCATCTCTAATCATTTCCAGAAGTTAATTTTCCCAAAATTGTATGTATTGCACCAAGATAAAATCTTCTAATTATTTATTCTCTAAATATAATATAATCTAACTCCCAATTTGTATAATTTGCTCATATTTCTACAATTTGAATTGTATCAATTTTTACCCCTTATCCATAAATCCAACTAGATTTTTTGGAAATGTTACACTATTATAATGCTTAATACCAATGGGTTCTTTTATAAAATTCTCACCATCTAAGAATTTATAAAAACTACTACCCATACATTAATCCAATTTGTCTCCTACATAATTAATTTAGCATGTACTAATTAGATTTCTAGGGGATCTCTCTCCACGTAGAACTCACTAATTACTACTTTCACATCTTTTAACTAACATAAAAATTTGTTAATAAATTGGAAGCCAAAAGCATCTACTCAATCACACATTAATTATACTAATAATGCACAATCTACATTCTAGATTATTCAACACATCAAACTAAATTTAGCAACTACTCATGGTAAAATTTAGCATACATAATCTACAAAATTAGAAGGTAATAAGAACACCCACATCTTTCTTGATGCAATTAGTAAGTAGAACTCCTAGAAAAATGCTCAAAAGCTCCAACACAAGATTGGCCTTCTCATCCTCAAGCAAAACCGAAATCCTCTTGCTTTCCTTCTCTTTTAAATTTGATTAGAGTTGGTGTGTTGTTCATGGTAAAGGATGGGGCTATTATAGAAATATTGTGTGGTCAAAAACTCCCCACTACCCAAAATAACTCCCCACTCTCACACAACACACCCCACTCTCTCCTCTCTCTCAACTAAGGCCAACCAACTCTTCTCATGTGCACAAGCACATGCACCCTATGTGCACTCTTCTCATACAATTTTATTTTTATTAAATTAGATGTAGGTGTGTGTTACACATGACAAGTGTACTAGATTTTAAATGTTCATTTAAGTGTAGAAATAATCATGGGCCTCAATTTGTAATTAATTTTTAGTGGCTACAAAATGAATTTAGGCCTATTGGATTTAATTAAAACAAATCACAAAATTTGACTTAAAAAATGAGAAGAAAAATTCTCTTGACTCAAGAAAATTTTTTGAAATAAAATGTGCATTGTCAACACGTGTGTCGCACGTAAAAAAAATATTCAAATACAAAATGGATTTGATCAATGGAAAAATATTTAAAAATAATCGAAATACAATATATGAAAAATACCATTTCATTAATTTTATATATACGATAATGTAATCAACACGTACATAGAAAATACGTAAAAAAATATATTCGAGTCAATATATGGGGAAAATGAATTTCAATTTATAAAACGAATTCGAACGAGTTATAAAAATAAATAGTTGAAATACGTAGAAACATTACACGTAACGGTGGAATATATGTAATCGTCACTTGAATTAAAAACATGTGCAATGCACGTAAAAACAAAAGATTAAAATAAATGTTTAAGTTGGCTCAAAATAGGATAAAAATAAATTTTTAGATGACAGAAAAAATATATAAATAATCAAAATACAAAAAATATGTAGGATATTTATATTAAAATATGCTACAGATATTACCCGTAATAGTACAAAATACACGTGCGTAACACCCGTGGGCAAAATTGTCATAACTCACTTTTGCGAGGTGCTACAGTCCCTCCCAAGTAGTAAGAGCACATGGTAATAGAGAGTTCAACTGATCCTTCGCCTTATCTCTTAGTGAAAAGAGAAAGTGTCCCAATCAGATTTCATCTTCTAATACTCCATTGTACTTGAAAATGTTGCAAATTTCTAGAATGCTTGCATTGTCAACATTAGGATCCTTCTACGACAGTCCACCAAACTGAATAATCTGTTGAATCATTTGAATTATCTCCAGTTTAATCTCAAAATTGTTAGCTTGTATAGTCGGCTTCTGTATGCTTGATGTTGCTCCATTATGTGAGGGCATAACAAAGTCTCTTAAAGCCTTATTTTCTACTCCATTACTCTCGTTCTCCATGGTGATACACATCTATGTGCTGAAATATATCTATTAATACTAATAAATAAAAAAGATAAAAGAAAAAGAAAAATCCAAATTAGTGACAATCTAATAATTATCAATATCGATAAAATAATAATTAGCCCCCGACAACAGCGTCAAAAACTTGATGGAATATTTTGCAAGTGTACAAAATCGCAACAAGTAGTATAGTTTTAAAAGAAAACAGTGGCGAACCCACAAGGACTAATTATTTTATTCAGTACCGAAATTCACTAGATTAACTACTATTTGGAAAATCGGAATTTTAATAAAAATAGCAACTATACTAAATTAAATTAATGGAAAAGCTAACCTAATTAAGAATACTGAAAATCCAAAATTTTATGGTTTATTAATAGCAGAAGTAGTTCTCGAACATTTGATTTCACCTAGTTAATCACACACAATTCATAATTCCATGTAGCTAGAAATTCTACTTTTCCAAGTTGTAGACCAAAATTTCCTAATTGCTAAATGTTTTCTCTTGAACAATACCAAACATATCTCCATCTAACAATTTGTCATATCTCTATGCAAAATTAATTAATTGAAAATTCATTAAGTTCTACGGATTTCTTTATAGTCACATTAATCACGGTAAATTATCTCTAATTTCGCTCAATCAATAGTGTTTAATACTATAATTCTAAATCGCAAGTTACCTCTCGGTCTCCTCATGATTCAATAAATCAAATAGTAGTTGGCCAATCAATTGTAAGCATTAATAACGAAAATTAAACACACACCCATGAAGAAATAGATGAATCAAATAACATGAAATTAGAATTCTTTTCTCAAAACTAGGCTACATCGAAGCCCTAGAAAAATAAAGTTAGTTCATTATAAATTTGCTACTAATAAAAATATTTTTGAATTGCATAATAATAAAAAATAAAATAAAAGAGAATAGAGAAGTAGTTGTTGTTTGAAGCCGAAATTGAAGCCCTAATTTCTTCTTAAAATTCAAGCCTCGGAATCCACGTGTAGTGCAATTCTTCTTCTTTTCTTTTATTTTCTTCTTCCTCGATCGATTTTCGTGCAGCCCACTTCTTCTCTAATTTTTTTCTTTTTCTTTTCTTCCTTACCGTGCTTATAGCCGCCACCCTTTTTTTCTTCTTCTTAGTCTCCCTCTGGGACCCATGCAACCACCTTTTATATAGGAAGAGGGTTAGTTTAAAGGGTAAATTTCAATTAACCATACTGTAGTTTATTTTTTTGGCAGTTTACCAAACTGAAGTTTTTTTTGGCGTTTTGGCCTACTCCTCCTGTTTAGAGCAGTTTTTACTGTGAAATGTCTAAAATACCCTATTGACATGTCAGTAATTGTGATCTTTGCTGACATGTCAATAGGGGTATTTTAGACATTTCACAGCAAAAAACTGCTCAAAATAGGCGGAGTAGGCCCAAACGCCAAAAAAAATAACTTCAGTAAGCCCAAAAAAAAACTTCAGTATGGTAAACTGCTAAAGGTATAAACTACAGTAGGGTTAATTGAAATTTACCCTAGTTTAAAATAAGATTAGGATAGGTTAATAATTAATTAGTTAAAATAAGAAGATTAAGAATAATCTATTAGATTATAAATTAATCATTTGACTAATTATATCCAATAATCAATTCCAACACAGTTTCTTTATTTTTTTTAAATATTTTATTCAAAAATTTAATTCTACCCCCTAGTTGACCATAATATTTTCTATTAATTCTTCAAAGAGCCAATTTATAAAAATATGTATTTGAGTCTTCAAATTTTTCAAAAATCTTCACACAAAATAAATTTAAATTTTAAATCTTTATCCTTATTTTCTTCTTTGATTTTGCCAAAACGACCATCTTTTGCACTTATCCATCTCATTCCTGCAAAAACAAACAAATAAATACAACTAAGTAAAAATAAGATAAATTTTAAATAAATAAGCAAGAACTCGCAACTTTAATACGTAAAAAGAGTAATAAATTCATGTATAAATTTCACTCATCATAATCTACCATTTAAATATTCAACTCTGTCTTTGTACAACAACAAGTAGTCTTGAAAAAATCATATAAATTACAATACTTATCAGAAAATGGATTTTCTTAAGAACATCTAAATTTAACCATAATTATTTTGTCTAATTTCATATGCAAAACAGTAGTATCAGATTTCAAAAAACTGCAGCTCTTGCTTCTTATAAAAATTACCTAAAATGTCACACAACATGAAAATTTGATTTCTTAGACTCGAAAGAAAGATTAAAGAATCTACTAGAAATTCTTAGTTTTGAGTTTCCCCAAATATTGTATATAAGAGGTTAAAATAATCAAAAACTAGAAGGTATACAAATTTCTTGAACCAAGGTAAAACTATCAATTGGTCCTAAGTTCTAATTTGTTTAAAATACTATACTGCATCCAAACCTCATGCAATTTTCTGAACATAGACATATACTAGATTCACATATAAACATTTTAGCTTAAAGTTACATATATTTGGAGAGAAATAATTTTTGAAAGTAAGCATGATATTCAAGACAGAATTATATAATAGGTCATATTTCTGTTCATAACCAGGAATGAGTTTGGATTTATTTAAAATATCAAATGACATCCAAAAATTATGATATTTCGTGGATATGTTATAGATATATACGTGATACACATATAATAATTTCAGCATTAGATTACGTATGCTTAAAGATAAATGATTTTTGGAAGTAAGTCCAAAATCAAGACAAAAATTGGGAAACGTTTCCACGTTAACCTTACTGTAATTTCACAATTAGTTAACAACAAGCCACACATGATTCAATCGATATAAGCAAGAATACTTATCCAATATAACATATATAGCTTCTTTAAAATGCATACACCCTACAATATAATTAAAATTAGAGTAGTAAAGTTGTTACCTAGCTATAATTTCTAAAATCGATTACTTCCACTACAAATGAACAGGAAAATCTTTGCATTTTTTGGGAAATTCCTAGCATTTTAAAACGACGGGCTTGATATGAGCGGCGTTTGAAAAACTCTGCCGCAAGCACCGAGAATACCTCCTCCGGAGATGCAAAAGGGCTACCCCGGCATTTTAAAATGCTGGGGTAGCCTTATTAGCTATCCCGGCATTTGAATACTCCGTGATAGGATAATTTTCATTTTATTTTAATTTTTTCATTAAAAAGCCTATCCCCGTGTTCGGTGTTTAAAAACACCGGGATAGGCTATTTAATGGATTTTTTTAAAACGAATAGTTGGGTGGTGGAGGTTGTTGATTATTTTATCAACTCAAAATACCTGTAATAAATTTCATAATCAATTTCAGGAATTCAATCTAACTTCCAAAAATCCATAAATGAAACATAATAAACAATAGAAAGTAATTAAAACACAAATCATTCTAATAATCATGCATAATAATTAAACAATTCAGTCCAAATCATCCACAAATTCAATTGATTTCAATAATTACATATATATAAAATGTTATACATACATTGGTGTACAAAAAAATGTAGAACATGCTCCATGAACTTGAGCTCACTTGCTAAGTGTCATAGAAACTTGAGCTGCTCAATGTTGTCTTCTGTAACTCACTCTCCAAAGCAAAAAAAAAAACAAACAAATTAAGATATAAATACATAGATAATGAGCTCTAATTCAAGTACCTGCAACATGCATCCGTATATCGTGCAAACTGCCTTTTGCAGCCTGAGGTATAAGGACTGCAAGCACTTTTAGCTTGCAGCCCGATTAAACAACTGAAACCGAGGCCAATTGCAATTTTTCCCTTGCAAAGAGCAATGTTGCAGCAAACCAAATGCTAAGATATAAAGTAAGCATCTTTTCCAACCAAAACTTTAGATATATGATATAATTCAAATGTCAACCTTTAATAGGGATTAAAATGCTGATATAATTAAACTACAGAGTAAGGTTCTAAATATCAGGTGCAGGAATGAAGTGGGTGGAAGTTTTACATATCAGATAGCAGATATCAGAAAAATCTCAAGCATACAGCATTACAGCAACATTTTTATCGAACACGCTACAAATATGATGGCAACATTATATACACTGCGAACAAAAGGAAATTTGTACTGTTTTAAATGTCATATATCTAATAAAATATAAAATAATTATGCAGAATATGATTTAGTATGTTCTAAGGGGTAAAAGAAAAAGCAGAAAGGAAGCGAGAGAAAGAGGCATATAAGATGATTCATAGCTAACCTAGTAAAATCTCAATATCTATTCATACAAAAATAGTTAAGCTACTAACTATTGTTCTTCATTAGCTACTTCCAGGATCATAGTTTTACATATATTCTTAACTAAATACTAGGGCAATATGAAAAGGAAGCAATGGACCCAATGAGTAACAATAAGTTATGGAAAAATATGGCAACAAAAATGAAAAAAGCAACACTTTGAAACATAGTATACTTGAAAAGCTGAGTAAATAAACAATTTGACTAGAAAATAATTGTTGTATGAAACACATGAAATAGGCATTGAATGTACCAGCTCCAATGTCTCCCTTTGTCCATGCATCAAAGCAGCCTTGATGAGATTAGGGAAAGAGGGAGATTCAAAAAAAGTTAGCTAATACCTTCTACAGCAACATCAAATATATAAATAAACTATTATGTTCATGAAGAATCAATATACGTAATAATACTAGAAGAAAATAAACCCGCTTGTGATAATTGCCATTTTCGATATCTTCTAATTTGAACAGTGACGATGTCTCCATCTCCAATAGACTCGGCAGCACGAGCATGAAAATTCAATATTTTGACTCCACTCTCATCCTTGCCTATCGATGTTGGTCAATAGTTGATATGGTTTTCCTAGCAGTAAGAAATAGAAACCGTAAGAAATTACGTAAAGGGAAGAAGTCTAGACAGAGAGCAGAATGAACCATAATAAACAGATTCTAGAAATGTATTCACATTAGGATATCAATGAAGGCCTGTTCAGATTAACTCACTATAAGGCAGTAAGCAGTAGGCTACGTTTTGAATCACAAGTTTCTTGTGGTGTACTACCCTATAAAGGGTTCTTAATGCTGATTTAGCATTCATTTTGCAACTCAAAGAAGGTATAATTTGAAGTAAATTGTGAAACATGAACTTTTAAACAGATTAGACACATATTCAGTCATTTACTTTTTTGCTTCAATATACTTTTCGAGCAACTAAATATCATAACTCTTTCATAATGATATATATATGACTTCGTTGAATTACGCTATGTCTTTCGCACCATGTAAAGAAACAAGAAGCTTAGAAACATGATTTTGCTTATGAACTGTTCAGCTCGAGCTTATCCTACTCAGTAATGGCAATACAATAAGTACTAAGTTGTTAGGAACCAAAAAAGTTTAAATACCGTCCTACCAACAGCTTGCAGGACTAAGTTGATCTTCAGGTGAGACCAATTAACATCAAGATGCTAGACTCCTCGAACACTTTGCAGCAGGCTCTGGACAGGAACCACACGGTTCATTCCATATGATATTAAATGCCATCTTCTGTGATTATCTAAGTATAAACAGGAGAAAGAGAAAGACTTGTCTCTGTTACAATGAGAAGAATGTCCAACTTAAATTTCTACGCATATACAATGAGAAGAATGTCCACAAAAGTTATGCATGCAATCTTTTCAGCTGTCCAATTCCACCAAATCACATCTATTCTATCTCAAAACTATACAAAATGAATAAAAATTCAAACTTTACAAGGAGATACAATAGTCAAAGTCCAACTGCGAGAACCCTATGACGAGAAGAGGTTGGCATCGGGCTCGAGATTCTAGGAGGAAGGGATGACGACGACACAGCGAGGAGAGGGGCAGCAACTTCGAGAATTTTTTCCCAAACTGTCCCACTTTTTGAATGTTTTTCCCAAACTGCCCTACTTTTTTTTAATTCCCAAACCATCCCACTCGGTCTTTGAAAGACCGAGTGTAGTTATAATACACGCGGTCTTTCAAAGACCGAGTCTTGCACTTCGAAAAATCGAAGAGTAAGACTCGGTCTTTGAAAGACCGCGCGTATTATAACTACACTCGGTCTTTCAAAGACCGACTCTCAGACGGGGGATTTATTTTCAGATCTTTTCTTTATTCTTCTCTTTCTCTCTCTCTACTTTACTCTATTCTATCTTCTCTAACTCATCTCTCTCAATCTAGGGCGACCTCCTACCTACAAAATCCCATCTCAATCTAAATATATTTACCAATTCTTTCCTAACCCTCTCACCTTCCACTATAAAAACCCTAAACCCATCTTTTGAAAGTTCCATATTTTGGAATTTTGATAAATTTGAAGAGGATAGCAACTTCAAATATTTTACCCAAATATCTACAGTTCAATCCTTGAAGCTTGTGAAGGTATGATAAATATTGGCCTATAATTTTCTACCTTTTTTATAGATTTTGTTTGTGGTTAGATAATAACTCGCATATTCGTATAAATATACGTAGGTATGGATCTCGAGATTCCTATTTGGTTATACTTTGGTGGTGAAATAATTCGTGATCCAAAGATTGGTTGTTGCTATAGTGTGTTGGATCCGGAAATAGTTTGGGTACCTCATACCATTACATTTGCAGAAGTAGTTGAGAAAATTTATGAAGTTACTAATTGGGATAGGAATCAATGGAATGTGAAAATTTTAGCTCGATACGCAGCAAGTAGAGGAGATGGTCAGTATTTTATGACAGTGCCCGTATCTACTGATAATGCTATGAAGTCAATGACTGCTAGGACATTTGATCCCAATTGTACTTGGTCTGTATTAGAGTTATATATTCAGTAAATTCAAATTTTGAATGCTTAGCCACATGATATTCCTAGTTCAAGCTTCATAAGGGTAGTACCTACACAGCAGATGAGGTATAAACCCGCTCAATCTTCACAACCAAATCCACTGTCCTCACAAGAAAACACCTTCACAAATACAACAAACCCGGATTCTACAGATGTTGAGTTGCCACGCCAACCTAGTCCGGTTCCTGACTATGTTCCAAATGACAGTGTATTTGAACTCTTTCAAAATGCAGTCATTAACAACAGCTTATTAGACGATGATGAAGAAGAGGAAGAAACAGACGATGAAGTTGATGAAAGTATAGAAAATGATGATGGAGACGAAGATGATGATGTAGCAAATGTAAATCCTATGAATAACAGTTCTAATGAAGTGAGAGCTACTGATAGCTATGCTAATGTTAACGCTCATGTTATCGATGAGATGGCTCAAGGTGCTAGAGTACACCCAGTTCCACAAGAGTCGTCTGGTTCATCCAATATAGACGAATTGTACGTTGGACAGGAGTTTGTAAGTAAAGAATCGATTCAGCAAGCTGTTAAGGTGTATTCTATCAAGAAACATCGTGAATTTGTCACATTGAAATCTTCACCGTCACTGTACAGTGTTAAATGTAAAATGGCACCTAGAAAATATACAATTGAGGAGATCGTGCAAGGTCCTCCAGGAGTAAGTGATGGTGGATGCCCTTGGAGATTACAAGCAATTGTTCCAAAAGGCAGGACAAATTTTGTAGTGAAGAAGATAGTTGGGCTTTATACTTGTATGAATCCCACGTTGAATCAAGACCACAGTAAAATTGATGCTAACCTTGTTTGTAATTTGATTGTGGGTGTGGTGAAGAAGGATATTGGTTTAACACCACGGGCAATTATTGAGATTGTGAAAATACAATGTAATTATCAGATTTCATATAAGAAAGCTTAGATTGCAAAACAAAAGACAATTGAGAGGTTGTTCGGTACCTTCGAAGAAGCATGTACGAAGTTTCCTTTTCTACTAACAGCAATTCAAGCAGTAAATCCAGGAACCGTTGTCCGCTGGGATAAATATGAGTCTAGTCTTAGCGAGGAAACATTCAAGGGAGTATTTTGGGCATTTGGTCCTTCGATTGAAGGTTTCAAGTCTTGCAGATCTGTTATTAGTGTCGATGGAACTCACTTGTACAGTAAGTACAAGGGTTGTTTGCTAATTGCTGTTTTCCCGGATACGAATGGTTGCTTATTTCCATTTGCATTTGCATTGGTTGATGGAGAGAGTATAAATACATGGACATGGTTCATGAGTTGCATTCGGTATTATGTCACCGATCGCACTGAGTTGTGTGTTATCTCGGATCGTCATGCTGGTATATTGTCTGCTATGGATTTGCAAAATGAAGCTTGGAACGAACCAAATGCGTATCATCATTATTGTATGCGTCATTTTACTACAAATTTTTTTAGTAAATTTGGTGGCAAGGCATTGCAGAAAAAGGCCAAAATTATAGCTTGTCAAAACCAACCCAAAAAGTTCATGGCCAAACTCGCTGAACTTCAAACCGTCAATGTAGAGGCGACTAATTGGTTGAAAGAGAAGCTCGTTGAGAAATGGGCACTTTATGCAGATGAAGGCCGAAGATACGACATAATGACTACGAACCTATCCAAATCATCGTGGTAGTACGTTAAGCACCTGTTGGGGTTGGCTATCCATGTAAGTTTGCCTGTCCAGTAAACACCGATAGGAGGTAGCATGTCCACGTCATTGGGAAGAACTATCCAGTGCGGAGATTGGATCCGTACTACGGGCCGACCGACGTGAATGCGCTCCCAACTCCAGATTTGAAGTAAAATCATATGCCCATTCATCTGGTTCGAACCTATACTGGCCAAACACAAATTCCGGTACAGTGATGACAGTATGGCATTATCCCAACTGTAACGGCTAACGTTTCCTAGATCGGTGATTAGTGGCAAGAACATCAATGAGACACTATTTCCTGACGAATTTGGAAACAATACAGTGCCGAATAGCGTGAGAATGTAGGCCCTACAATAGCACTCCACCTCCGCCGCAGTTGAACCTACATTCAATTTATTCTTAAAGGTGTCCTCCATCTTTCAAGAAGTGCTTCCAAAAGAGGTCGATTGCACTTGATGGAGCTCATCCTACCAATACCGTAGAACCCACAGTCTCTTAGTAACTCGTGTATCCGTGGGTGCATAAGTAGTGGACGACCAGTCCTAAAGCGGCACTCCATAGCCTCACCGTTCCACACATTCTGCGATCGAAGCAACGGTTGAAGAGTGAGGAGTGAAGGGTCGAGGGGTCTTGGGCCTCCAGAAGGGATATACGATGATGAAGGGACTGAAGAAGAGGTGCCTGCCTTATTTGGATTGATTTGAACCTACATAACAATAACATTTACGTCAATAGACCGAAATTTCATATAATTCTATTAGAATCAACAATTAATTACTTACATTAGTACCCTCGGTACGAGCACGACCACGACCACGACCACGTCCACCGCGAGTACGTGCTCCATCGCCACGTGGAGGTCTACTACTTTCTCCTTCCTCCATGTTCCCCATTGTGCGTGCCATTTACAATAAAATACAAATCCTACAACTTCAACAAAATTGTTATTAACTACACATAACCTACATTGCTACTCTACAAAATTGCTACTCTACATTGTCAACCCAACATTGCTACTCTACATTCTCAACTTCAACAAAATTGCTACTCTACGTTGTTAACTTCAACATAATTGCTACTCTACATTGTCAACAATAACACAAATTCAACTAAGCACCTTCAAAATAACCCAAAATTAACACAAAATTTGCTTATCAAAAGCTTAATAAATATACCTTTCGAGTAGGAGATTTCAAAGCTTGATAATGACAATGTACAATACTTCTAGATCCTTCAACCAAGATCTTTCCCCACCGAAGACGAAATTAAACGAGATCTAAGATATTGGGATTTAGGGAATTCGGGTTTAAAGACGAATTCAAATTTGGGGGAAAAGATGGGGAAAATCGAGTAACAATGAGAGAAGACTAGGTTTGGGGGAGTGAATCGATCAATTAGAGGGAAAATCGACCAAGAGATTAACTAGGGCGACGGCGATGAGTTTCTTTGAGGGAAATTTTAAAGAAAACGAAAGTAGAGAGAAAGAATAAAGTAGAGAAGAAGAAGAAAGAAAAGATCTGAAATAAATCCCCCGTCTATGACTCGGTCTTTCACAAGACCGAGTGTAGTTATAATATGCGCGATCTTTCAAAGACTGAGTCTTACTCTTCGATTTTTTGAAGTGCAAGACTTGGTTTTTGAAAGACCGCGCGAATTATAACTACTGAAAGACCGAGTGGGATGGCTTGGGAATTTAAAAAAAAGTAGGGCGGTTTGGGAAAAACTTTCAAAAAGTGGGACATTTTGGGAAAAAATTCCAACTTCGACACATTCGAAGATGACGATGACCACCACGAGTGGGGGCTTTGAGATGTCAGTCAGTGAAGAAGAGTAGGGAGGGAGATGATGGCGATGCGATAGGAGCTACAATTTAACAGAGGGAGGAAGATGATAGGGATAGGATCTAGGGTTTGAGAGATGGAGATCAGGCATTTGGTTAAGTCGGGCTTGGGAATCGAGGAGGAAGGGAGACGAGAGGAGACAGCAAGGGCGATGGTGACGGAGACGGCAAAGGGTGGTGTTGGTGTCGGGGACTTGAGGCTAGGTTTCAATTTGAGGTTTTGAGAGAGAGGAAATGTGAAGAAACTGAGGGACTCGGGGATTTAATGAGAGAGTAGATACCCTGTGTTTTCAATAAAATGCCGGGATAGATCCCGACGTTTCACCAGAAGTGCCGGCACAAAAGCGACAGGAAAGACCCTACATTTTGTAGTGTTCTAAGATCTACGAAGTGTTCCAACACCAAAATCAATAAACTTAACCTCATGAAAACTTAAACTCCAAAGATCTTCAGTTTAGGTGGAAGAGAGAAAAGGAATGGAGGAGAATGAGGTGAGACATTCTTGGCATTTATATACAAATGCTCACAAACTATTCTTTCATTCTTCATTTAATCACATCTTCCTACATAATTTATCCACCTCCTCCTACATCATTTAATCAACTCCTCTAAACCTCCCATATGTCACTAACCAGCAAGAATCATGCATAAAAAAAATGGATAATTTCATTAAGGCATTTTTTCATGATAACCATTTTCTAGAAGTTCCTAACACAATTGCTCTTAAATCCTTATTCACAAAATAAATATTAAATATGCATATAGGTCATTCCCAAATATTTATATTCCACAAACTAACATCTAAAAAATATTCAAGGTATTACATAAGATATTATACGAAATTTTACAAAATATGTGTACATGGGGAAAATTATCATAACTCAATTTTACGAGGTGTTACAACAATGGAGAATCTCTAACCTCTTAGATGAAGTACTCTGTTTTTCTATTCGGTACTCAATGGAATTAGGGATAGCCATCGGGTCGGGCTGACCTGCGACCTGCGCACCAAACCCGGCCCGTTAAATGACGGTTCGGGTCCGGGTGGAACCCGCGAGTCTAAGCGGGTCGACCCGGGCGTCAAAAAACGGATTTCAACCCGTCGAACCCGGCCCGTGAACCCGGTTAACAGTGCGAAACCCATCCAACGGCAGAACTGAGCCCAACGGCTGTTATAGCCGTTATTTTGGGTTTTTTTTGTTTTTTTTGTTTTTTTCCCCTATAAATACCCCTTAAACCCAATCTAAAAATTTCACACCTTACTCTCTTACTCTCTCTACTACTACTACTCAATTCAATCTCAATTCATTCCAAATTTTCTGAACAAAGAAGCTAGCAACATAGAAACGATCAAACGACAAATTCCGATCGTATCGAATTCAACATTCAACTACGTCTTCAAGTCTTCAACTCCTCCAAGGCTCCAACAAAGAAGCTCTCTTTCTATCTATATACGAGTCCGGACTTCTACTTCTACTTCTACTTTTATTTTCACTCTCATTTTGTATACGAGTATCCGCGAAGTACAGTATCAAAATTTCACAACCCTCTTATTGTCTTGATATTTTTTTAGTAGTTATAATTTTTTTTATCATATTTGTTTGTTGATTTTTTATCTTCTCTTTCACAACCCTCTTATTGTTTTCTAGATTTTTTTTTAAAACTTATCTCGCCTAGATTGTACTTAATTTTTTCACATACACTACTATATCAACATGTCTAGATCACAAGGTAGCGGTCGTAGCTAAAGTGGACAAGATTTCACCGACACTTCTCGTAGGCCTTCAATTGTCTCACAAAATGAGCCCACCGAAGAGTACCCTATGACCCAACACATTGGTACACACGATGAGTTTGTAGGAGACATAGACATAGAAGAAGAACCACAAACACAAGCAACCGAAACAACACAACCGGGTAGTAGTAGGAAAACTAGAGGGGGAACTAGTGATTGGCACAAAATTTATGATTATATTCCGGACGAAAAAAATCTGGGTCTAGGTATAAAAGTTTGTAAAACATGTTCGAAGCCAAACAAATGGAAGAGGGGTAAGGGGACGAGTATAATAAGACGACACTTCCAAAATGTACACAAAGAACTTCTTGTAGACCTACCCGGCCAACAAAAAGTCCACCCTAGGACCGGTGTAGTTGATAGCCATTCTTATGATCTCGAAATTGTTCATCGGAAAATGGCCTGACTAGTAATCAAGGAAGAGTTACTATTTTCCTATTCCAAGAGTAGGGACTTAGAAACTTTTAATCAAACCGCATTAAACCCCCATTTTAAAAGAATCGCTTTGAATACTTGCAAATCTGATTGTTTTAAAATGTACAATGAAATGAGAGAAGATTTGATTGCCATTTTATGGAGTTTAACTTGTAGAGTTTATTTAACTTTCGATTGTTGGAGGGGTTGCAACAGTATTCCAATGATGGGAATAACTTGTCATTGGATCGTCAGTGATTGGATTATTTAAAAAATGATCATATCACTTGCCGCGTTGCCCTATCCCCATAGTGGTATTGAAATTGCAGATCGTATTTTAGAAATTTGTGATAGTTTTCATATTCGTGATAAAATTATGTGTATAAGTTTTGATAATGCATCTAACAACAATGCATCAATTAGTATATTAAAAACCGCATTAACCCCTCTATCTGACAATATTTTTTATATTAGATGTGCATGTCATATTTTAAATTTATGTGTTCAAGATGCATTAAAAATAGCCGAACCATATATAGTTAACATTAGAAATTGTGTACATTTTATTGTATTAAGTGGCACCATATTCCAAGAATGGAAAGCTTGGTGTATACATTTTAGAAAATTTCCAAAGGATGTTAAACACCAATGGAACTCTACTTTTGATTTGCTACATATTGTTACTAAATATAAAGAATGTATAAATGATTTTTGTATTGCAAAAAATAAGCTAAATTTTGAAATGACTCCCCAAGCTTGGTTTTATGCTGAATATTTGTTGAAATTTTTAGAACCTTTTAAAACTGCAACTTTCAAATTTTAAAATCTTATGAATCTACTTCTAGTAGAATTTTTATTTCAATAGTTACTATGATACAAACTTTCAAAGAAATGATCGATGATACTTTTATTGGTCATATTGTGAAATCTGCATACACTAAATTATTGAAGTATTTTAATCCTCCTCCTATATTGTATTGTATTGCTACTGTGATGGATCCTCGTATCAAATTAGAAGGTACGAAGAGTTTGAATGAAATGCTTTTCCCTTTACTTGGGGAAGATGAATCTGAAATTGATTGCGGAACATTTTTAGTTAAATTTGAATCGACATTAAATAACTTGTATGATTATTATGATAGAAGTTTTGCATCTAGTAGTACAACTTCTTTAGTTAGTTCTTCTTCTGCTACTTCTAAAGGTAAGGGTAAGAGTAAATTAAATGATGCCACATTTAATTTACTTGCACAAATTCTATCTAAAAAACCTAGTACTAATCAACTAAATGAATTACATTGGTATAATCAACAAGATTCTGAAAGTTTTACTTCTTCACTAGATATTTTACAATGGTGGAAAGACCATGAACATACTTATAGTATTCTTAAATATATGGCTGAAGATCTACTAACTCCTCTTGTCTCTACAGTTGCTTCAGAAAGTGCATTTTCTACAAGTGGCAGGGTTCTAACCGATTACAAGAATTGTTTGAAGTCCCAATCGTTGGAGATGCTCGTCAGCACGGAAGACTGGCTGAAGGCCAAAGATAGGACTTAAGGAAAAGGGTTCAACATGTCTACAAGTGGAAGCAACTCGCCAGAAGAACAACAACAACAATAGCAACCAAAATGAAGAATTGAAGACCAACAACACCACCAACAAATTGAAGACAATTGTAAATGTATAAAATCTTTGTTTGTTATAAAAAATTAGGATAATTGAAGAAAATGGAAATTGTATCGAAGAAATTTGTTATTGTATAAAACAAATTTGTAGAAAATCTTTATTTCTTATTACAAACTTGGAAACTTGTATAAGTTGAAATCATATTAATAATATATACCTTTTTTTGGCAATTTCACTCTTTGATTCTTATTATTATTATTATTAAAATTACATTTTTTAAGTAAAAAATAAAATAAAATTTAGACGGGCCCAACCCGCGACCCGACCCGACCCGACCCGGGTTGGACCCGAATGGGTTCGCGGGTTGGGCAGTTCAACTTTTTGCATTTCCGACCCAGCTCGGCCTAGCCTGGTTGCCACTAGGACCCGACCCGAACCCGCCCAGTTGGGTTCCAACCCGGACGGGTTCGACCCGACCCGACCCGGTAAACCTGTTTGCCAACCCTAAATAGAATCATATCGTTCTTTAGAACTATTACATTAATTATATACAGATCTAGAGAAGCACTAGTTTGGTACACTTGATACATTAACCATCTGTTGTTTCCTGAAAAGATAACCATCCAAGGAGAGTCGTATGATCTAACTTGATGAAGAAGTCGGACTCCAAACGGATCCCCAAGACCCGCACCCGAACACAAACTTCAGTAGTGAGCGGTTGATTGCCCTGATGGGCGGTCGACGGTCCAAACCCGATGGGGTGATAGTCGACCGTCCCCTACTATGTTGTCGATTTTATTGCTTCTCTTCTTTGGTCAATTGTAACTTCGATTCCTCTCTTGTAACATCATCTACTCTTCACCTTGGATATAGTATGCAAGACATTTAAAACCAACAATTTCCACCTTGGATTGCATACTCATGAATCCACACATGTATGATTTAAACTCTTCTAGATCTTTTCATCTCTATTTTGTAAACAACACGGTTCAATGGTTTCTTCAGCTTATTGAATCTACCTCCACCTGTTTTCCTCCAATCATATGCCCCATGCCCCTTTTAAGGGCATATCCTAGTAGATGTTATCATGGAGGTGCCACCCTCTACATGAACTCCACCAACCCCAAGGCTTTCTCCACCTTCTGACGGTATTTGAAAATCGCAGTCTCAATTCGGTGATTCTAATGACAATTTACTAGATGATGCTTTAGGAACAATGGACTTCCAAACACTCAGCTGAGTTTTCCTGGTCCATCAAAACTGGTAGAGTTCGTGCTGACCATGTCCAATCCCTCTCTTACCCTTAATCACCTTACGATGACTCTCCAAAACTGTCAAAAATCCACCTTGAGTTGTGTACCTGCAGACCCGAGCAGCGAGAGTCCCCAAGGATATCAGATTCTGTTTCATAAAAAAATATGCATGATCTCTTCTAGTATGAAACCTTCATCATCTGGTGTCTCCAGCTCCACTGTTCCCTCACCCACTACTTCACAAACCTCATCAATTGCCGTTTTCACATTATGACCTATTGTTGACTTGTAAGTAGAAAACTTCTCTCTCTCAGAGAAAATATGATAAGAAGAACTTATGGAATCAAGAAACTAGCCTGAATTCACATTTAAAGCATTTGAAATAAGAAGACAGTCTAAGTTATCACCTGAGTCAGAGGCGTTGAAGCCAACTATGTGTGCACCTTTCTGATTCAACCACTTGCGATAGTCCCTTATATAATGCCCAATCCCTCTATTATAGTGACAACAAATCTTACCATTTTGTGTTGTATCCCTTCCAATTAAAGCATCACCATCCACTGTCAAACAACCTGTAGAAGTAGATCCCCCTTTTGAGTCTCCTAAGTTCATCTTCCTTCAAACTGTTGATCACCCTAGCTACTGTAAATGTCTCCTTGGCAGATTTTTTGTATATAGCATGGTAGTTTCAAGTGATCATAAGAGACTGGTAGTAAATATATCAAGTTGAATCTCTTCGCTAAGATAATCTGCGTTAATCGCCTTCAATTTAGATATTATCTTATTGAACTCCACAATATGATCTTAAAGATGTGTACCTTCCTTCATAGAGAAATGAAAGAGCTTTCTCTTCCAATACATTCTATCCAACAATGACGATCCTGAGTAGTCGGATTTGAGTCTCGCCATACAAAGATGAGTTGATACTGATGATTATTGCCAGATTAAAGTTATTGAATGTTAAAGTTGTATGTTTTATGTAACTTTTGCTATGTATTTGTAAAGAACAATGTTGTAAATGAAAAAGTTTTAAAATTTCTTGTAAATTTGTTCAAATTGAAGTAAAAGATTTTGTATTTGCTACGAACTACCTGTGTTTGGAATTCGGGGTGTTACATTGTGTGGTACCTTCATACTGCTTTTGATTTGACTTGTAGGTTTTATTAGAGTTAGACCAAAATTAATCCATACTTTGATCACCTTAGTTTCCTAAGCATAATTTCTATTTTGACTGGTAGATTTCTTTATGTGCATTGCAATGACTTTGCACCTGCACTCTTGAAGACTATTTCTTCAACTTGCATCTGTTATTTGTTTCCTTGTGTAACTGTGGAAGATTAATTTGTCACCGAATTGTAAGAAATAAACGAACAAAGATTTTGTAAATTTTGCTTGTAAGTAAATTTATACACAATACCCTTATATTGTTTATCTTACATAATTAGTAACTATTGAGAGACTGGCCATTTACGAATTGTACATTAGATACCAAAGTTTTTATCGTGTACTTTAATCTGTGTGAAATTTCTATACCCTTTTTCCATCCAATCCTTGTTATATGCTAGAATTATTTACTGCCTTTAGCAAAATAAAACTATTGCGTCAACGCATAACCCATACCCATTAGGTTAAATTTTCTGGAAAGCTGTATCATTTGGTTGTCAGTTCAATTTTTTTCCTCTTTTCATATCATTTTTCACAATAATTAATGCACAACTGTGTTAATGTGCACCAGTATAGGTCTTTCCTGAATAAAAAGTCGGAATTAGAACATGTACATCCTTCAGATTAATTAGTGTGCTTGAATTTCTGAATTCACTACTGCCACACACCTGATATGAGTTCTCTTGGAGTTTTAATTATTTGACTATTGGAATATTTGCTATTATTTTGTTCTCTCACTCAAGGCTACATATGATGCTTTGGTCGAGACAAGTGGTTCTTTGAATACAGTTTCGGCTTCTTTGATGAAGATTGCAAATGACAATATTTGAATCAGCAAATGGATATGTAACCCTTGTTTCCTGTATTTGTATTTTCTGCTGTATTTCATTTTTCTATACTCTTTTATCAATCTAAGATCTGTATTTTTGTCCCAACTCTAATAAAAATCATATCTTTTGTTCGACTCAATTTTTGGTGCCCAATTTTTTTCAATTGCATTGTTCTTATCAGTTCTGATTTGCTATTCTTCATGGAGAATTGACTGATTCAATTCACCTAATTCATATAGCCTAATTATATTGATTTTTGACTCAATCTCCTTTTCGATCCTACTCAAACCCGTTAACAAATAACCCACAACCCAATACTCTATACTATATAAACCTAATTAACTCCTAACCCTAATTAACCCTTAACTTATTACTGTTGAACCCTAGTAGTCGCCAACCCCAATTTTCACCCACTGTTCATCTTCCTCGTTGAGACTCCCGACCCTTCGTCTTCCGTCTCGCCGCCTCATCATCTCCTCGACACCCCCATTGTTGAACCACCTCACCATCCTGTCGCAGATCCTAGCAGCCCATCGACTTCCTCATCCTCTCCGCTATCAAACCCATCACTTTGTCATCGCCCAACCCATTACCTTCGACCCTGGTGCTCCTCATTGTCGTCATCCCCTACCTCTACTCACCCCCTCATCTCATCGCCATTGCCAAATCCCCGAAGCTCTCCTCGCCATCGCTCTGTTTTTCCCCCAAGAACAGAGCACCGCACCAGCGCCATCCTCCTCATCCTCCACCGTCCACCGCCTTCTGCCATCAAGCCTCGCACATAGCCGCAGTCGAAGTCGCCTCGCGCAGCCACGGTCACCGTCAAAGCTTTCGCCATCGCTGTTGATCAGAGAAGAAGAGAAGGAAGAAGATTGATTGTTTGAATCTGAGCCACCCGATCTCATCAAGATCGTGACCACGATCTGATCTAATCTGGTCCATCATCTTGATCATTAGATCTGATCTGAGCCGTCTATCTTCATCGATCTTGATCACCATCATGATCCGCGCTGATCCGATCCATCCGATCTCGATCGTCGATTAACGCCCTCATCTAATCAAGGCAAGTATCTTCTTGTACAATTTATTGTTCTAGTACAAGCGTTTAATTGAAAATACTGCAAGTAGATTGTAGTTGTGACTCTCCTTTGGCTTATCAGTTGATGATCTCATTCTACGCCTTATCAATTACATGATCTAAGAGTCACAACCTTTCGTTGATACACTCGTTCACAACTAGTATAATTATGATACATTTCATGCAAAAAGTGTCTTTATTGATTTCTTTCCTGTCTTTGCTTACTGTTTCGACCCCGATAACACCAGAATCTAGACTTGAGTCCTGAATATGAAACTTATCTCCAGATGTCTAGTTTACTATCACTAGTAGAAAACCTTGCAATAACAACGAATCATTTACGAGTACCAAAATTATCTTGTTAGTGCTACCATCTACAACGGATTAATCACAACAAACCCCTTCGTTGTGAATATTTTTGACATCCACAAGAGATTCTATTAATCTGTTGCATTTGCAACAACTTCAAGAGAACAATTGTAACATAATATATTCTGTTACTAAAATAGTTTTTTAATCTTTAATATTAAACATGTATTAGACACTTAAATTTACTTTTCTAAAATAAACCATTCATCTTCTCATTTAACCAAGTATAGATCAATCTCTCTCTCTCTCTCTCTCTCTCTCTCTCTCTCTCTCTCTAAAAAGAAAAAAGAAAAAACTGAAAAGCCCCCTCCCCTTTCCCCAAACCGAGCCTTTCTTTCTCTTTCTCTCCCCTTATCGACGACGAAATTGATCCCTCTATCCCCTAATCGTCCACTCTCTCTCCCTCTAAGCCAAATCGGCCCGTCGCAAATGACTTTCTCTCTCCCCCAAGCCCAATTGACCGTCGTCGTTCGCCTCTCCCTCTATCGTCGTTGCTGTGTACCTCTCCCTCTACCATCGTCGCCGTGTGCCTCTCCCCCTACTGTACAGTTTATGATCGCATTCATTATATTATCCTTTTATGATCTTGATTGGGTTTTTACTGTATTGCAGCCTGTGGAATTGGAGTGGTTATCGCATTCGTTATCAGTTTGCTGGAAAGGATGGGCCTGCATTAATTTTATTTCATGGCTTTAGGGCGAACAGGTGTACGTCATGCGCATTTTTGCTTAATATCTCTCTAGTGTCAAGACGATGATTTTTAATTATTACCATTGCTGTGAAGTGTTATTTAATAGAGTACTCATTCATCAATTTCTGGAAAAGCATCTTCAGTTCTCATGATTTTTCCATCTATTTTCCATTAATTTGTTTTAACGTAAAGTTAGTATAATTTTGGATTGTTCAAACTATGCATATGGCTCATGTTGTACATTTCATTATGTCAGTACTAAAAATTCGTGTACATGTTTTGAGTCGGTTGAGTTGTATACAATTATTAGGTATCACCATATAAGATGGTTAGAGATGGTTGGACTAATTATAGTGCCTCTGGAATACTTTGTTATGAAGTATAAATTTATATGATCCAGCACTGTGGTATCAATAGCACTATAGCAACAGTTGGCATAAGATGAAAAATGATTATAACTCTTCTAGAGGCAATACAACTTAGGCACAACAAGCCATTTTTGAAGTGAGAAGACTTATTCCTATGTCAATCAACAATAATAGCTCTAAACTGTAGGCTCAATAAACCATGAGAATTTCAAAGGATAAAATTACGGTAATTACTTACAAGAAGGCAAGACAAAAAGTTTTTTAAGAAAAACAAAACATCAACAATTCATGAGATAATTGAGTGATAGTTATGTTATTCACTTACCTTATTAGTTTGATGCAAAGAGCTAAAAAATTTTGACAAACAAACAATGGCCTTTTCTGTTTTCCTTTTTTTATTTATTTAATGTGCAAAATTTCACACGTCATCAACCTCACCTTCTTTCTATCTCATTCCCTGAGGGCAGTCATCCTAGCTGGCTTTTCGGATTTGAAAGGCACTATTAAGTAGCCTGCTTGCGCTCGTTTGTACTACATGTACATGTTGTAGGATTGTTAATGTTGCAAGTTATAATATAATTTTCAACATAACTTGAATGTGCTTTTGTTTACATTCGTTAAAGTCACATACTGACTTTAAAGTATCAAATTATGAACAATTAAAATCCATGCCATTTAAATTATGTCTTTTTATCATCAGTTGAACAAGTTTCACTGATAAGTCTTACTTTTTCAATATGTTCTTACAATAGCAAACTTTCAGCCATTTGCAAAAGATTTCTTAGAAGATCAGCTTAAACTTTTCCAAGTCAGACCCAGTGCCATAGAGTGTGAGTTAATGAATCCTATGACTTTCCTTGTTATTTTGCCTTGATCTCTCTCTCAGTTGTGATTCCTTTGTTATTATAACAGAATGATGAGGATGTAAAAATTGTTGATGGAAATGATTTTGACAATATTGTCTTGGATGAGTTGAAGGATGTCCTTATAGAGGTAAGAAATTCTTGTGAAGATATTAAGCATAGCATATGCTCTTTATGCAATTCAATTTGATATATGGTACTTGATCAGATTTATGCACCATGGTGCGGACACTGCCAAGCACTATAGCCAAATTATAACAAGCTTGAAGCATCTTCGCAACGCTGAGTCTCTTTTCATTGCAAAGATGGATGGAACCACAAATGAGCACCCTCAAACCAAGGTACACTATAATTTTAATTGTCCTGTTTACACTTACAGTAGGACTATAACCTAGCTATAGTTAGTTGCGTCTGATCTTGTTCAGTCTTGGACTAATTTTCGTACACTTTGGTGGTTATGAACATGTATTTATGTTCATAGATTTCAGCTACCCCAATTTCTTAACCAGTACATAGGTTAATCAGACACTTTAGTTAAATTGCTTGTTTCCACATCCAATCAACTGAAAGATTTTCATTTTCAGCTTACTCTGAATTACAGGAGCTTAAGAATTTGTACCTCCATTAATTCTCCACTTAGATTGTATTCATGAACAATAATCAAGCAATTTGATACTGTAGTATAGTATTTAAATATGTATGAAGATTCCCATGGGAAGGCTTCATATCAACACTGGTAGAACATATACCAAGGATTTGACAGGAAATCTGTTTTAATGAACTACTTTGATATCCTTGTTTGTATGTTACTCTTGATGGTATTTAATGACTTTAATGCCTTATTTGAGATAGCAGATATTTATGTAATTAGTTTAGTTGTAACCTATGATGGCCATTATGCATTTGATATGCAAGAAATAACAAACAAGATTTTTGCCAAAAAGAATTCTTACATTATTAAGTTGTTCGAATCCTTTATTTTCTATGTTCACTATTTAACTTTCTATGTTCACTATTTGACAGCAGTAGCATTGCAGGCTGATCTGGATTAATGTTCATTATTTTCTATGTTCATTATGTTTATTAGTGTTGCCTGCAGCTAAGAAAGCCAAAGTGAAGCAGACTGATCTGGATTTCTCTGGCCACAAGCTTGTTTAATTTGCAACTACTTCTCACTCTCAAAGTCCCACAACTATGTACAAGAATGCCACTTCTTGCTATCAAAGGGAAACCCGAAGTTCTGCTCCCTGATGCACCACGAGAAGATTTGAAAATAAAGATTGACAATATTGTGAAGCATCCTTCCAGATCAAGAGAAAACCCAGTTAGAAGTACTTTTGAAAACATTCGTTGTATTTCTTAGAGTTTGACAACTCATATTTCCTTCTAGAATGTATTGTTGGTATTTTGGCACTTTGAAACAAATATATAATTTTGTAATGAGAATGTTCTATATTCTATAATATTAATGCTTATTTTGGTGTTCCTAAGTTTACTATTATCTAAATATGTATTGTTTGGTCAAATTGCATATTTTTCATTATTATGTTTTCTTTATATAATTGTGCACATCAACAGGTGAAATAATTATATGTTCTTCATCGAAGAAATACATCATTTTTAAAAATTTGATTAAGCCATCCGAACGAAATCACCAATGAAAAAATGGGTCCAATTACATTCGCGATGTATCAATTGCATTTGTGAGGTAACAATTGCAATGGAATGACTACTTTGCGAACCTCTGTAGCAATAGTTCATCAGCAACGGAAAAAATCCCTTTTAAAACACACTTGCAATGGAAATATTTGTTGTTGATATTTTCTTATAGATGGGGACAGCAAGAAACAACTTCCATTGCAGATATTCTATTGTAACTAATATTCGCAAGGGATAATTAAAATTCCGTTGCAAATGTGTGCATTAACCAGGAGAGATTTCACAACAGCACAACTACAAGGGAATGAGAAAAATTCTCTTACGAATTTGCATTAACTATGAAATTTCACTCTTTTACAAGAAAAATTTCTGTTGCAATTGTGGCATTTTCTACTAGTGTACCCTTTTGACGGAATTGTATTTCGAGTTATGGTTTGTGAGTTATCACAATTTTACTGTTGATGTGTAATCGCAGATTTATAAAAACTGCTGCATCACTTTATTTTACAATTAATTTAACTATTCTACATATAAGATAATGACTTGAAATTTTGCATGCTGATACTAGACACACTAGAGAACATTTCCTAATTTTTTAAAATTAATTAATGAAGTTTCAGACCTGTTTCATATGTATAAACACAGTTTTATAAATTCTGGCTGAACACAAATTCTATATAGTTTGCTGTTTTGACACCTGATGATACAGCTTTTATGTATCATATTTATATGCATTGGAACCGGGCAAGTGTCTAGTTTCTAGACCTTCTGACAGATCCATATTTGCTATCTTGTAGCAACGGAAATCGCAGTTTTGGTGCAGCAACGTCATGCTGTCCAGAATTGGAATTCTCGTAGTTCTTGATAATTTAAATTTGTGTTGACCCTCGAATATGCTTTCTAATTATCTTAAACTTGTTCCATGCTTTTGATCATGTTTACTTGACCTGTTTCGCACACTTTCATGCTTGGTTGATGATAATAATAAATAATAAGCCGGGGTTTAAGGGAAATACCATAGTAGTGGACAATATAGGTAAGTATACTCGGAAGGGGGCCCGTGTTTTCTACTTGATACATGCTTCATGAACTAGTTATATTATTATTCGATTCATGAACTAGTTACTATTGATTCATGAACTAGTATATGATTATTCGATTCATGGACTTGTTATTACTCATGAACTAGTATATTATCGTTTGGTTCATAAATTGTCATGTTATTACTTGATACATGAACTAGTTATATGATTACCCGATTCATGAACATGCTTGCTTGATACTTGATGCCTGAGTACACCGCCCTATAAAATCCTCCACCAGGCCTAAACGTAACTGTTTGTGAGTAGAAACCATGTGGTAAAGGTATGGACACATGAAGTGCTATCTAGATAGAATTAAATATTTGACTTAAGAATAACTTGTCACTCGAACACACTTGATACCCTACTTGATACTTGTTACTTGACACTTGTACGTGATACTTGTTACTTGATGCTTGATACAATTACATGTTCACTTGTTACTTGTTCCACTAATAGTACTTGTTACCCAATCTTGTTACTTGAGTTATCTTACTTGCTAGCTAGTCTCTTGAACTCCACTACTTGTTGCATCCCTATCATATCATGTTATACATTCTTGATTCTCAATCTTGTTTCATATTTTCTTGCTTATTTTCATACCCTTGCTTGTACTACTTGCGGCCCTAGCTTGCACTAAGGGCGTTTGTCTTTGTTTCTCTATTTTTTCCTTTATATATATATATATATATATATATATATATATATATATATATATATATATATATAAATATACAGACTTTGGAGACGAATTGCCTGCTGAAATTGGTGAGCAGACGTTCTAGGCTTCGCTTGGGGCAAAACTTGCTTTAATTATTTTACATTTGAGTTATTTATCTCTGTTGCTACAAAAAACTTGTAACGGGTTTGTAGTCCCGAAGTTTTTTCTTTTTATCCAGATTTGAAAATTATTTGGGATATTTTTATTTTGTTTCAATTGTTTATGTTGATTAATAAATTATTCATGTATGTGTGGTTGAATATATTTTGCTATATTTCTTGTTATGATGCTAAGTCGATCCTACAGCTTATGAATGATGAAAATCATTCGCTGGGCTTCGTCACGTACTTGTATTCCGTATTCTTTTTGGGAAGCGGGGCGTGACAGGATATGAACTTGAAGAAAGATATTGTTTCTGATAGTTTGGAATGAGATCAAGCACAAAGTCACCTAGAGGAGTAGAGGGCACAAGCTAGAGATGATTAGGTGGATCTCAATCCCAAGTTTATTTTATTCTTTTTTTAATGACAATATTTGAATCATGTATTTGTATTCCTGTAACTTGATACTGCTGTAAACTTGATTGTGTATATTAAATATATTGATCTTTTGTATATTGCATCTTCTGATATTGATGTGTTATAATTTTTTTTGAATATTCTGATATTTATTAGTGTGTATATAAAGTGGCAAAAAAATAAAAAAAAAACAACGCCGGGATAGCTATTATTTTTTTTAAAAAAGGGAAACAAAATTGTACCTACACTGGTGTTTCCCAAACACCGGGGTAGATGAGGAGCTATACCGGCGTTTGGCAAAAACGTCGGTATCGACCCCATGGCAACCACGACGCGCGCTACTCCGACACTTATACTGGCATTTTGAAAACACCGGTACTATCTACCCCGGCGTTTAAAAATACCGAGGTAGGTAAAAAAAAGCGCCGCTATAGGCACTTTGTGTTGTAGTGAAATATGAGTAGGAGCCGCTTTAAATCTTATATCGGAGTCAAGATGAGTAAGATCATTGAGAAAATCACCTAATAACTCGTTGTTGGACATACTCCTAGGCCCAATAAGACATTTGTTTGCATTATTCTTTTGAAGCCCAAAATCCAATGGGTGCCCCATACGAAAATTCAAATTGGAATCAATTTCCCCCTCTATGGACCCCATCTTGAGCCAAGTGTACAGTTGAGGCCCAGTAAGCCCATCAAGCCCATCTGGTTTCTTTGGTGTTATCTGCTTCATTCTTTTTTTCTTCTTCAGCTCTGTGTTTTTCTCTTTCTTCTCCGTGTTTTACTTTTTCTTCAAAAAACACAGCCATTCCATTTTTGTGAAGCTACACTTTGAGGTTTCCTCTTTTGTTCAAAACCTGACCCATTTCCTAACTTCCCTATGTTGTTCTCACCTGCTTCAAATCTAGAACCTTTTACCATTCTAGCAACCTCTATTTGCCTCTCCATCTTTAGGAACTCAGATCTGCCCTCTTCTTCCTCATGCGAAGCTCTGAATTCGCTTTCTCCACCTTCTTTACCCTGACCATTTTTATTCAAAAGCTCAAAACCATATCTTTTGCCCTTTCCACAGTCAAAGTTGTTCACGCCTGTTGCTTCCTCGGTTTGGGGCTGGGTTGACCATTGTTTGGTATAGAACAATCTCAACCATTGATGTTTGATGATCCAGATCTAGGGTCTAGGTAGTTGATCTTCGATGCTGGTATGGTGGCCGTCGGCGACATCCCTTTTCATTCTTCCATCACTCTAGGGGCTTTCTTGATCTCATGTGCTACGTCGATAGTCGAGCCCCACTCTGGAGAGGCAACTTGTTTGTAGGATTGCCCATCTCTTAGAGATGGAGTGTTGTCATCCCTTGGGCTCACCACCGCTAGCTCGGACCCTAACTCCACCTTCGCTTCAAGTATGAATTGTATGAGATATGAATCCTCAAATGTAAAGACCCTGGTAAATCTGGGCAATATACTTATATTAGGGCTTCAAATTTGGATCCACGCCGGCACCACCTCCGATCTCATCACCGTCTTGGGGTCCATGTCCACCATTGTTCCAAAATATGAGACAATCTTATCCAAAGCCTCCTTCATCCAGCAGTGTAGAGGTACGTTATGGATCCAGATCCAGTATGTGTCTTCCTATGGTCGTTCGGCCCCGAACTACGGCGTATGCCTAAAGTTCAATGCACCCATCGTTGAGACATCCAACATCTTTTGCGATGAGGGGAATGAGATTAGGAACTGCATATGGCACATTTTGTTCACAATCTAGTCTCGGTGACACCTTATTGGCCACTTCGAGTTCAATACAAAAGAAATGATTTTCTGATGGTCATCCCAACTTGATCCTCGCAACCCGCACAGAAGTTTGATCTGAATCAAGTTTTCTAGTGACCTCCCTCTTTGTATCTCGTGCTTCTCCTCTGTGGGGTTGATCACCACATTCGTACATACGTATGAAATATGACCGTATACACTTTAAGCACCTTACCTTCTTCATACAATCCACGCAGACATGCCTAGTGTCGCTGCAGTTGAAGCAGGAGATTGGTTTCCTTTACCTTTTCTTTGGAATTTCTTTGAGTATTCGTTTCCCACCCTCTTCACTATTTTCCTTCTGGTTGTTTTTCCTTCCACTGTAACACCCCAAAAAAATAGAATAACTTTTTTTATTATCATTTTTGCCTACTAGTTTCTACATGCAATGCACGTGCATGATAAGGTATCGTAGTACCTGTATTATTCATTTGTTATTATTTTATTATTTATTTTACCCATAAGGATGAAGAATATTTTATTGTTGACTATTAATATTAATTAGAATCAATATTTATAATAAGAGAATACTAATTGGGCCCATAAGATCTCAGTCCAACACAAACAAAAGAGCAAAACCCTAATTCTAAGGGTGTTGGCCGACCATTATATATGAGAGGGAAAGAGAGGCTCTCTCTCACTTTTTGGTGGCGTTTCATTTGAGTTGCATTGGGATTATTAGAGGAGAATGACTTTTGGAAGACTTTTTGATTAAGAATCCAACATTAAGAGGTGGGTGTTCTTCTCTTCTCTTGATTTCTATTGTTGTTATTATTTTAATATAGAGAGCATGTTAAGATGTTTGTAAACACTTGTTCTAATCATTAAGATGACATGAATAGATCCATAACAATTATTGTCTGTATGTTTTGATGATGTATTGAATGACTTTAACTAGACAAGAACTTCTAGTTGTGATGTATTGATCATGAATAAATATTCATGTGTTATTAAAGATTCATATCATGCAAAAAAAAAACTCATTTTTAAAATCTAATAACATGTTATAGAATTGTAGATTTGTGTAAGTTGTTATTGGATATTGTCATGAAGATTTAAGGAGTGTTATGTGCATGTAATATCAAATTTTTAGTTGATTTAAATTCTCAGATTTCAAGTTGATAATTTGTTGTTTTATTAGGATTTTACTAAAAAATATTAGAGTTTTAATTAGAATTTAAACCCTTGTTTCTTTAGTTGGGTTCAGATCCATTAAGAAGTGTTGTTGGGTCTGTTCTTATTTTTGGGTATGTTACTGCTGTTGTCGGGTCTGCTGATTGGATGCCGGGTCTGTTTTGTTATGGTCTCGGGTAGCACTGTGCGGGTTTGGATGGGGGGTGCATTGCGGGTCACTGTAGAGTTCGCGTATGAATCCAAGCGATCGGGTTTTGAGTTGTTTCAGTTGCGGGTCTCCTAGGATTGGAGTTTGGGTCTGACCCACTAGGAGTGGTGGTCGGGTTGGTTGCTGTTTGGAAGAAGACTTAGGTTTTGAGTGGGGGATTAAGATTTGATTTTGATTTAATTAAGATTTGATTTGATTTAATTAAGATTTAGTTTGAATAAAGTCATATTGTGGTATGATTAAGTTATGTTTTGGATTATCTAATTAGAGTTTGATTAATTCCAGATTTTAGAGTAATTAGTTTTAGACTTTATTCAGATTTAGATATGTATAAGTTCCAGATTTAGAATTGATTAATCTTAGATTTTGAATATGATTGTTTTCAGATTCAGGATGTGACGGATGTAAGGTTTAATTAAATTCATATTTTGAGTTTCGTTAATGTTAGGGTACGTAATTGTGTTAAGATGTAGTTGACTTAATTAATTCAAAACTAGTTATTTAATCTAGTTCGCTTTTAACGAATGCTTATAGTTGATCAAATACATATGGTAATAATATTCGCTAATATTTGAGAAAAGAAAGTCAATGTTAGATAAGGAATGTTTTAATTATTCAGCATAGATCAAATTATGGTCTAGTTTGTTTTCTAATTTTGGTAGTGGAGTGATCCGAATTAGAACTAGTTGAATATTAGCTCGTTTAAATTTTAATAATTATTAAATATGAGTTGTTTATTGAATAAAATCTAATGATAGAACCACTTATTATTATTTGGAAAATAAATCGAGCTTTTTGAGATGAGATTATTTGGGTATGAGGTCAAGATTTAAATGATAATTACTAATTGTGTTATGTATAAAAGAAAGATTAAAGTCGTGGATGAACCTTGTAACACCCCACAAAATAGTATATAACTATTTTGCATATTAATCCATGCACGTTTAAGAATTGCACGTGATTATGTTTTTTTCCATAATTATTATTCTAATTGAGAAATTTCAGATATATTAACTATTCTGAACACGATAAAGATAAATTTGGGATATCTTCTCAATTAAATTGTGGATATTATCTCGATCGTTCTATCAAGACAATCTTTGAGAATACTAATAGTTTTTATCAAATATATTTTTATATTCCACAAATAAATATTTTAATTATAAGCATGTGTTTATATATTGATATATTGTTGGATCATATATTAGATTGTCTATAATATATGCATTTATAATTATTTGAAATGTGAATATGTCCATATATATATTCTATGATTTCAATACTTCCATATGTTTTTCTATATATAGACATATAAACAATTGGTTTAAATTAAATTTGATAATGCATTGTTTTACATTAGGGTTTGGGTTTGTTTGACCTAGGGTTACCTAACCTAGGGTTATGTAACCCTACATCATTATGTGTGTTTGGATGTGACTTGATGAGATTCCAGGGTCCAAAACATAGCCATGTTAGAGTTTCATGAAGAAATGAGAACTAGCTTGAAGTTTCAATCCAACCCCTCACTTCCACTCACCCCCCTACACCCCCTCTCCACCCTCCATCCTCCAAGGCTGGCCAACCCTCACCCTCACCCTCCCCATTTCTATAAATCCCAACTTCTTCCTCCTTTCTTCACTTTCTTCATTTCTAAACCTAGTTCCGAAGAAGAAGAAGAAGAAGAAGAACTTCTTCCTCCTTTCTTCACTTTCTTCATTTCTAAACCTAGTTCCGAAGAAGAAGAAGAAGAAGAAGAAGAAGAAGAAGAAGAAGAAGAAGAAGAAGAAGAAGAGTGAAAAAGATTAGAGTGTGTGTTTTCTAAACTTTGTTGTAGGTTTGATTCAAGTGGAGGCAAGCCCAGGAGGAGGAGAACATCTTGAAGGCAAGAGCTTGTTCTAGTAATTCAAACTCAAAAAGAGTGTGTTCTTCAATTTATGTTATGCTTGAACTTAGAAATTTCTAACTTGAAAATAGCATAGAATATAGACTTAAAATTTTCATACCATGTTCTACTATGAGTTTAGAGCATACTCTAACTTTTTCATATTTTTTTGGGTTCATTTAGTAGCTCAACAAAATATTTCTTTTCGAAACAGAGAACAGTGAAAAAACTGTGTAATTTATTGTTATAAAGTGAGTTTTGAGAATTCATAACTTGAAATTGGTAAGACATCTTGAGCAAAATTTTTTACTGGAGGTACTTGGATATGTTAACAACAATCTTTCCAAATTTTAGATTTTTCTGAATTTATTTGATATATTTAAAAAATATGTTTGGTCAACTGGCCAGAGACAAGAACTGGCTCTACTCTGTTTCAAAGGTGGAATTCAATAAATCATAACTAAATTATGGTATATAATATTGCAATGAAATTTTTATTGTAGCATCTAATATGTATCTAGATCATGTATCTGAAATTTTAGAAATTATAGACAAAATTTGATGGGATTTTAAAATTAGTTTGTAAGCAGAGGTTTGGCACGTTGCTTGAAAACAGAAAAGTTTTTCTACTAGATTCAAAAGGCTAAAACTCTCTGCATGTTTTGAATCTTGATGCAATTTTTGGATATGTTAGACTTGTGTATGTCTAGTTAATTAATCCAAACTTTTATAAGTATTGGACTTATGGTTGAATTGATATTGAATTTTGAATAGACCATATTCAGTTTAAGTTCAGTTTTATATAGTCTGTGAACTTGAGCTTTTTTGGAACTGTGTGTTTAGAATCTGAAAGAATGATCAACTAGAGACTTGTAGTAGAGATTCTTAGGTTGCGTTTGGTTTATTGTTTTGAAAACAGTTTCTGAAAAGAGTTTTCTGAAAACAGTTTTTTGAAAATGAGAGTGTAAAAGCTGTTTGGTAATAATTTTTTATGAAAACAGTTTTTTGAAAATAAGAGTATAATGTATGTATAGGTTTGGTTGTATGTATATACTGTATACAGTATATATACTCTGACATATACATACATACTGATATATAATAATATAAAATATTTTATTATAATAAACATATTTAATAATATACATATATAATAATATATAATAATAATAATAATATATATGTAATAATAATATATTCAAATTATATATTAAACAACTTATTATAATAATAATAAATTATATAATAATATATATAATAATATATATAATAATATATAATAGTAATATATAATAATAATAATGTATATTATAATAATGGAGATATATATTATAATAATAGATTATTATAATAGTATACATAAAATAGTATATATGAAATAATAATATATATAAAATAATAAAATAATATAATATATATATAATAATAATATAATACAATAATAGTATATATAATAAGAATATAATATAATAATACTATATATAAAATAGTACATATAAAATAGTATATATAAAATAATAATATAGATAATAATATTATAATATAATACTAGTATATATAAAATAATATATATAAAATAATAATATATTATAATAATTGTATATTATATAATATTATGAAATAATTTATTATAATAAACATATTTAATTATATACATATATATAATAACATATAATTATTATAATAATATATATTAATAATAATCTTTTATTATTATATATTAAACAATTTATTACAATAATAATAAATTATATAATAATATATATAATAATATATAATAGTAATATATAATAACAATAATATATATTATAATAATAATAGATTATTATAATAGTATATATAAAATAGTATATATGAAAAAATAATTTATATTATAATAGTAGTGTGTATATATATATATATATAAATAAAAATAAAAATATAATATATATAATAATAATAATATAATAATAATAATAATAATAATAATAATGTATATTTAACAATAATATATTATAAATATATATATAACAATATTTTATAATAATAGTATATTATATAATAATAAATATAATAATATATAATAGTAATATATTATATATTAATATATATAATAATATGTAATAATAATATATAATAATAATATTATATATAATAATAATATATATAATAATAATAAATATAATAATAATATAATATAATAATAGTACATATAAAATAGTATAAAATAGTATATATAAAATAATAATATATATAATAATATTATAATATAATAATAGTATATATAAAATAGTATATATATAAAATAATAATATATTATAATAATTTTATATTATATAATAATATGAAATAATTTATTATAATAAAAATATTTAATTATATACATACATATAATAACATATAATAATTATAATAATATATATGTAATAATGGTCTATTATAATTATGTATTAAACAATTTATTACAATAATAATAAATTATATAATAAATTATATAATAATAAATAATAGTAATATATAATAATAAAAATATATATTATAATAATGATAGATTATTATAATAGTATATATAACATGGTATATAAGAAAAAATAATATATATTATAATAATAATAGTGTATATATATATATATATATAAATATAAATAATTATATAATATATATAATAATAATATAATATATAATAATAATAATAATAATAATAATAATATATGTAACAATAATATATTGTAAATTTACATATATAACAATATATTATAATAATAGTATATTATATAATAATATATATAATAATATATAATAGTAATATATTATATATTAATATATATAATAATATGTAATAGTAATATATAATAATAATAATATATATAATAATATAATATAATATAATAATAGTATATATAAAATAGTATATATAAAATAATAATATATATAATAATAATATAATGTAATAATAGTATATATAAAAAAGTATAAATAAAATAATAATATATATAATAATAATATATATAACATTAATAGTATATATAAAATAGTATATATAAAATAATAGTATATTATAATAATTGTATATTATAATATAAAATAATTTATTATAATAAACATATTTAATTATATACATATATATAATAACATATAATATATTATAATAATATATTAAATAATTTATTATAATAATAATAAATTATATAATAATGTATATAATAATATATAATAGTAATATATAATAATAGTAATATATATTACAATAATAATAGAATATTATAATAGTATATATGAAATAATAATATATATTATAATAATCGTATATATATATATATATATATATATATATATATATATATATATATTAAATATTAAATAATAATAATAATAATAATAATAATAATAATAATAATAATAATAATAATAATAATAATAATAATAATAATAATAATAATAATATATGTAACAATAATATATTATAAATATATATATATAATAATAATAATAATATATATATATAAATAGATTTAGAAAGAGGATGTGAAAAAACAGAAAATAGGTGAAGTGGAGTTTTGTGAAAACTGTTTTAAAAAAACAACATAACCAAACGGGTTTTGAGGTTTTAGAAAAAAAAAGAAAAGGAAAAAACAACAAACCAAACAGACCCTAATAGCTTTCCAAAACAATTAGAATCATGCAATTCTAGTTTGTATAGTGAAAGATATGATTTTTCTATCTAGACAGAAACAGTCCTAGTTGGAATTACTTTTTTTGAAGATTGGTAAATTTTGGCTCTACTCCTAAGTCTTAGACTTATGTGTTAGCAGCATTTATATGTTTGGAATACTTGACTCTATCATGTTTTAAGTGTATTATCATGTGTATAATGGTTTGAGTTTGATTAAGTTGTTTTGGGGAATCATCTAGGGTAAAGTATTACCTTATGACGATCAACACTTAAAATAGAATTGATTTTCCACCTCAAGAAATTGTGAATTTCCTGTGCGCCATCGAATCGTTTACCGAGAGACGGTTGACCACGGGCCGGGATACTGGATAAGATCTGAGTCGGAAACGTGGTGGCAAGCAATGAAGATCGGGTCGCCGGTGTTGGGATTGGTAGGCTGAGTCTGATGTAACTGGGAACTGGATGTTTGACCTGAAGAGGTGTTGGCGATCGAGGAAGATCGATTCGCCGTATTGGTTTGTGTTGACAGACTCGCTTGGGCTAAATCATTTAGACGTTATACGAGATTGGATGAATAGCATATTTTGAGTAACTAGATTGTTTTTCTTGATTTTCACTTGGATACCAAGTTAGTGTTAGGAGTGATACCCTATAATCCGGTTTGTTTTAAGGGCCAGCACTAGACGGTGATAACCAGGGTTGTCTCTTCCTGTCATAGGGATACGTGCTGAGTTGCGTACCTCGCTCTGTTAATTCCTGAAGTGCCATGATAAATAACGGGAGGGTTTCCGATCAGAATAGACCCTCGAGTCCTTTATGTTCTAAGTTGGTGATGAGCGGACCATAGGTGGGGTTCCCTATGAGTCTTGTTGTTCGTCACGGCTTTTGGTGAGATCCAGAGCAGGGAGCTGCAGGGACCGATATCTATAAACCTTACCCACCATGTTTTATCTGTCAGGAACAGTATGAGCACAACTAGAATGTAATGCATGTCAAGGGTTCGAAACCCTGAACTGGAGAAGACAGCTTGATTTGGAGCATATGTAGTATGGGATGCATGCGTTTCCATAGTCTTGCTGACATTAGATTAGGTGAATCTGTTTTTCGTACATTATACTATGCATTAGACTTCAGGTCATGGCATACACAGACACCTAGGAAATTAGGATGCACGTTTCCATTTTCATCATGACTGATTGTGTTTCAAGTTGAAGATCGCTGTTTCTTATCAGAATTACATCAGTATATGTACTGACATGCCCACTCAATTAGGTGTTGGGAGCCGGATCGCGAATGGAGGAAGACTTATGACCAGCGAAGCATTCAGGGGGATTATCAAGAGTACCTTCCACTGTTATAGCAGTTGCAGAAATATCAGAGTAGCGTAGCAGAAGACTCGAGTCGCGGAGCACATCTCAGGGAAGCAGATTGACCACTCGGTGGAGTTCCAGTGAAGATCGGTTGACTACCGTTAAAAAGGGCAGGCGATAAATGTTGAGTGGTATCTGTAATAAATTGATGTAATTTGTATTCCGTGTTCAAAAATAAGATGATTATGTAATAACTCTGATGGAAATATTTTTTTTAATTTCCGTGTTTTTACTGTGTTGAGATGCATTTGAAGGCAAAGATTATTATTGTGTCATGGATGTCCGGTAACGGGGATTCAGGGGCATTACAAACCTAGCTCATATTGAGTTATAACCTAGAAATAATTAGTAGTTGAATAACTCCTAGTGATAGGAATTCCATTAACGGGTTAGGGTTGTCGTAAAAACCCTTGAATGTGAATCGGTGTGATGTCTTAGTTGTAAGGGTTTGTAGAGGCTGAGCAAGACCTAGGATACCGGCGGGTTGTGATCTATAGATGTGGGGATTAGCTAGGTTGGGCTAGTATTCCTAGTGATTGTTGAGTGAAGGCCGGTAGGGTGACGCTAGCTCTAGGCGGTAGATGTTTATATTAGAATATAAACACATGCATTAGATGGAAGTTGTCACAAGCAAGAGCAAACGTGAGAAGAGGACTCCATAATGATCCATGGAGTGAGATATTTCCCAGTATTTCGGGATGAGAGACAAATGAGCTCCAGAATAATTGCGGATAGAGATTTCCAGTATTCCGGGATGAGAACGATGCTCATGGGATGTTTGTGTGATGAGGGCTCCAGGATGACCTACAGAGTGAGGTATTCTCTAAAATTCCCGGATGAGAAACGAATGAGCTCTATAATGATATATGGAAAGATATTGATCTCTAGTATTCTGAGGCAAGTGCCAATACTCACAGAATATCTAAATCTTAAATTTTGTCATGGATATAAGGTTTTCCTAGCGAGGTATTAAACCCTGAAATAAGGAGAAATGTTAGAAGCTTGCATTCGGAACCTATGTTGTATGGGCAACATAGAATTCCAAACAAGTATGCATTAGAAATGAGCATTGTGTGTGTAACACCCTATAATTAAGAGTATATATATATATATATATATATATATATATATATATATATATATATATATATATATATATATATATATATATATATATATTGGAAAATATAATAATATATGTATATATGTATAGAATAATTAGGAGGGCCTATAGGAGTTATTATGGGCTTGGTTGTATCGGAATTTGACCATGTGTATGTATAAGATGAGAAGTGGCTGCATGAGCAGCACGTGAAGAGTGGTGTGGGGCCCAAGGAGGGGTGTTCTGTGTGTTTGGGCTACGTGTGTGTGAGGCCACGTGAGTGTGGTTGGGGTGGAGATGTGGAAAATTATCCCACATAGGCCAAGAGTTGGAGAAGTGAGTGTGTATAGATTAAGTCAATAAATATTAGGTATCTGAAAGCTATAGCACATATTGTGAGGCAAGCCTATGGTGGGCAGTTGTTAGGGATCTATTTTCGTGTGCGCGCAGGTGTAGTCGCGTGCGTAGCTGAGCCCGGGCTCGGGGCGTTATAAATGATATCAGAGCCAACTTTCGACAATGATTGTGCGTGAGATGTATGCCTGAGATGGAGCTAGAGAAATGTGCATTGGCAAAATAGACCACAGAAATGTACACTAGTGGAATTAGGGTACTCTACTCCATATCAGCTAGAAAGGCGATCCAACTCAGCGAGGACGTTGAGTTCTTAAGGGGGGTGTGTGTAACACCCCGTACTTAAGAGTGTATATATATATATATATATATATATATATATATATATATATATATAGTATTATATTGGAAGATAAATTATCCCACATTGGCCAAGAGTTGGAGAAGTGAGTGTGTATAAAGATTAAGCCAATGAACATTAGGTACTTGAAATCTATAGCACCTTTTGTAAGGAAAACCTGTGGTGGGCCGTTAGGACATATTTTTTGCATGCGCGCACGTGTAGTCGCGTGCGCAGCTGAGCAGAGCTCCGGGCGTTCTAAAATAATATCAGAGCTGACTTTCGACACGGATATTATGCAAGATGTATGCATGATATGGAGCTAGAGAAATGTGCACTGGGTGAAATAGACCTGAGAAATGTACACTAGCAGAATTAGGGTACTCCACTCCACATTGGTTAGAAAGACGATCCAGTATTAGATTGTATACTCCAGGCTCAGCGAGGACCCTGGATCTTAAAGGGGTGTGTGTAATACCTCGTTGTTAAGAGTATATATGTGTGTGTGGATCTTAAAGGGGTGTGTGTAATACCTCATTCTTAAGAGTATGTGTGTGTGTGTGTGTGTGTGTGTGTGTGTGTGTGTGTAGAATATAAGAGTGGGCCTATGGAGAGGATTTATAGGCTTGTGTGTTTAGAAATATTTCATGGGCCAAAATGAATGAGATGTTGGTACTGGTTTTGCACTTCATGGGCCTGGGATTGTACTTGTGTGTTTGTGTGTGCTTGCACATACACGTGCACATGTATGTGTGAGGGTGTGTTGATGTAGGATTTGAATAGTCCCACATCGGATGTGCACTATGAAATAATAGTGTATAAATATAGTTAGCCAATGAACATTAAGTACCTGAAATCTATAGCACCTTTTGTGAGTCAAGCATGTAGTAGGCCTTTGTTAGGGATCTATTTTTTGCGTGCGCACGTGTAGTCGCGTGCACAGCTGAGCCGGGCATGGGGTATTACAAATGGTATCATAGCCGACTTTCGACACAGATTGTGCATGCGATGTATGCCTGAGATGGAGCTACAAAAATGTGCACTGGGCGAAATAGACCAGAAAAATGTACACCAGTGGAATCAGGGTACTATACTCCACATCGGTTAGAAATGCGATCCTGTATTAAGATTGTATGTTCCGAGCTCAGCGAGGACACCGAATTCTTAAGGGTGTGTGTGTAACACCCCGTACTTAAGAGTATATATATATACAATAATAATAATAATAAGGAGGGCCTATAGGAGTTATTATGGGCTTGGTTGTATGGGAATTTGGCCATGTGTATCTATAAGATGAGAAGAAGTGGCTGCATGAGCAGCACGTGAAGAGTGGTGTGGGGCCCAGGGAGGGGTGTGCTGTGTGCTTGGGTTGCGTGTATGTGAGGTGCACATGAGTGTTCTTGGGGTGGAGATGTGGGAAATTCTCCCACTTCGGCCAAGAGTTGGATAAGTGAGTGTGTATATAGATTAAGTCAATGAACATTAGGTACATGAAAGCTATAACACTTTTTGTTAGGCAAGCCTATGGTGGGCCGTTGTTTAGGATCTATTTTTCGAATGCGCGTACGTGTATTCGCTTGCGCAGCTGAGCCGGGCTTAGGGCGTTACAATGTGCATTTATTTTTTGCATTAGATTTCAGGACCATGACATACACTTATACACTTAGATTAGATTACATTCAATTTATGGGTAGATAGCGAAAAACATTCATGATATATGAGGTCAAAGCATAAATCCCCTAAACTATTAGTCAAAGCGTTATCGTAGTCAAAACTCGAATCGAAAATCTAAAATTGGGTGTGAAAATACTAAATTGCCCCTTATATATTAATACACCATTAAAAAAACCAACAATTTCACTCTCTCTCTCTCTCTCAAAATTGACAGCCACCACCATCGTCATCACCACTGACCACCACCAGCATCATCATCACCACCACCAACCTCCACCACCGAATTCGTCACCACCACCGACCACCACCACCATCGAAAGCCCCGACCTCCACCACCATCATCATCTTCGACTTTCGCCCAATCTCAAATCAAAATAAAAATAAAAAAATTCAAATCAAAACCCTATTTTTCGGATTGATGGGTTTGATGGGTTTAATAAGGTCAGGATTCGATGATGGTAGGGGACAATGGTGGTGGAGGTCGGGATTTGATCTGGATTTGATGGGTTATGTTGTTGATAGGATTTGATTTGGATTTGGATTTTGGATTTTGAATTTTGGATTTTGATTCTGATAAGTTCTGAGATTTTTTGGTTTATTTTAATTAATTAATTAATTTTATGGTGTATTAAAATAAGAACAATTTGGTCCTTTCACACAATTTTAGGTTTTCCTTGCAGGTTTTGACTACGATTCGTAGTTGGGGGGGGGGGATGTGTTTATCGCTTTGACCTCATAGATCAGAGGTGTTTTTTGCTATTTACCCTTATTTTATTTATCTTTATTTTGAATCAAATCTTCGGTTGTTGAGAATTAGAAGATCTCTATTGTTATTATCTTTGCATCAATTAAAATCAACTGATGTGTCCATAGTTTGGAAGATTTTGCAGGATTTGTATTCAGTGGATGGTATGAACTTGAGTTTCGTTGCGAACTTCAGTAGAAGGCTGAAGCTTAATTGTTTTAACAAGTTGTAATTTATTGTATGAAATACTCTGATAGTTGTAATGAACTGTGATGTAATGAAAGTTTTAAATTTTTCCTGTATTTTGTATTGTGTTTGTATTACATTGAAGTAAAAGATTTTGGATAAGTCATGGATTTCTTGTTTATGAAATTTGGGGCGCTACATCCACCCTTACCCACTGATATAGCTAAAAAATCGAACCAAATTGGGACCGTTCAAATCGGGCATGAATCTTAAAGCTCTCAGGGGTAAAACGGTAATTTTACTTACAAACTGGTCCGAAATGGGAACTTGGTCTTTCTTCCAAGCCCAATAACCCAAAAAAGGATCTGTCCTATTGGGTACGGGTCGCTACAAACCAATTCAGATATTTAAAGAGTAATTCAAATTCGTGATTATCTCTAAGAGGCAGTTTAAATAGTCTCTCTTATCATGAAACGAGTTTAAATTCTATATCTTATCCAAAAACACCGGGACATAGATCTAATTGATTATCTCTAAACTGTCTTTTAAGGCGACTATAAATACCCCTCTCCCCCCACCGTAACAAGGTAATCTATCTTTTTCCACATAAGGCTCTTTCATAATCTTCCTGATTACTGACAAGAGCGTCGGAGGGTTCGTCGCCGGGATCCATCCCGGTGTATCGAACTTTTTTGCAGGTTCGTGGCAACGACGAGAAACCAGTCAAATGCCCATGAAAGTCAACAGGTTTGCCTTATTCGTTTCCTCAAATTATCCACAAATTCATCTGTTTGCTCCCACACCAAAATCAGTAGCAACAGATTGGCATCGTCTGTGAAAAACAAAAAAGCAATCCAGCCTTACCACACCGGTGAAGTTGTTTCCCAAGCTATGTCTCCGAAGAAGGGAAAGGCACCAATCTCCAGCCACAGAGCCACTCCCTTCCTTCTCCTCCTCCCCTCCATTATGCCCTCCCTCAACCCTTCCAGCAAGTCCAGCAACCGCAGCCTGGACAGCCTCTCCCTTAACCTGTCCAGCAGCCGCAGCCTGGACAACCTCTTCCTCAACAACATCACCCCCAACAGGCCCCTCAAGGGCTTCAAAGGGCTACCCCGGGGGGCTCCCGTCAAAGTCGACAAAGGCCACCTCCTCTCCACGACCATGTTTTAGTACATAACCCCTCCTCCGACTCCATGGCCTCTCGCAGTCCCCCAACACCAAAGGATCGCCAACACGTTATTGTCAACAGGAAACATGGGATAGATCTCTAGACCCATTTGAATGAAAGGCAGACCCATGACGGAATCCTTCGCCGCGAACATCAAAGGGGTCCTGTGATTCGGTCCCCAAGAGCCCAATCCCCCCGTAGGCCAGACTGCAGAAGATCAAACTCTCCCAGGAGGCGGAGGGAATTACCCCCGCGCCGTCCGAGGAGGAGCCACACCCCGAACGGTCGATCTGCTCCAAGGGACCACCGAGATCGGGAGGCACCTATTACAAAGGCGAAGTTCCAAGATTTTCAAGATGCAGTTTTACGGGCCCTCAATGTTGCTCCTGACCACAGTCAACGGGCGCTTAGTCCTCAACCAGTCCCAAGCCATCACCATCGCACTCCCAGTCCTCTTTCGCGAGAGGATGAGTCCCGGGGATCAGCAAGATATGACCAGAGGGAAGACTCGGTCTATCGATGTCTCCACGAGATGGAGAGGCGCCTTGGCAGACTTGACAGAGAAGAGGAACAACGGGCAAGGAATTTCCACCCAAGCAAGCCTCCGTTCTCCCGAACCATCATGGAAGCACCGGTTCCAGAGAACTTCAAACCTCCTCACTTTGAGTCATACAACGAGGAGTCAGACCCCACTGACCACATTGAGAGTTTTAAAACTCTCATGATGATTCACCAACCTTCGGATGCGCTCCTCTGCAAGACCTTCCTGATCACATTGAAGGGGCCGACCAAAGAGTGTTATTCCCGACTCGCCCTAGCCTCCATCTTCTCCTTCGATTAGTTCGAAGGGCTCTTCTTTACCCATTTTGTGAGTCGCCTTCATACCGAAAAGACAAGCACATCCTTGTTGGCACTCACTCAAAGGAAGGGCGAGCGGCTGATAGACTATGTCAAGCATTTCACCACCGAGGCCCGGTCAATCCCCTCCTTAGACCAGTCGGTAGCCTCTGCTGCTTTCCGGCACAACAACAACCACGCTGACTTGAAGGCATCTCTCGCTAAGAAGCCACCTCTTGACTTCTCGGAACTCCTGCTGAGGAGCGAGAAATATATTAGGGCAGAGGAGGCCCTCCACCCACGTGAGCAGAAAGAGCCCATGTCCAGGAACAAACGGAGGGGTGCTGAAGATGAAGGAGCTAAGAAGCTCCAGAAAGACAATGGTGGCTAGCGTCGCCCTCCTCCCCGCTTTGAGAAGTTTACTCCTCTTAACGCTAGTGTTTCAGCCATCCTGATGGAGGTCGGGAAAGAAGGGCTCCTCCCACCACCGCCGAAGATGAATACACCGGGCAAGAAGAGAAACAGGGACAAATGGTTCCGCTTCCATAGGGATCACGATCACGACACGAATAATTGTCAGGCCCTCAAAGACGAAATTGAAGCCCTCATCCAGATGGGCAACTTTCTTGGTTCGTAAGGAAGGACATGGTAGATGCTCCTCCACCCCCCAGAGGGGCTAATAACCAAACTGAGCGACACGTCGAGACCCCAGATTTCGAAGCTGAAGCTATCCTACATCTCATACACAGAGGCCCAATGGGAGAAGATTCGAACTCCTCCCGTAAAGCCTTTGTCCGAGAGGTGAACTCTGTGCAAAACCATCCTCCCCCCAAGGGCCTTGGGGTCTCTGTTACCTTTTTAGACAAGGATTTGGAAGGCGTCTGAAAGCCCCATTGTGATGCTCTTGTAATCAACCTCCATATGGCCAACTTCGATGTACGCCGAGTCCTGGTCGACAACGGCAGTTCGGTCAACATCCTTTTTCTAGAAGCCTTCCAGGGTCTTAAGCTGTCCAGAGATCGACTCAAGCCCGCCGGCTATACTCTCCACGGGTTCTCCGGGGTGCCAGTGACGATCAAGGAAGTGATAACTCTAAACGTAAACGCTGGAAAAACCCTGATCACCCGAACCGAGCCAATGGATTTCATGGTGGTAGACGTGAAGGCCGCTTACAATGTCATTCTGGGCCGACCCGGCCTAGCTGCTCTCCAGGCTGTACCCTCAGCCTACCATATGAAGATGAAATTCTCCACCGCAGCAGGAGTGGGAGAAGTGAGGGGGAGCTAGGAGACAGCTCGCAAAATTTTATATAACTTCGGTTAGAGGGTCGGTCCTCTCCCTTGAATCCCTTTAACTCCCCAAGGGAGTAGCCAAGCTATATCAGAGCCGGTCGACGAGTTGGAAGAAGTGGTCTTCTCAGAAGGAGATCCGACCAGGACATTCCAGATTAGTAAAGTCCTTCCCCCTCCCGTCAAAACCGACATTATCCGATGTATAAGGGGGAATTGCGACCTGTTTGCTTGGACCGCAACCGATATGCCTAGAATCTCCGAAGAACTTCTTATGCATCATCTTAGTGTTGCTTCTGGGTTCCAAACCCGTCCAACAAAAGCGACGCAAATTCGCTCCAGAATGCCAGTAGGCAATCAAAGAAGAAGTGGAGAAACTTTTGGATGCCAGTTCATATAGGAGGTCAACTATCCCGAATGGCTGTCCAACGTTGTGATGGTCAAAAAAGCCAATGGGAGCTGGAGAATTTGAATTGATTTTACGGATCTGAACAAAGCTTGCCTGAAGGATCTGTTCCCGCTCCCGAGCATTGATACCCTGATTGATGTAACCTCAGGCCACGAACTCTTAAGTTTCATGGATGCCTTTTCTGGGTACAACCAGATCAGGATGTTCCCTCCCGATATTCCGAAGATCTCGTTTGTAACCGACCAGGGCCTATATTGCTACCGGGTCATGCCCTTCGGGCTAAAGAATGCCGGTGCCACTTATCAGCACCTTGTTAGCAGGGTCTTCAAAGAACAAATCGTCCGGAAAATGGAGGTCTACGTAGACGACATGTTCGTAAAAAGCATCAGCAAACTGGATCATGTCTTCGACCTTCAGGAAGCCTTTGATGTGTTGAGGAGACACAACATGAGACTAAGCCCGAACAAGAGTGCCTTCGGCATCTCATCCGTCAAATTTCTTGGGTTCATGGTTAGCCAAAGGGGCATAGTGGCCAACCCGGAAAAGATTCAGGCCATACTGAACATGGCTCCCCGTTCAAGTGTTAAAGACGTACAGTGACTCACAGGACGTCTGGTGGCCATAGAGCGTTTTCTCTCTAAGTCAGGAGAAAAATTTCTCCCATATTTCAAGGCCCTTAGAGGGGCAAAAGGCTTCGAGTGGGGGCAAAAGTAGCAGGAGTCCTTTGATCAACTCAAGGCCTATTTGGTCAACCCCCCACTCTTAAGCAAGCCGAAGCCCGGGGAAGTCCTCTACATACCTCGCCACTTCGGAACAAACTCTCAGCAATGTTCTGGTAAGGGAAAAAGATAAGACGCAAAATCCAATCAACTATGTGGGTAAGGTCCTCAGGGATGCCGAAGTCCGTTATCCAAAGCTAGAAAAGATGGCCTATGCGTTAGTCATGGCAGCCCGAAAGCTCCACCCCTACTTCCAGTCTCACTCGGTGGTTTTTCTTACAAACTAGCCACTCAAGCAAGTCCTCTACAAGCCCGAAACTTTGGGGCACCTTATGAAGTGGTCTATAGAGTTGAGTGAACATGATATCAACTATCAACCCCGAACCGCTATCAAAGCACAAGCCATAGCAGAATTTATAGTAGAAAGCACTATCCCTGACCCCAACATGGCAATAGAGGAACCCCCGATCTGGATCGTGTATGTTGATGGGTCCTCATGCGCAGATGAGAGTGGGGCTGGGGTCATTTTGACCGGCCCCGAGGACTTCGTTCTCCAGTTTTCACTTCGTATTAACTTTCAGGTATCAAACAACGAGGCTGAATATGAGGCTCTCATAGCCGGACTATGTATGGCATGCAAGGCTGGCGCCCGGCGAGTTAAAATATTCAGCAACTCACAGCTAGTAGCGAACCAAGCATCGAGGGAGTACGAGGCAAGAGATGGTCGCATGGCCAAATATTTGGCCAAAGTCAAAGAGCTGCTAGCCTCTTTCGAAGATGTAAAACTCCAGTGAATCCCCTGAGAAAAGAATTCGCAAGCAGATTCCCTCTCAAAGTTGGCCTCCTCTTCCCTCCAGGGCCTAGAACAAACCGTCTTGATAGAAGTCCTCATGAGGCTGAGAATCGAGGAAGATGGTCCCGAACTGATGGAGATGTTGTCCCTGGTACTCGGAAAGAATTGGATGAGGCCCTTGCTTAAGTTTCTCAAAGATGGGATTCTCCCTCCAGACCCTAAACAGGCTCGAAAAATCAAAACCAGAGCCGAGCGGTACATGCTCATCGAGGGGGTCATCTACAAACGCTCTTACACTCAAGTGGATGGCAGACCCTAATTGAGATTCCTCTCCCCCGAGGAAGCCCAGTATGCTCTAAAGGAGGTCTATGAAGGTATGTGTGGCGCTCACTTGGGAGCAAGGTCCCTCACCCGCAAAATCTTGAATTATGGATAGTTCTGGCCCACACTCCTCAGCGACACCGAACAGCACGTTCGTCAATGCGCCCCCTGCCAAAAGTTCTCATCAACTTGCTGCTTACCACAAGCTCAGTTCTCCTCCTTATCCAGTCCAATCCCTTTTGGAATGTGGGGAATGGACTTGCTCGGGCCGTTCCCTCCAACATCGGGCCAGCTGAAGTTCCTTGTCGTTGCAATCGACTACTTCTCCAAATGGATCAAAGCCGAGCCTTTAGAGACGATCACTGAAAATAGAGTCCAGTGTTTCTTTTGGAAGAACGTTGTCTGTCGATTCAGTGTATCTCGAATCTTGGTAATGGACAATGGGACCCAATTTACGAGGGCAGCCTTTTGCAATTTTTGTACGTACCTTGGTATCTAGCAACGATTCTCCTCGATATCTCACCCGCAATCCAACGGTCAAGCAGAGAACGCCAATCGGTAAATTCTCTCCGGTCTGAAAAAGAGACTGGACAAGTCTGCTAAAGGATTATGGGTCAAGCAGCTCCCTAATGTGCTTTGGAGCTATCGCACTACTAAGAGGATACCCACAGGAGAATCTCCCTTCAACCTCACTTACGGCTCCAAAGCTGTCATCCCACTCGAAGTAGGCCTACCTTCGCCCTTCTTGATTGCCTATAATAAAGAGGAAAATTCGAACCAACTTCGTGGCAACTTCGACCTCATCGACGAGATACGAGAAAGATCCTCCATCTGTCAGGAGATTTATCGACGTAGGATTGAGCAGTCCTACAACAAGAGAGTCCGCCTTACTAATCTCAAAGAAGGTGATTTGGTGCTTAGAAAGCTATCAATTTCTTTTCCAAGCAAGAAAGGCAAGCTATCACCTAATTGGGAAGGGCCGTATAGGATCTCCAAAGTTTTCCACCCTGGCGCTTATCAACTTGAAGACCCGGGGGGCAAGAGAGTGCCAAGAACATGGAATGCGGAACACTTGATGAAGTACCAAGAGGGTGTTTGAACACCGCTCCAACCAACTTCTAATCCTAGAGCATTCCTAAGTTTGTTTTCCTTCTTATTTAGTTCAATTTTTCAAATGTAATAATGGCTCGCCACTTAGTCGTTTTTAATAAAAGCAATTTCCTTTCTCAGAAAACCTACTATCTAAATGTTATGGTTGTCTTACCTCGAAACGTACACTAAGTATAAAAACTCACTTAACAACAAGTTCGGAGTCAAACACTTGGTTCGATGCTACTTTAGCTACTTGCGAACAAGCATGTACAAAGTAGCTCACCATTCGAAATTGCTTCCAAAACTGTTGAAACTCTCTTAACAACAAGTTCGTAATCCAACACTTGGTTCGATACAACTTTAGCTACTTGCGAATAAGCATGTACAAAGTAGCTCACTATTCGAAATTGCTCCCACAACTGTTGAAACTCTCTTAACAATAAGTTCGAAGTCCAACACTTGGTTTGATGCTACTTTAGCTACCTGCGAACAAGCATGTACAAAGTAGCTCACCATTCGAAATTGCTCCCACAACTGTTGAAACTCACTTAACAATAAGTTCGGTGTCCAACACTTGGTTCGATGCTATTTTAGCTACTTACAGACAAGTATGTACAAAGTAGCTCACCATTCGAAATTGCTCCCACAACTATTGAAACTCTCTTAACAACAAGTTTAGAGTCCAACACTTGGTTCGATGCAACTTTAGCTACTTGCGAACAAGCATGTACAAAGTAGCTCACTATTCAAAATTGCTTCCACAACTGTTGAAACTATCTTAACAACAAGTTTGGAGTCCAACACTTAGTTCGATGCTACTTTAGCTACTTGCGAACAAGCATGTACAAAGTAGCTCACCATTCGAAATTGCTCCCACAACTGTTGAAACTCTCGTGAAAGTTAGCAAAGCACTTACTCCTAAAAGAAGCTCGAAAGATGCTATATATTATTTTATCAAAATTGGCAATATATTATTTCATCAAAATTTGGGATACAAGTCTTATCCAAGACCAAAAACTCATACAAGACAAACTACAAAATTACAAAATTTCACCCTAGCTCCTCATAGGAAGGGGGACGCTCTGATTAAGCGATATGCAGGGGCGGCGAGCGCCATGTGGTTCTCTTCTCATATCCACAGAAGTCTCTAGGCCAGCGAGCCGAGTCGAGCCATCGGCACCCAAGGGCCTGACTGTCGCTCCGACAGATGCCCCACTCGACGAGCCCGCCACGCCACTTTGCACGTCTGCAGGATTCTGTGGGGCAGGGGACGTACAGAGTGCTAACTCATGGAACGATCTTTCTTGCGCATACTCCCCCCGTGGGCAAGAGGTGCTCCTCACGTTGCTCCATTCGGAGAGTAGCTTCAAGCGAAGATTCTCTGCCTCTAATTCAACAAGTCGCTCCTTGAGAGAGTTGTCGGTGACTCTCAGCTTCAAGCGTGGTACCACGCTCGTACTCCTCCCCTGAGATGGCTCTAAGATGGTCCTTTGCAGATGAGCCGCTTCAAAACTCTTCTCGAGCACCACATTCTTCAACTCGTCCCTCTCTGACCTCACTTTGAACAACGAGTTCCTGAGCTCGTCCCTTTCCACCTTTAATCTGGACAACAAGCCCTCTAGCTCGTCCCTCTCAGTCCTTGCCGCGTGTAAGTAGTGTCAAAGGAACTTTAGCCTAGATGCCTTGCCAGCTGCCATTGAGGAGCCACCCTCTCCTCCCTCGGGGGGTACTTCTTGAAGAATCTCCTCAAGGTGCCTCACCTCAATATTTCGGCGAGCCAAAGCCAATCTCATTTAGTAGAGCTCCAGCTCAGCCTTGGAGAGCGTCTCTTGAGACTCCGCGAGTCCCAACCTGGTAACACCGAGTTGCGTGCGAAGACGCTGCACCTCGCCAATCTGGGAAAGCCGACCAAAAAGAGAACGTAAATTACTAAGTCTAAGAAGCCACATGATGGTGCTATGGCTAAACGAAGCTACTATGGGACGACTCGAAAACAAGACCAGCCCACAACTGTTTTGGAATGCCACAACACTTGTCAAAATCTTTTTCATTAAAAACTTCAACGAAAAGTACAAGAAGCGGTGGCCAGTCTGCTATTAGGCTTTGGTACAAAACATCTAGACTAGATAAGAGATGAAAGTACGATAAAGTCAAAGGCTGATCTCTTTCGAGTGACCCACGATCGCAGAGGGCTCGGCTCCCGATGTTTCGGCGAAAACTACTAAGGGCTTGGCCCCCGAAGTAGCCCCTGCTCCCGCCTCGCTGTCCCCGACCTCAACCTCCTCCACTTCTTCTTCTCCTTCACCCTCTTTCGAGACGTCGTCGAACCCAGGGATAGGATCAAGGAACAGACACCACCCGGCGCAGTCGACATCAGAGAACGTCTTTCTCACTTGGTCGATAGCACGGGCGTACGCCTTTGCCATGTTCACGTAAAGGAATCCTTTGGCCTTCTCCATCGCTTCGTCTTCGGCCTCCTTTGTCGCGACTATCTTTGTGGCGGCAACAGCTTCCTCCCTGTCCTTCGCGGCGAGCTCTTTTTCTTTGAGCAACCGAGCAATATCCGCCTCGAGCTTAGCAACAACGGCCTTGAGGTGTTCCAACCTTGAAGCCTTCATCTTGGCTTCAACCCTCGATTGCTCGAGGTCTTTGGTGATCCTAGCCTTTTCTAACTGAGCTCTATCAGTCTCAAGCCTCAGCTCCCTTTCTTGCTCGGTCATCTTCTCCATTAGATGTTCGAAGTGGCAAGTTATGTCCAAAAACCAGAGCCCCATCATTCAGGCTGAAAAAGAAACCAACAGTTTGCAAAAATGAGGACCTCTGAGTCGACACGAGACTTACCGACACGGCCGCTCGAGCAATTTCGAGCGCGTTGTCACCAACAGTTCCCACCTCCATTGAAGCCTTGTCCTTCGACATGGCAAGGTGCCGAATAGCTTGCATGCAGGAGGACGAATCGCCGAGGAACTCGTCGAGCTTTCTGACCTGCCAGTCCGGAAAAAATATCTTTTTGTGTTCCTCGGTTAGGAACTCCTCGACCTCGGCAGTTGGGGGGGAGCCAATGCCGCCGATAGGGGGAAGGACCCAGCTTTAGCAAAAGTCGATGACACGACGGGAGTAACCAGCCGCTGAACCATGATGACCGCCTTCGCTGACTGCTCCACGGCAGCAACGAGAGTCTTCACCTTCGGTGAAGAAACCTTGGTGGCCACTCTCTTCCTCTTCCTAGGGGCCTTGCTGCCCAAAATCCCACGCTCCGCCAATATCTCGTCGAAGTCCATCGATTCTGCATGAGCATAAAAATACTGAGGTTAAAGGCAATTCAACCTCGATAGTCAAATAGAAAAAGGGAAAGTTGAGTCGAACTAAAAGTAAAAAGCATACTGGGGTTTATAAGGTTGAGACCCCCCCTGAAGAGCACCTCCTTAGTTAAGTCCTTCCAATCAAACTTTGGTCGATCGAGGAGCGTCTGAACCATCTTATCTTCCTCGGGGCTAAGGATTGGGCTCTCCTTCACCCGCTTCAAAACTTCCTCGACCCAAGCCGTCGGGATGACCCAAGGTTCTCGACTTCGGATGAAGAAGTACTTATCCCTCCAATTTTTTATCGAGTCAGGGCAGCTGACAAGCCTTGCACCATGCCTCGGGGCCAAGTAGAACCTAAATTCTGACTTCTACTGCTGGTGAACCCGGTAAACAGTCCGTAGCACACTCAACCGAGGCTCAAAACCTACGGCTTGGCAATGAAGGACGAAACCGTTGATCAGCCTCTACACATTCGGCATAAGCTGAACCGGGCTAATCCTGTACCATTGCAGAACTTCAACAACAAAAGGATGAAGAGACAATCGAGCACTGGCTAAGAAGGCGTCGATAGGCCAAAAACACATATCTACTGGCATCGAGGAGTTGGCCCTCACACCAGGTCCTGGCAACATCAACTCGAATTCCCTCAGAATCTGAAAGCAGTTCCGGATCATAGTAAGGTCTGCTTCCTTGAGAATAGAGATGGTCTCGTCAACCTCCAAAGTCTCTCGAGCCGCATTCTCCTCAAAGTTCTGCCCCATAATGTACATGATGCATTCGGCCATGTCATCCGGAAGTTCCCGAACCCTGTGAAGCCCGGTCAACGGCCCAGGCAATCTGCCAAAGTCTCCCATTCTCTGCTCGACCTCAACAATAGTCTCCACCACGGTCGAAGAACGCCCTACTACAGCCTTACCTTGTCGATGGCAGGGACTTGACTAGAGGTCAACTCAAGGGCGAGGATAGGGAAGGTCTCCTGCCTCGGAGGTCGCTAGACATTCTCTAAAAAATAAGTTAAGTTATCTAAAGTTACCTGATTTGATGGCAACGGCCGGAATAGATCACCGGAGACAGAATATTCCACTGGAAGCTCCCGTTAGACAGCAAGAAATCGCTGAGTAAAAATTTAGAGAATGAGGAAATGAATGGAGGAGGTGGAGATTCATAGAGAGCTAGGTCATTGGCACATTGACCAAGGTTAAAAGGCCCCCATTAGCGCAAAGAACGGGCCCATTTACCGCAAGAAGACAAGAAGAGCGGGACAAACCAAGAAATTGACTGGTCAATGGTCAACAGTCAATGATGCCACGCGTCGCTTTCTTGGACTTCGACAACCAGTGCCGAGCATTCTTGCCATCGACGTCCAAATGCGAGAAATGGCATTGACTGGTCAACGATCAATGACGCCACGCGTCACTCTCCTGGATTGCGGCAACTAGTGCCAAGCATTCTTGCCATCGACATCCAAATGCGAGAAATGGCGTTGACCGGTCAACGGTCAATGACGCCACAAATCACTCTCCTGGACTTCAGCAACCAGTTCCGAGCATTCTTGTCACCGACGTCCAAATGCGAGAAATGGCATAGACTGGTTAACGGTCAACGGTCAACCACGCCACGTGTTTCTTTCCTGGACTTCGGCAACTAGTGCCGAGCATTCTTGTCACCGACATCCAAATGCAAGAAATGGCATTGACTGGTCAACGTGCAATGGTCAACCACGCCACGCGTCACTCTCCTGGACTTTGGAAACTAGTGCCGAGCATTCTTGCCACCAACGTCCAAATGCGAGAAATGGCGTTGACTGGTCAACGGTCAACCACACCACGCGTCACTCCCCTAGACTTCGGCAACCAGTGCCGAGCATTCTTACCATCGACGTCCAAATGCAAGAAATGGCATTGACTGGTCAACGGTCAACGGTCAACCACGCGTTGTGTCGCTTTCGTGGACTTCGGCAACTAGTGCCGAGCATTCTTGCCACCAACATCCAAATACGAGAAAAAGTATTGACTGGTCAATGGTCAACGGTCAACCACGCCACGTGTCACTATCCTGGACTTTGGCAACCAGTGCCTAGCATTCTTGCCGCCGACATCCAAATGAGAGAAAATGTGTTGACTAGTCAACGGTCAACGATGCCACATGTTGCCCTCTTGGTCTTTGGCAACAAGTGCCAAGTATTCTGGCCAGCAACGTCCAAATGCGAGAAAGTGCGTTAAGCGGTCAACGGTCAACACGCCACGTGTCGCCCTTCAACAAAAAATGCCGAGCGCTCTTGCCACCGACATCCAAATGCGAGAAAGTGCGTTGACCAGTCAATGGTCAACGCACCACATGTCGCCCTCCTAAACTTCGGTAACAAATGTCGAGCGCTCTTGCTACCGACGTCCAAATGTGAGAAAGTGCGTTAACTGGTCAACGATCAATGGTCAACGCACCACGTGTCGCCCTCCTGGACTTCGACAACGCATGCCAAACATTCTTGCCACCGACCCCCGTATGAGGGAAAGCGCTTGCCTTACGACGCGTGCCCACAATCGCAACGCTCAAATCGAGCCACGTCAGTCGGTGCCAGATCAGCCTTTTAATTTCTTGAAAAATCGCGCCAACGATATGATCAACGCTCTAGATTGCGCCACGTCGATATTCCTTAATTAATTCTTTTATTTTTATTATTAATTCAAATTGATTATTTAAAAATTGCGAAAAATAATTGAAAATTCAAGAAAATTAATTAAAAATTCTAAAAAATAATTATAAATTCAGGAAAATATTTTTAAACTCCTGGATAAATAATTATTAATTAGAACGATTAATTGATACTTTTTGAAAACAGATTGTTGCTTCGCAAAATTGGATGAATAATTCGAAAAATAATTTAAAAATTAGAAAAAATTCAGAAAAATCTGAATTTTTTTAGAGAAATCCAGAATATTTCGAAAATTGTTTTGGGCACCTTACAAGCTCAGACCAACACCGTTACACCTCGATCAAGATCCAAACTCCCCCGAGAACTCCGATAAATTCTATAAGCCATTAAAAACGGGCAAACTACTCCTCAAAGGCTGTAAAATTCAGTCTTTAGGAGTGAGGTGATTGTGATATGGCTAAAAATAGAACCAAATCGGTATCGTTCAAATCGGACACGAATCTTAAAGCTCTTAGGGGTAAAACGATAATTTTACCTACAAACGGGTCCGAAATGAGAACTGGGTCATTCTTTAAAGCCCAATAACCCAAAAACGGATCTGTCCTATTGGATAGGGTAACGACCCGCTACAAACCAATTCAGATATTTAGAAAGTAATTCAAATTTGTGATTATCTCTAAGAGGCAGTTTAAACAGTCTTTCTTATCATGAAACAAGTTTAAACTCTATATCTTATCCAAAAACACCAGGACATAGAGATAATTGATTATCTCTAAACTGTCTCTTAAGGCGACTATAAATACCCCTCACCTCCACCGTAACAAGGTAATCAATCTTTTTCCACATAATGCTCTTTTATAATCTTCCTGATTACTGACAAGAGCGTCGGAGGGTTCGTCTCCGGGATCCATTCTGGTGTATCAAACTTTTTTGCAGGTTCACGGCAACGACGAGAAACCAGTCAAACGCCAGTGAAAGTCAACATGTTTGCCTTATTCGTTTCCTCAAAGAACCCACAAATTTATCTGTTTGCTCCCACACCAAAATCAGCTGCAAGACCCATGGAGCCTCCCTTCTTTTGGATAATCTCTATCTGATCGTCGATAATGAGATAGCCGATCTCTGAGTGGCGATGATCTGAGCTCTTCTTTTTTCAGGTAAATTTACCTCACCATCACCCCTCCCCGCCATGTGACCACCACCACCATCAACACTAAAGTCTGAGGAGTCATTGACGCTCCAAAGGAACCCATGTTCTTTTTTATTCAGGTAAATTTCACTAAACTATACCCATGTTTCATTAATTTACAGATAACTATACTCATATCTTCTTCTTTTTTGCTGATGGGTGTACTCCGTCCACATTTCTTGTACATGTGCGGATAAGTGTACTCCGTCAACTTTAGATATCATAAATACCGCATGATGATTTTTGGTTTGTTTTGGCATTTCTTCCTAATATACCATGGCTGTTATTACTGTTTATTATGTTATTTTTCATAATTAAATGTACTTATTAGCCTATTCTCCTATTAAAAATTGCAAAATAAAATAAAGAGAAAGAGAAGAGTTGTTTTGATTAAGTATTAATTATGTTTAAAAAAGTAAAGAACGTTAAGTTGTCAAGCTGTAAAGGAAGGGAGAGACAAAGAGTGTTTAAAATGGTCAAAGTAGATGTATAACGGTCAAACTGATTAAAAATTGATGCCGTTAGCGTTGAAGTAGTGAACCGCAATAAGTTTATCTATAACTATTATAATGGGAGAGATGAGGTTGGTAATTAATTAACAATTTTTTGTATGTGTGCAAACACGTGCAGCGCACGTGTTTGTGGTTTTTTTTTGTCTTTTTCCTTCCTCCACATGCATCGCACGTGCACGTGTTGGTAGGTTTTTTTTTTGTCTTTTTCCTTCTTCCTCCACGTGCATCTCACGTGCATGATACTAGTGTATATAGTACACCAAATCGCAATAAGAAGACATAGATACAAATTGGTGAAACATGAATATAGTTTAGTGAAATTTATCCTATTTGTTTTGAGTACATACATGGGCCCAATCACCATGGGCTAAATTTTCATGTAAAACTGAACACCATTGGTGGGCTACAACCTTTAAAACTTAAACAGCCTAGTCTATTTACACAGTGGTCGCAATGTGTTTTATTTTGAGTACATAAATGTTTTACAGAGAAATCTACATACTTCGAACCATTTACCCTGTATCAAAATTGTCCTAAATATGATTATGAAAAGAAACAAAAAGTCCTAAATACGTTTTGGCCAAATTAGTCTCAATAAATAGATTTCCAGTTTTGATTTTTGAATCTCTTCAATAAGTAATGGTACAAGAGAAAAAAGTTGCCCAATGCAAAATTTTATTTGATTGCACGTACAAAGAAAATCAGATTCCAGAGACATTGGATGAAAGTTCCTTTACCGGTGAGATTATAACATGTCATTATTAATTTTTTTTGAGGTAAAAGGTGGAATAACGCTACCTTGATTTATTAATAGAAAATTAATAAAATAACTTCGGTGTATCGGGAGAAATACAAAAGTACAGTACAGGAAATAAAAATATAAACCCTCAACAAAATCCTGAGGGGTGGGTCTAATCATCCATACATCAAACAACCAAAAGTACAGTAGGTCGATAAAAAATACAAAGTAGCAGAGACTACGGCTAATGAGATTCTGATGAATGTGGAGGGTGCCAACCCCTCAGTCCAGTGTCGGCCCGAACTCTACCTCCTCATCATCAAATTCCTCCATCTGGAATACTTTGGCAATCCTTCCTCTCGCTCCTGTGGCCGCAGCTGTAGCCCAAAAAGAAATAAGATGTATGATATGAGTAAGGTTAACAGAAATACTATTACATGAAGCACGGAAATAAAAATTGTTTCTGTCTAGCCATAACACTCATGTAGTTGCCGTAATGGCAATGTACCATGCATCCTTCATTTCGTGGCGAATCGAGATAAATTTGGGGCCAACCCACAAATCTCCATATTCGCTGGGGTAGTCACTTGTTCCTAGGGCTCGTAATACCTCTACCATAGTTGCCTTACTTCTTGTGCAGTGAATAAAATGGTGATTCAAACTCTCCGTATGCATGTTGCAGAATCCACAGTCGGTCGTAATCTGGGGTTGTTTTTTGGCCAGGTTCTCTCTGGTGAGGATTGCATTATTGAGCACAAGCCAGAGGAAGACTCTGACTTTAAGGGGTGTTTTCGCCTTCCATAACACCTTTGCCCAGCTGGGTCTGCACCATCGATAGTGAATTCGATGGTATAGGGATCTGACCGTGAAAGCTCCCTTGGTCTCGAGTCCCCAGCGCATCTGGTCTGGGCCTTGGGCGCACATCGCCCCAGTCCGTGTGATGTGTGTTTGCAATTCAAGCAGTTGCTGATGCAATCCTGGGGTAAGAGTTCCTCAGAACGACGACCTCCAATTTCCCCTCTTCCAAGTCTCGGCCACAGAGATATTCAGTCGATTCATTTTCTCGTACAGCTCTGGAAAAGTTTCCTTAAGGGTATGGGCACCACACCATTTGTCCCACCAAAATCTGGTGGACCGTCCATTACCGATAGTAGACGTCACTGCTGAGTTGAACGGTCGGCTTGCTTTGGCGATTCCTTTCCAGAATCGCAAGACTCTAGACCCTATTCGGAAGCCTAAACTTCTCGTCCCTTTTCCCCGTAGGTTTGGCTGAATGAAATCCTGCCATCCTTCCCCGCAGTGGTGAAAAACCTTCCACCACCATTTCCCCAAAAGGGCAAGGTTCATATCTCTAAGGTCGATGATGCCTAGCCCTCTATGCTTCTTCTTCATGCAAGCAATACTCCATTTGATCAGGTGGTAACCTCCCCTATTCGAATCTGCCCATTTCCAAAGAAATCTTTTTCGGACTCGGTCAATCCTTTGGATAACCCATTTAGGAAGTTCAAAAAACGACATGTAGTAAATGGACAGATTAGACAATACTGAATTGATGAGTACCACTCTACCCCCGAGTGAAAGCAATTTTCCTTTCCAACCAGACAGTCTGTCATCCACCCTGTCTATTAGAGGCAACCAGTCAGACTTAGTGAGTTTCCCTGGTCTGAGTGGGAGCCCTAAGTATTTGATTAGGAACTCATCCGTCATACAGTTTAGTATGGTGGCATGTTCCCGTGCTTCTTCATCGGAGAGTGTAATGGGAATCAGCGCGCACTTGTGGAAGTTTATCTTGAGACCTGACCAGGCTTCAAAATAGCAGAGGACCACTTTAAAGCAGACTGTTTCTGATCTGGTCCTGTTCCCAAAGAGTAGGGTGTCATCAGCATACTGGAGAATCATGCACCCTTAATTAGAGGTGCTGCTGGGCACGGTCGTTATCCAACCTTTTCTCCGACAGTTTTCTAGCATACCCCTCAGCACATCCGCTACAATAGTGAATAGAAGTGGAGATAGCGGATCCCCCTGTCGGAGTCCCGTCTTGCAAAGAAACGACGGACCTGGCCGCCCATTCACCGATATTGCCGTTTTACTAGTATGCAAACATTATTTGATCCATTTTATCCATTTATCCCCAAATCCTCTCCCTCTGAGAGCTTCTAGCAAGCACTCCCAGTCGACGGAGTCGTATGCCTTCTCAAAATCTAGTTTTAGGAGGAAGTTCTTGGAATTGCTCGTATGGTAGTGGTGGATAACTTGTTCAGCAGTGGCCACACAGTCTAGGATGCATCTGCCCTTGATGAAGCCCGTCTGGGTTCTGCTGATAAGACTGTCCATTATACTTCCCAGGCAGATGGCCAGGACCTTTGTGATGATCTTAATCGAGCAGTTTATCAGGCTAATCGGTCTAAAATCCCCCACGCTCTTAGACTCCTCCCGTTTGGATATCAGGACAACTTCTGCAAAATTGAACATGCCCAATCTGAGATTGTTGTGGAAAAATTCCTCCATTAGCGCCATAATATCCCCTTTAATTTCTTCCCAGAACACTTGGAAGAACATCATTGGAAAGCCGTCTGGCCCAGGTGACTTGTCTGCTCCCATCTGGGTGATGGCCTTTTTCACTTCCATTTACGAGAAAGGTGCCTCCAAAGTGGATAAATTTTGCGCTGATTCGTTCTGGTATGCCTGCCAGTAATCATCCTTCATTGGGATCCTAAAATCATTCTTCCTCCCAAAGAGGCCCTTGTAGTAATTTTGAAAGGTTGTGGAAATCACCTTCTCGTCTTGCGATGTTCCCGTATCCGTCTGTATTGACAGGACTAGATTGGATCTATGTCTTGTGCTTGCCACTCAGTGGATGTAGGTCGTATTCGTGTCTCCCTCTTTGAGCCACGAAATCCTTGACCTTTGTTGCCATTTGATTTCTTCCAGCTTATAAAGATTGGCAATAATTTCTCGGAGCTCTAGTAGCCTATTTCTTTCATCTTGTGACAGGACTCTCGTCTCTTCCACCCTTTCTAGCTCATCAATTCCTTCCAGAAAGGACCCTTTTGCACGCCAGATGGTCGAGAATCTAGATCGATTCCATCTGCGCAGCCGCTTTCTCAATTTGCGGATTTTTTCACACCATCGGGATACAGCGTCCGTGCCAGTAGTTGGGAGTGTCCAGTTTTCCATCACCATGTGGTGAAATCCCTGAATTTCCAGCCAGGCCTTCTCAAATCTGAATTTCCTTGCCTCTGAGCTCCGTGTACCCCGACATCGAGTAGGATCGGGGTGTGATCTGACATGGGTCTAGGAATCGATCTAGCGGTTGCTAATAGAAATTTAGCTTCCCAATCCATCGATACTAGTATCCTGTCCAATTTGGCCATGATCGGGGCAGCTTGCATGTTAGACCATGTGAATAGTCTGTCATTAATTAGGATTTCGATCAGCGCTAGTTCCGTTATCACCCTATTGAACTCCTCTCTATGTCTGTCGCTAGAGCCTCTTCCTTTGTGCTCGAAAGCAAATCTAGTGATATTGAAATCCCCCCCAACAATCCATGCTCCCGACCAACAATTTCGAATATTGACAAGCTCTTGCCAAAAGGCATCTCGATCTGTAGCCACGTTCGGCCCGTAAATGGCAGTAACCGTCTGCACCCAATCGTTAGATCGTCGTTTCAGTCGGATAGTCAGGGAGAACGTTCCACTGTATACCACGGTACACGTGAGAATATTCGAGTTGAACCCAATAGCAATGCCTCCTGAGGCTCCTGCTGACGGGCGTAACACCCATTCCTTGATTTTGTTGCCCCCGATTCTTTTGATTTTGAACCCGTGCTGAAGTTTGGTCTCCTGCAACCCTACCACTTTCACCTAGGAGTTGTTAATGACGTCCCTAACCATATCTCTCTTCCTCCTATCTCCCAGCCCCCTAACATTCAAGAATAGTGTATTCATTGGGGAACCGTGTCAGGGTTGATCGTAGGTGTGGGTGTGGGGTAGGCTTCATCCTCAGGGATGTCTATCAATCCAGCGCTAGCTCCTAGAGCGTTCTCATAACTAGTCTTAACCCTTTCAGTTTCCCAACCCCTAATTTTATTGAGTAGTAATGCATTACGCTCTGTTTCACACACATCTAACCCACATGTTTTAGCTAGGAAAAAAACTTCAGAGTCTGACATGAAATTTAATATAGTAGCTAAAAAACTTCTCGTACCTCCGTTGTCGAATTTTGCAGTTTTGGCTGCCGCCACTACCTCTAGATAGTCATTCAGGGACTCCACATGAGCCCTCTTCGGCGACCGCTGAACTCTGAACCCAACCGTCCTGCGCAACATTCCAGTACTGACTCCCGGTGCTGATTCAGAAAGTGTGGACAAGACCATCTCTGGCGATATCTCCCTCTGTGTATCAGCAATGAACTCTAGATCCTCTGACTCCTCATCTGTGAATAAGAATTCTTTGTCTAGATTTAAGGCTCTTCCAGGTCCTCATCACTATCTGTATGCTGAACTTTCCATTGCAGAGTAGATTCTCTCACTGCAGTCTCCTCATTGAGCCAACAGATTGGCGATGACTCTATAATAATAGTGGTGCTTTCCGTCGCGGTCCCCTCGATGGGCCCACTCAGACGTTGTACCTGATTGTTCAAAACTGTAGAATTACTAGTCCCAGAAGCAATAATATGCGTTTTGGGCCCCTCTTTGGGCCCATTAATGCCTATATAACTCCCACATGCCAGCCCATCAATTGTAGAGCTTTCTGAGCTACAATTAAAACCTTCTCCGCGTTCCATTATACCGCTGGTCTCGATCTTCGCAAACTCCACTTGTTTTATGTGGGCGGTATCCTTACCTCCCTCGCCAGCTGGCAGCTTCTGGTTGGGGGGACAGCGGCAGCAGCAGAGGGCATTGGAATCGAAGCGAGAGGCGGGATAAACGAAGGCTTTAGTGCCTTTGGTCTTTCTTTCTCCTTAAGCAAAAAAGCAGATTTTCCTTTTTCTTCGTTGTCTTCTTTACCATTTTGCTATATCTCAAGGTTTGAGCGCCAATCTCGCTCTCCTTTGAGTTCTTTTCTCTGTGGACAAGCAGCTCTTTGCTCGTCACTTTCCCAAAAATGGCCCCTGACTCCTGTCGCCCTTGATCCACAGAAGCCCCTTTTTCTTTTCTGGTGAAAACCAGCGCTCTGCTACCCACTCCCTGGTCGAAAGTGTTCTCTCGCCTGTCTGCTTCCCCAGACTGGTGCTTTCCTTCACCAACCCTTGTCTCGAAGCATACATGTTGTTACAGAGTGGGTTTTTTCCATTTTTAGGGTCTGCATGCCCTGTTCCTTCCCTTTGAGCCACAACGCGCTCCTCCTCTCCTGCATGCAGAGCTCGACCACCATTTTGGGTAAAACTTTTGACCCCTTTTGTGTGGTTGGTCTCTGCCCCTTCGAAACTATCCAAATCTGGACATGGTTGTGGGTGCACCAGTGTTCTTCCATCCTGATTGTTGGATCCCATGGTCAAACCTCTTCGTTGACCACCGGAGATCGACCTTGAGAGTTGGGGTTCTGATCCCTCCGCCGCTAGCTCTCGACGACCCTCCATCCCTCTTGCTGCGTTGATCACCTTTCTGTGAGCTTGTTCAACTTCATGTGCTCCATCAATGGTGAGCTCCCACCCCGGTGAGACCACCTCTTTGAAAGAACGGTCGTCTCTTATAGAGGGAGGAGGTTTGGGGGAAGTGATGGCTTCTTCCTCTGTCTCCGCTCGCTTATCGAGTACGAATCGAATGAGGTAGGCCTCTTCGAAGGAGAAGACTTTGGCAAATCTGGGCATTAGGGAGTGTCTCCGCTCCTAATAAGTATCCTCGCTGATACTATCTCTGAGCGGCGAATTGTCTTCTCGTCGATGGTTTCCACAGTGCCGTATTCAAAGACAATCTCATGAAGAGCCTCTTTTTTTCCAAAAAAGCAATGGTACGTAGTGTATCCAAATCCAATATTTGTCCTCTTGCGGTAATTCAGGACCGAAGTTTGGTGACCACGCCGTGAAGTCCACCTTGAAGAAGCCAAAATCAACTGTGCCCATTCCGGTGACTTCAATCATTTTTTTGCGGTGATGGGAAGGAAACCAGAAATTGGAGATGGCACAATTTCTTTGCAACCTAGTCACGGTGCGCTCGCATCGGCCATTTAAGGTTCAAGGCTTGGAGGAGGTATGTTTCGGAGGGGCAACCTGATCTTACTCTAGCTACCGCACACCATTGGCGGAGCCATTCTTCTTCTTTCTTGATCGTTTCTAAGCTGTTAGCCAACCTGATCAGGGCTGGGCTCTCCGGAGACTTTCCTCTGCACACTTGCCTCTCCTCGTCATTATTGGAGCTGATTACATTCGTGCACGTGTGTGACATATGACCCCATTTCATGCATCTCAGGCATCTTACCACCTTAGTACACTCCGTTCGGTAATGGCCTAAATTCCCACAATTGAAACACCGCACGAGTTTTCTTTTTCCTTTTCTCATTCTTTTTCTGTTATCATGTTGAGTTGGTGGAGGAGGGCTGTGTTTGTTGTTGATTTGTTGGTTTGGTGGAGGTGTGGAGTTGAGTTTCCTTTTACCCCCTGGCCACTACATGCCATTCCTCCGCTGTTTCCACACTCGGAGCTTGTTCCACTCTTCCTTGTTCCTCGTTGTTTGGATCCCCTCCTTGGGCCCAAACGATGTCGGACTTGAGAGGGTCGGGAGCATTCTCACTTGGTTGTGGGGAGAGTCGCTGAGGCGGGGTGCGTGTGGTTGAGGGTGTTGGGTAAGAAGAAGAGGGTTTCATGGTGGGGTTCACTGTTACATTGGATGTCCTGTTGTGCTGGGCGTTGTTAGACACACTGTGACTATGATGGCCCATCTCACTGTTATTACTGCATTGCCAATGGTTTACTCTCTGAGTAGTCTCCGATTGCTTCTGATGATGGCGGTAGTCCCTATAGTCCCTGTCCCTCTGATCAGCTTGCATCGGCTGAGGGTGATTATGGATCGTGGGGAGAGGGGGGGTTCTTCTACGCTCACCGTAGCGAGTAGGAGGACCCTCTCTATGGGCCCGTCCCCTCGGTGGTGTGACCTGATGATGGCGATGATGAGTATTGCCTCTCCCCTCCTGGCAATGAAGTGCACTTTAGTGTGCCCACAGTGGGGAGAGTGCACACCTGAGCCTAGGGTCATCCCCCTCCGAGGGGTGGTTCACCGTAGTAGGGTGTGGGAGGGGATTGTGAACAATAGGAGCTGCTGTTGGTGGGGTAACCAGAGTCTGAGGTTGGAGCAGGTGAGGAGTTGGAGTTTCAAGGGGGGAGGAGGAGGGTGGCAGTCGGTGTAGCGGGCCCTCTCATTGGGCCCGCACCCGCTCAACTCTACCTCCGTACGCATGGGGGCGGAATGAAGCATGTGGTCCGAGTAGTATGGGGGTAACGGCACAGTTGTTGGAGCGGTGGTGGATGCGGTGACAACTAGAGAGGTGACGAGGAGCAAAGTTCTCTAAGGTGATGAGATGAAGAAAGAAGGCAAAAAAGTGAAGAACAAGTCGGAAAGAAGCAGCAGGATCGGATAAGAAGCAAGGGTAGGAGGCAGGGAGGATTAAAGGAGGCTGGGGCTAAGGATGCTGTCTCCGGTGAGGAGCAAGGTTGTGGGAGTTGGTAGGAGCAAGGTTGGGGGAGTTGGTAGGAGTTTTATAACATGTCATTATTAAACACGAAAGAGTTCATATTAATTAATTGTACGTAATTTGCATTAATTTTACTAATCACACACACAAAAAGAAGTTCTCTTGGATTTATTCGAGAGGGTGTCATCATAATCGTATGGGCTTGTGCCAAATATATCTTGATATCATGCCCAATTTTTCCACGAATGAACACTCATATTTTCGAATTAATTGTTTTTTAGGACTAATTTTGAAAAATATTTACAAAAAAAGGACAATGACCAAAATATTTGCAACTAAGGAATAGTTTTTAATTAATATTCTATGCGTATTATCCTATAGATTTTTCTATAGGATGTGTGATCTTTCTGCAAAATTAAAGTTTGTTTTTGTAATATATTCTATTTATCTTATCTAATTAATTTTTTAAATATCTAAATTGTGCTAAATATTTTGCTAAAATTTTGAGAAAACTAGGTAAGAATTTCTTACTTAAAAACGAGGATATGATACCATTATGGGGTGAAGCGTTACATGACTGGTTACAGGGCCGACTCTGATGCAATTACAAATAAAAAGTACATAAACTGACTCAGTACATAAAGCAAACTCACAAGACTAACACGACATAAAGAAAATAATACAGGACAACATGAAGAAAGTAGTACAGCTAGCATGCCGTCTTGATAGACTCGTATGCCCATAAGTCTTCAAGTCACTTTCATCATTATTAGATTCCATCTCCAAGTTACTTTCATCATTATTAGGTTCCTTTATTAGATTTGTCTCTTTCTCCTTTGTTAGATTTCATTTCTTATCTCTCGTATCTCCATTATTTTCACAAATTAAATTCAAGTCCCTAACTTGCCTTCTTATTTATTATTCTCTCTTATCTTTTTCTTCTTCATATGTATTTAGTATGCTCAGATACGTAATGAGGTTGCGAAGCGTGAAATCACCTTCAAAATTTCTCATGGCTTCTGATTCTGTCTCAGATATTTCGCTACTACTACGTGGCTATATTAATAGAGTAGTAATTGTCCTTAAAAGAGAACAAAAGAGTATCAAAAAACTTTAAAATGAAATCATGAGTAGGGAGAGATTTCTTCAGGATACCATCAAATTAAAACAAAATGGCCCATCATGCTTCCGACCTAGTTAAACTTCTTTGAGCTGCTCTGTACCAGTTACTACTAGTGGATAAAATACTTCTGGTATGCACCCCGATTTCAGTGCTCCTTTTATGTTCTTCCCATCTCAGGACTACTATACTCTTCAAGAGAGATTCACCCAAGAGATACGTCTGGAACAACTAGTAACACTTCGATGCAGGCAACCACAACCTAGCTTGTTTCCTGCTACTAGGTGTACAGCTCAACTAGAGAAGGTTGCAAATTGGACTTTTTGCAAGATTTTTCAGGCAGAGCCTAACAAAACTCTCCCCGATGGGAAGAGATTACTTAGTCATCTCTTATTTTGAACTAGAAAGATAATTTTTTATTCCTCTCAATCTCCTTACGGACTTTTCTTACAAAATTATATGGAATTTGTTTCTTCCTAAATGGTCCGCCTCTCTCCTTTACCCAACCTCTCCTTTTATAGAAGAAGGTATGGCTTTAAATCAGTTACAATTATTGTTATCATTACATCATTGCTTACATCATAGATAAATAATTTAGCCAATTACGTCACTGCTTACGTTGAAGATTCTTTTCTGGCCAACATCTTCATGTGCTTCACATCAGAAATAACTCTTCGTCAGTCTTCTCTTATTCTTTTCTGCATTGTCTGCATTCATACTGTGGTTCCATCCTCATCAATCTACAGTTGTGGATAGTTGTCTCTTCTGTCATTGTCATGACTCCTTTACGCAAAATTCGATACCAGCTGTCAAAGAATTCTTTCTATGATTGTGGTTGTTTAATTTTTGCTATGCTGTAAATCATTAATTTTTATGGGTCAGGGCTATCATAGATCCATATGTTACTGTCTCTATTTGTATGTCCTTTAGTTCACAATACATTATTCTAAATCTCGTAGCTCTTCTTTCGGGGATCAGTTTTTCAAATTCTTCAATTTTATATGGTATAATATTGGTTGCTCCATACATAATTTGTGTATTCATCCCTATCTTTATAATATGTTCAGTTGGTAGTTCCTCATCATCTTCAAGGAATACTATAATAGCTGAAAATACCCAGACATATATTTTGGATGCCTTTGTAAGACCAAAATAACTTTTAGCAGCTTTATATACTTCCTTTGGTAACCAGCTAAGTTCTTCACATTCTCGAGATGGGTATATGCAGTGAATAAGTCCTCTTTCGAACAATACTCTCACTGTTTTTGGATTTTCTCCTAGTAGTATGATCTCTTTGTTCATATGTTGTTGAGAAATAGTCTTGATAAATTGGTTGATCTGAGTGGTCTGGCATAATTTCTCAATATATTGTAAAAATAAATTCTTCTTGGAGTATTATGGAGGATCTGAGAGTAAACTCTCTTTGTAGGTATTAGGCTGTATGGATGTGGATTTTCCCTCTTGTGTGGCTATTTTTGTGATCTCACTTGTATTTTGTGGTTTAATAGGTTCACTCCGTTCGCTCATTTTTTCAATATGATCTGCATTTATATGTTGGTAAAATATACTTTGAAGACCACATATTTGCAGCTGTAGTTGGTTAAATGCTCCTTTTAATTACTCCACAGTCTCCTTTAGGTAGACCATATCATGTTCTATATGCTGGACTCTATTTTCCATCCTGTAAAATTAAAATTGTTAGCTTCTTGATTAGAAATCTGCTAGGATGTTATATTTTCCTTTTATATTTTCTATTGAGAAGTCGTAATATCCTAACTCCATTTGCCATCTTATCAACCTTTTATTTGCTATAGTTGAGTCTATTATTTTGTTAATCCAACTCTTTGCTTGTGTATTGTCTGTCATTCCTGTGAATTTTGTATGTATTATGAATAACTCAAACATTTTTATAGCTTTTAAGATTGCTAGTAGTACTTTTTCATTTATGTGGTAATTTTGTTGGGTCTTTGTGAATGATCCACTAGTATATCTGGCTAATTTTTCATCTTCTTCACCTATTTCAATGAATTTTAATACGGCTCCCCAATTATTTCACATGCATCTGTTTCTATTATCCATGAACATTCCTTAACAGGTAATCTTAGCTTATTTAATTTTGAAGTTTGTTGTTTTAATATTTTAAGTTTTTCTTCATCCTCTGAGGTCCATTTCCATTTCTTTAACTTCTTTAGTTTTTGTTGTAACCAATTTGTTTTTGCTGATAAATTTGGTATGTATCCTTTTATTTGATTTAGTAACCCGATTATAGATTGTACTTCTTTTTTCTTTCAGGACATTAGAAAATGTCTTTATTTTTTCTGCTATATGAGATTGCACTTCTATTCCTTTATGTGATAATTTTGTTCCTAAGAATTCTATCTTAATTTTGAACAATACCATTTTCTTTTTTGATAGTATAATACCTATATTTTTTACTATTTCTATGAATTTTAGTAGATTCTCTTTATGTTGTTCTTCGTTTTTGGATCCTATTAGAAAATCACCTACATATACTAATATGAAATTGTTGTATTTTTTAAATATCTTATCCATATATTCTTGAAATATTCCTGAATTGTTTTTATATCCGAATGGTATTACATTTCATTCATAGAATCCTTCGGGTGTGCTAAATGTTGTTAACTGTTTTGAGTCTTCTGTTAGTTTTACATGGTAAAATCCTAATATACAATCGAATTTCAAATATATTTTTCTTGTTCTTATTGTGTTAAGTAGTATTTGCATATCTGATAGTGGATATCCAAATCTCTTAGTATTTTTATTTAGTTCCTTATAATTTAGTACCATTCGAGATTTACCTCTTTTTTTCTTCTGAATGTTTTCTTACTATGAATGCTGGTGATGAATGTGGACTTTGTGATTTTCATATGTAATTATTTTCTATTTATTCTTTTATATATATTTTGAACTCTTCTAGATCTGTTGGAGTGTGCCTTATAGGTTTAATTTTTATTATTTTGTTCTTATCTATAAACTCTATATGTGTTGTGGGTTTACTTAAGTCCCATTTTGCCAAGAGGTCTTCTCCGCACAGATCTTCTAATTATTTTTGTAAAATTTCTTTTGTAGTTATTTCTTTGACTTGTTGTATTCAAGTTTTGTTTGTTAATATTAATATTCACCACGCTGGGTTGAAGAAACTGTGATGTGTGGCAGGTCGGTTCTAGAATAAGGTTGGGTTATTCTAATTGTCATTGCTTGGTGTCTACAAGGTGTCTTAAATACAACTGATTTATGTGATATGGTTATGGGATAGTATTGTTGGAAAAAGTCATTTTCTAAGAGCACATCATTATTCATATTATCAAACTGGTATATTATTGGTATTTTTAGTATGTAATTTCCTATTTGTATATTAACATTTTGTTGATACTTATCAAGTATGATAGTTTGTTCAGTTAATCCAGTTATTACTTTTTTATTATATCCATCTTGTTTCCATTTTGGAAGTATATCTTCGCGGCATAAGCTAGTGTCTGCTCTAGTGTCTATTAGACTATGATAGTTTCTTGATTTGTATCCTTCGTAAACAAATTCTGTTTGTATGTATAATGTGTTTTTTGTTGCTCTTAATGGATACATTTGTCCAATATTCTATTTATTACTATACTTTCATTGTTTACTGTTATTGTGATTTTTTCCTCTTGAATTGAGTAAGGTTGTACTGATGTAAGGAAGTCAATTCCTAATAACATTTCATTAACATGGTGTTCTGGGTCTACGTGTAAGTGTAATAACATTTATTTTCTACCATTTATCCTTAGTGGCAGTATTATTTTATGTACAATTTGATGTTTATTATTGTAATAGTCTCGATAGTAATATGAGTTTCCTAATGGCATTAATTCAGTTGTTTTTATATTTGTTTGTTTAATATATGAATTATTAGCTCCTGTATCTACTAAGGCTACTTGTTTATTCCATTTTCCATTGTCATAATATTCTATTTCTATTTTAAATTGGTTATTATTTTGGTGTTCTAATGTATTTATTATTGGTATTAATTCCAATGCTTGTTGTTTGTTTCTTATTGATAGTGATCTCTTTCCGAACATTATTTGTTGTGCTTTTCCTTTTGCAATTTCTTTTGCTTTATTAAAGTCGAATTCTATATAATTTGGTATAGTCATTTCAGGGTTTTCTCTAGCTGGTTTGTATCTTATGATTTCGCTGAATAGCGGCTCTATTTTAAAATTATCTATATTTCTATTTTTTACTTCATGCTTATTAGTGAACGCATAGATATCTCTTATTTGTATACTCATAACTTTGCTTTTTTCTATCATTTCTATTCCTGATAATTTTTGATACATGACTAGACTTTTGTCTTTATTTTCTTCTGCCATGCTTATAGAGAAATTAGGTTTTATTATAAATTTTATCTTTTGATACATTAGGTTTCCTTGTACTATTCATATTAAGCCATCTTGTGTACTTGATATTATTCTATCATCCATTAGGTATATTTCTAGGGGTGCATTTATTCCTTCCTTAAAATAGGCTTTTATTATTATTTGTATAGCTCTTAAATGTATGTGTCTTAATATTTTTCGGGTTTTCTCACTTATTTTTTTCATCTCTTGTCTTATTATTCTTTCGATTATTAATGGGATTATGGTTTTTCCTTGTGCATGTTCAATGTCTATAGGGTGTTCATTATTCCTGGCTATTATGATGGTACTTTTCTTCCTTTCGAATATTGGTAGTTTAAATTTTTCTTTTGGATTTATATCTAATTTGGCCACTATTATTTTATCATATTTTTGTATGTCAAAACACATTATTTTCCTTACTTCTTCATTGTTTTCTTCTCTTTCTAATGGTTCTCATATTTCTGTTATTTCTGTCATCATGTTTATTTCACATTTTTCTGTTTCACCTTCACTACTTCCACTATCTTCTTCCATTACCATTATTTCTTCATCTTCACTTATTTCTGACCATTCTTCCTCATATTCTATGAGTTCATAATTTATGTTATTCATTGATATGGCTAAAAATGGGGTTAAATCGGAACCGTCCAGATTGGGCACGAATCTTGAAGCTCAGGGGTAAAACGGTAATTTCACATACAAACAGGTCCGAAACGGGTACTGGATCTCCTTCTCACAGATCCAATAACCCGCAAACGGATCCACTCCAACTGGGTACGGGTCCCGACCCGAGACAGACCCAGACCAGCAAGAGGAAATCAGGGTCACTGATTTGACCAAATCAACGAGCCTGATTTGCAGCTACCCTCTCACCGGGAATCAGGGGTCAGTTTCCTAAACAAACTGTGAGGATTTTACTCCTGACAGTTACACAGGAAATTAGGTCCCTAATCACTCCCATGGCGACTATAAATACCTCCCCCTACCACTGTGACAAGGTAATCACTCTTTTTCCAACTTAAGCTCTTTCTTAATCATCACTGGTTACTGACAAGAGCATCGGAGGGTGCGTCGCTGGAATCAACCCCGGTGTATCGCACTTCCTTGCAGGTAGTGGTAGGAATCAGAAGGCTTGGATCCGCTATTCAGGTTTTCTACGAACTCACAAATCTCATCTGTTTACCCCCACACCAGATTCAGCGGTAACAGATTGGCGCCGTCTGTGGAAAGACCACACGAATAGCCTCCGCCTCTTCCTCGTCGACTAGCCCTACTCCAACCATGCCTCCCAAAAAGGTCAGGTCTAGGGGGTCCAACCGCGGACCCAATCCCGCCGATCAGCCAGAGGAAGTCCCCGTCCATCCTGCTCCGCAGCCCGAACAACTTCCTCCCCCGGTCCAACAGGGCCAGCCTCCTCTTCCGAACCAACAACCCCCAAATGGTCCTGCTGGTCAGAACCAGCGGAGGCAGAAGCAACCTCTCCACCCAGACCATGTCTCCATTCACAATGCCTCCTCGGACTCTATGGCTTCCCATAACCCCCGAGCCTCCGATCTCCGCAACACCGTTCTGAATCGCCAAAAGGATGAGGACCTTCGCAACCATCTAGATGAGAGGCGGGTCCGAGAGGGAGCCTCCCGCTAGCATCAAGGTGAGCGATCTCCTCATCGCCGAGACGGTAGGAGGTCTCCGGACCGAAGGGGCCGGGGGGAATCTCCCGAGCGTCGTAGGAGGAGGCCACATTCCCTCGCTGATGGACATCATCCGAGGAACGATGAGGCACCTATCACTCGTGCCGAGTTCCTACAATTCCAGTAGACTGTGTTGCAGGCCCTCAACCTTCGCCCCAACAACCATAATGCCCAGAGGGTTCCAACACCCCCACGGGTTCCAAGTCCTCGCCACCGATCCAGAAGTCCTCTCCCGGCTCCCAGTCGCCAGCAACACCATCATAGTCCTCGCCGATCCCAGGACTATCGATGCCGCAGTCCCCGCTCCCCTTCCTATGAAGAAGAGTCCAGGGGATTGTTTGATTACCAACGGAGGGACGATGCCCTCTACCGTCGTCTCCACGAGATGGAGAGGCGCATCGGTCACATGGACAAAGAGGAGGAGTCGAGAGCAGGGACCGTCTGCCCCAGCAGACCCCCCTTCTCTCGGACAATCATGGAGGCTCCCATCCCGAGGGGTTTCAAACCTCCGCAGTTTGAAACGTACTCAGGGGAGTCAGACCCTGTTGATCATGTAGAAAGCTTCAAGTCCTTAATGCTGATCCATCAACCTTCCGACCCCATGCTCTGCAAGACCTTCCCCGCCACTCTCAAAGGGTCGGCACGGGAATGGTACTCCCGGCTCGCCCCCTCTTCCATCTTCTCGTTCGAGCAGTTCGAAATGCTCTTCATAACTCACTTTGTGAGTAGCAGGCGAACGGAGAAGACTAGCCTCTCCCTACTCCACCTCCGACAGGAGAGGGGAGAAAAGTTGAGGGACTACGTGAGGAGATTTACCACGAAGGTCAGGTCGATCACCTCCCTCGACCAGTCAGTGGCAACCGTCGCGTTCCAGTCGAATGTCCTCAACTCCAACCTCCGGTCGTCCCTCGCCAAGAAGCCCCCGCACAACTTTGCCGATCTTCTCCTAAGATGCGAGAAGTACATTCGGGCGGAAGAGGCCGAGTGCCTCCCGAGTTTCGGAGGACCTGCCTCCGGCTCGAAGAGGAAGACGGCGGAAGAGGAAGGATCCAAGAAGCTGCAGAAGGACAATAGCAGTCAGCGCCGTCCTCCCCCCAGGTTCGAGAAGTTCACTCCCCTCACCACCAATGTCTCTACCATCCTGATGGAAGTGGAGAAGGAAGGAGTCATACCTCCCGCTCCGAGGATGAACACCCCGGCCAAGAGGAGGAACAAGGAAAAATGGTGCCGTTACCACCGGGACCACGGCCACGACACCAACGACTGCCGGGCGTTGAAAAATGAGATAGAAGCCCTCATCCAGAGGGGGCAGTTGGCCAAATTTGTGAAGGCGAACGATCGAGCGGATCGCACCACTCCTCCTCCTCGGGGGGCTAACAAGCGCTCCGAGCGACGCGATCAAACCCCTGAGTTCCAGGAAGAATGGGTCCTGCACCTTATTCACGGGAGCCCAATGGGGGCTCTTCCAACTCCTCTCGGAAGGCCTTCGTCCGAGAGGTCAACTAAGTTCACAGTGCCCCTCCCCCCAAAGGCCTCGGCGTCTCAGTGACTTTCTCTGATGAAGACCTCGAGGGGGTCCGAACTCCCCACTGCGACGCACTTGTCATCGACCTTCGCATGGCGAACTTCAAAGTGCAGAGGGTCCTGGTGGACAATGGGAGCTCGGTGAACAGCCTCTTCCTCTCGGCCTTCCGAGGGCTGCAGCTGTCCCGGGATCGCCTCAAACCGGCCGGCTACACGCTCCACGGGTTCACGGGGGTACCAGTAACTGTCGAAGGGATTATTACCCTGGACGTAACTGCTGGGAAGACCCCTACCACCCGGACCAAGCCGATGGACTTTATGGTCGTCGACGTCCCGGCTGCATATAATGTCATCTTAGGCCGACCCGGCCTAGCTGCCCTGGAAGCTGTTCCTTCAGCATACCACCTTAAAATGAAGTTCCCCACCCGGTCGGGAGTGGGAGAAGTCAGGGGCAGCCAAGAGACGGCTCGGAAGTGCTATATGACTTCCACTGGAGGTCCGGTGCTCTCCCTCGAGACTCTAGAAATCCCCGAGCCAAATGTCCGACCCACGTCCGAGCCGGCGGACGAATTGGAAGAAGTACTCTTCTCGGACGAGGACCCGAGTCGAAAGTTCCTCATCAGCAAGTCCTTGCCGACTGCCCTATGCTCCGACTTGGTGCAGTGCATCCGGGAGAACCGCGACCTATTTGCTTGGTCCGCCGCAGATATGCCCGGAATTTCCGAGGACCTTCTAGTGCACCGCCTCAGCGTCAAACCGGGGTGCAGACCGGTTCAGCAGAAGAGGCGTAAGTTCGCCCCCGAGCGACAACAAGCCATCAAGGAGGAGGTGGACAAGCTCTTAAGAGCTCGGTTCATACAGGAGGTGAACTATCCCGAGTGGCTCTCCAATGTGGTCATGGTTAAGAAGTCCAATGGTACTTGGAGGATATGCATCGACTTCACCGACCTGAATAAGGCGTGTCCGAAGGATCCATTCCCTCTCCCAAATATCGACACCCTCATCGACGCCACCTCGGGCCATGAGCTCCTCAGCTTCATGGACGCCTTCTCCGGCTATAATCAGATCCAAATGTTCCCCCCGGACATTCCGAAGACTTCCTTCATTACCGACCAGGGCCTCTACTGCTATAGAGTCATGCCGTTCGGATTGAAGAATGCTGGAGCCACCTACCAGCGCCTCGTCAACAAAGTCTTCCAAAGCCAAATAGGCCGCAACATGGAAGTATACGTCGACGACATGCTCGTCAAGAGCATCCGAGGTACCGACCACGTGGCCGACCTCCAGGAGGCATTCGGCGTATTGAGAAGGCACAACATGAGGCTTAATCCGAACAAGTGTGCATTCGGGGTCTCGTCGGGAAAGTTCCTCGGCTTCATGGTGAACCAGCGAGGGATCGAAGCAAATCCCGAGAAAATCAAGGCCATACTGGACATGGCCCCGCCCCGGAACGTCAAGGAAGTGTAGAAGCTTACGGGTCGCCTCGCCGCTATTGGCCAGTTCCTTTCGAAGTATGGGGAAAAGTGCCTCCCCTTCTTCATGGCTCTCAGGGGGGCTAAGGGTTTCGAATGGGGCCAACCGCAATAGGAGTCGTTCGACCAACTGAAGGCCTACTTGGTGAACCCTCCTCTGCTCAGCAAACCCGTTCCAGGGGAAATCCTCTTCATCTACTTAGCTGCTTCCGAGCAGACCTTAAGTGCGGTTTTGGTGAGGGAAGAAGACCGGGCTCAGAGGCCCATATACTATGTGAGCAAGGTGCTTCGGGATGCCGAGCTCCGCTATCCGAAGATAGAAAAGATGGCCTATGTCCTGATCATGGCGGCAAGGAAGCTCCGCCCATACTTTCAGTCCCACTCGGTTGTGGTCCTCACCGACCAACCGCTGAAGCAGATCCTCCACAAGCCCGAAACCTCAGGTCGGCTTCTGAAGTGGTCCATAGAGCTGAGCCAACACGACATCTCGTACCAGCCTCCATCTGCGATTAAAGCTCAGGCCCTCGCCGACTTCATCGTCGAGTCCACCATTCTCGAGGTCAGCCATGTCCCGAACGGACCCCCCATTTGGATGGTTTTCGTGGACGGGTCCTCCTGCAACGAGGGTAGCGGCGCCGGTATCATCCTGAACGGCCCTGATGACTTCGTCCTCTAGTATGCCCTCCGCATGAATTTCAAGGCCTCAAACAACGAGGCGGAGTATGAGGCACTAATCGCGGGCCTCGGACTTGCCCGAAGTGCCGGGGCGCAGCGCCTCCGAATCCATAGTGACTCTCAGCTGGTGGTGAACCAAGTCTTGGGTGAGTACGAGGCGCGAGACGAACGGATGGCGAAGTATCTCGCCATGGTTCGAACCCTCATGGACCGGTTCGAAGAGGCGCTCATCCAACGAATCCCTCGAGAAGAGAATTCACTGCTCAGCATCGAGCCGAGAGGAGTAGCTCTTGGGAACGAATCCCCCGGGAAGTTGGAACGCCGCACAAATGCTGGGGCGCCATTAATGCTCTTGGGAACTGAACCGTCTCGAGATTCGTTCAGCCATTCAACGGCCCGGATCGCACTACCACGCTCGGATTACCGAACCCTTAGACATCCGGTCGGCTAACCGAGCAAGTGCCCATCCGAGCGTCAAAACGGAGAAAACTCACTTTCTCCTCAACTTTCGTGTAAGATCTCGATCAGACGGTCCAGATCTTGCCAGCGACGCTAAACGACAAGATAGCATTTTCTTGGGAACTGGGCCCATCTCGAGATTTGCACCACCATCCAACGGCTCAGATTGCGCCACGCCGCTCGGACAACCGAGGCCTCAGATCTCCGGTCGGCCAACCGAGCAAGTGCCCATCTAGCAGCCCAGAACGTTGCTCGGCCAACCGTGCCCTCAGATCTCCGGTCGGCCAACCGAGCAAGTGCCCATCCGGCGGCCCAGAACGTCGCTCGGCCAACCGTGCCCTCAGATCTCCGGTCGGCCAACCGAGCTAGTGCCCATCCGGCGGCCCAAAACATCGCTCGGCCAACCGAACTCTCAGATCCCCGGTCGGCCAACCGAGCAAGTGCCTATTCGAGTGTCAAAACGGAGAAAAAAGCACCCGAACCATCACAACCGTTAGATCTTCCAGAAATTCGTGCTCCTGATGATGAACGGTCCAGATCATGCCACGTGCGCTAAACGACAAGATAGCGTTCTCTTGGGAAACGCGCCCATCTCAAGATTCGCGCCACCATCCGACGGCTCAGATTGCGCCACGTCGCTCGGACGGCCGAACCCTTACACCTCCGGTCGGCCAACTGAGCAAGTGCCCATCTGAGCGTCAAAAGCGAGAAAATGAATGCCGAGCGACTACAACCGTCAGATCTCTCAGAAATTCGTGCTCGCCCAAGATCAACGGTCCAGATCAGGCCACGCCATAAATCAGTATTTAAAAATCAATTTTTATTTATTTAAATCATTTTATTTATTTAAAAATTGCGAAAAATTGCTAAAAATTCGGGAAAATTAACTAAAAATTCTAGAAAATAATTAAAAATTTGGGGGGATATTTTTGAGCCCCTGAACGAACAATTATTGCCTAGAATGTACTGTTAAGGCCCCCGAACGATTAGTTAACACATCACAAAATTAAATAAATAGTCCGAAAAAAATAAAAATAAATAAAAATAGATAAAAACCGTCAAATACTCAACAAGGCCTCAGAACAGCTCACGGCTTCAAAAATCACCTCACTACCCCCTTCGAGATTCAAAACCCTCCATTCGGACTCCGATACAACTCTACTAGCCACTAAAAAGTTAAACTACTCCTCAAAGGCTGATCACACTCAGTCGTTAGGAGTGGGGGACTCGTGATATGGCTAAAAATGGGGTTAAATCGGAACCGTCCAGATTGGGCACGAATCTTGAAGCTCAGGGGTAAAACGGTAATTTCACATACAAATAGGTCCGAAACGGGTACTGGATCTCCTTCTCACAGATCCAATAACCCGCGAACAGATCCACTCCAACTGGGTACGGGTCCCGACCCGAGACAGACCCAGGCCAGCAAGAGGAAATCAGGGTCACTGATTTGACCAAATCAACGGGCCTGATTTGCAGCTACCCTCTCACCGGGAATCAGGGGTCAGTTTCCTAAACAAACTGTGAGGATTTTACTCCTGACAGTTACACAGGAAATTAGGTCCCTAATCACTCCCATGGCGACTATAAATACCTCCCCCCTACCACTGTGACAAGGTAATCACTCTTTTTCCAACTTAAGCTCTTTCTTAATCATCACTGGTTACTGACAAGAGCGTCGGAGGGTGCGTCGCCGGAATCAACCCCGGTGTATCGCACTTCCTTGCAGGTAGCGGCAGGAATCAGAAGGCTTGGATCCGCTATTCAGGTTTTCTACGAACTCACAAATCTCATCTGTTTACCCCCACACCAGATTCAGCGGTAACATTCATTTTTTCAATTTCTTCTACGTATTTTATATTTTCTTTTTTCATTCTTTTAGGAAAATTTGGTGATATATGTCCTACCTCTCCACATATTGGTATCTTGTCTATTTTTATTTTGGTAACAATTACATTTCTTAGGGTTTTTCGTATATTGTCTATTTTTATTTTTATTTATTTTTCTAAAGTATTTTTATAGGGTTTTTTAATATTTTTTAAAAGTTTTTCTATATTTTGGTTTATATTTTTGGAATTTATGATTAATCTTCTTTGTATAGTTATAGTTATTATTACATCCCCAATGATGCTGTCTAGCATCCTCACAACAAATTCTTTGTTTATAAGTTTTATAATATTTCATTGTTGCTCTAGCATCTTAGCATACTTTATCCCTATAATCTTTTACAAATTGTGTTCTATATCCTAAAATATCTACTTCTGGTTTTACTTTCTCACTTATGTATGCACTATATATGTTTGTACTCCATGGATCAGGTAGTTTTAGAAAGTGTGAGTCCAAGATTGGACTCCGTTCTTCTTTTGTATAATAACTATCTTGAAAATATTCTCGAAATTCACAAGCATAGTTGTCAAAATAACACATGTCGCATATTTCTAAGTTGCTTGGTCTCCACCTTGCTTGATTCTTTTTGTATATAGTGTGTTATATAGTGTGTTTTTCTCCTTTATCGTAGACACTGAATTCTATTCTTATTACTATTTCGTAATTTGTAATTATTTCTTTCAGACCTAAGGTTCGTTGTGCTGATATTTCTTCAGTTCCTTTATCATCAGTTGGTCTTGATTCTCTTATAGTATTTCTCTCTTCTTCCTTTAGTCCGTTCCACCATTTTGCTAGTACTCCTATAAAGGTGGCTTCTATAAATTTCTCAAATGTGTTTCCTGAAAGATTTTGCATAAATCCTATTATTAGTGAGGCCTTTACCCATTCTTCTATTGTTCTATCTACGTCTTTTATGCAGTCTAGATCTGGCCATTCTCCCTTTCCTGCTATTCCTTTTTCGTACTGTTCTGCAGGTTCATATTTTGGGGTTTCTTTTTCTTTGTCGCTTCCTAATTTATTATTTTTTGTGTTTTGTCATTTCCATGGTAATTGATAAGGTCTTTTGTTAGGTGGGGGCCTTAAGATTTTGTACATGTTAGTTTGAGTTTATGTAGGTTTTACTATAATCTTTTCTTTATCTTGATCCATTTTTATTTCTTCATTCGTTATATCTAGGTTTTTTAAGGTTTCCTCTACTTCTACTGAATTGGGATTTGCCATTAAATCTTCTATTTCTAAAATATTTATATTAAGTTTTGTTATGGCTTCTAACCCCTTCATACATTCTTCCGTTATGTTCAAATCGTCCTCTGTGTCATCAGTTATATACCTACATAATTCTTTTATGTTTTTATTTATGATTTTTAAATCTTTTCTTATAATTCCTACAAACTCAGGACCATTGCAGTCTCCTTCCAACTCTTGTATGTTTATCATATAAATTTCTGGTCCTATATTTGGATTTAATCCTACTGCTCCGTTGGCCATACTTAGCCTAATATTTTGTATGCTAGTAGGTGTCGGTAATACCAACTTGTTTCTTCGTTTCTGTAATCTAATACTTTGTATGCTATTTTTTTTGTATTTCCATGGGTAGTTTATTAGTTATTTTTCTTGTTATTAACAAATATTCAGATATTTTCCTATCAGCAATATGCTTTCTTTCTGTTAATCTTCTATCAACGTATTTAATTTTAAATTTTGAAAGATTTTTTAATCTTATTTTCTTTATTTTCTGTGAAATATCCAGTTTTTAAATAGGTAAGTGAGGTATGTAAATTTTTAGTTTTAGTGTTGTGTAAATATCCCTAAAGTTAGGGTCTTCCTTGGAAAATTTTCTTCCAACTGTTCTATTTTTATAAATAATTTGGAGGATGTCCTATATTTGTAAATATTTTCTAAAAAAATCCTTTTAAGTGAAATTGAGTATGATATCTATATACTATTATTAATCAAAGCCCCATTTTGGCGGTTTTTTACTATCATGCCCCCATATACATAAAAAGCTAAAAAAAACATATAAGATTAATTCTGTAATTTTTACTTCATATTTAGAGTCTTCATAAAATTCTGTTCCCTCAAAAATCGAAACCGTCTCTTCCTCTCCCTCCATTGAATCCGTGCATTGCACGTGCATATCCCCAGTACAAATTGCACGTGCTAATTCATAAAACATGCATTGCACGTGCGGATTACTAGTAAACTTGAAGCAAACCCGTAATGATTACTGACAAAAGGAAAATAGAAATGATATTTACACTACACTATGGTGGACCTCAAAATGGCAATTAATTCATTCTTGAGAACTACCATAGCCTTCAAGCGATGAAGTTAGGGAAGTCTATTAATATCTTGGTATGATTCCCATATTATTTTAACCATTTATTTTCAATCGTTGTTGCTCTTTATATGATCATAACAAAATATTCAAATCAAAAGCTACTCTCCGTCCTCATTATTAGACTTTGTTTGGTGGCCAACAAAGAGACTACAATTGTCTGTGTCTTCTTTGTTAAAGCACACATCCTACCTTTTTCTTAACTTATTAGAGGATTATTGGTGGAGAACTGTGAGAACTAGAAGTGCAACATATGATCATTTTCCACGACCAAATGATGGCAAACCCAAACAATCTTCCTTATTATGAATTTCGTACACCCTTCTTGTTTTGCGTACAAAGAAAATTTCAGCATGAGATCAGTAAAGGTGGCAGGGTACTATTCTACCACTAGACAAACTTCAAATCAGATTGGTTTCCTATTATTGATAAAATTGAGAAGGGTTTTTAACATGTATGTCCCTAACAAATATATGAATATCACATATATCCCTCACAAATATATATTTTCACATTTACCCCTAACAATGTGTATCCAACCTCCTAGTTATCCCTTAAGTTAAAATTACTTTAAAAATATAAAAATATATGAAATATACAGTTATGTTTAATATATTTTTTGCAAAATGACTGAAATACCCTTCCTCTACTAGTTAAGCTTGTTCTTATTACTTTTTATAAACTAAATCGTCTATAAAAACGATTAAAACACATCAATCCTTCTAAAAAAAATTCAGTTTTCTTAGTAAATGGAAAAATTTACAATACATTTATATAATTTCATCTTCTTCATCATGTTTTATGGCCAAATTTGCCATTAATCCTATAAGTTTCAAATACACGTAGTTTGAGGTAACTTTTAGGTGTAAATAAGAAATGAGCTCATATTGTTAGAGACATACATGAAAATACATATTTTAGAAGGGTATATATGATATTAGCATATTTGTTAGGGGTATACGTGTTAAAAACCCAATTGAGAAAAGACTCAATAGTTGGTCTGGTAGATCTCTCTCTCTCGTGCTGGTAGACTTATTCTTATTAATTCTGTTATTTCTAGCATCCCTCTATATCTTATGTCTTTCTTTTATATTCCTGTTTAGGTAATCAAAAAGATTGATCTTCTCAGAAGGAGGTTCTTTTGGGTTGGATCTTCTATCCAATCTGATCAAGGTAAATGTCTTATGAACTGGTCTAGAGTTTGTAAACAGAAATCTGAAGGTGGTTTGGGAATTATTAACCTTCGGAATCAAAACATTGCCCTTCTTGGTAAGTGGCTTTGGTACTGTTTAAACTCTGAAGATAAAATGTGGATTAGAATTATCAAAAGGAAATATTTTCGTAGAAGATGTTTTAGTGACTTTCCTTTCCTCCCTGATTCTGTTGGTTCTTCTTTTTGGAAAGGAATTTGGAAAGCATCAGCTCCCTTTAAATGTGGTCTCCAAAAGATCTGCGGGGATGGCAAGAATGTTCGTTTTTGGACAGATATTTGGATTGGTAATTGTAGCTTAGCATCTGCCTTTCCTGATCTTTTTAAGATTGCTTCTCTTCCTAATGCATCTGTTTTTTCTCTTTACTCTACTAATAGATATGGTAAAGTTTGGAACAATGGCTTTCGTAGAAATCTTTCTCTCCAACAATCCCATGATTTTAGTGCTCTTCTTCATTTGATTAGTACTTACGACTGGAAACCTCATAATAAGGCTAAGTGGAGATGGTCCCAATCTGGTTTGTTTACTGTTAAATCTTTCTATAATTTTTTGAATTCAGGCGGGCAAATTTGCCCTTTCTATAAATTCATTTGGCAAAATGTAGCTCCCCTTAAAGTTAGAATCCTTGTTTGGCTTACTATACATAACCGTTTACTTACCGTTGATAATTTGAATAAGCGGAATTTAGCTATTGGCCAAAAATGTGTTTTTTGTGATAATGCTAGTGAATCTGCATTTCATATCTTTCTTAAATGTTCTTTCGTTAAGCAGATTTGGATTATTTTGAAAAAGACTTTTAATTTTAGAGGTTTTCCACCCTCTGTGAAAGCCTGGTGGGGTTTATGGAGAAAAAAGAGGATTAAAAAGAAATTTTCTTTGCTTTGGGATATGATTATGATGGCCTTGATATGGGTCATCTGGAAAGAAAGAAACAATAGGATTTTTGTTAAAAAATCTATGGATATTATTAACATTCTAGATTCCATATGTTTTTTTGTTTCCTTTTGGACAGATATTTTGCCTCCTTCTAAAAAAGCCAAAGTGGATATCAGTGGCTTTGTTGAAACCTGCAAATCTTTCTCACCGGCTGCAAGCACTAGTCCAATGGCTGGCACCCCTCCTCCGGCCCAGGTCATGAATGATAACAATGTTATTGTGATTGAGGATGATGAAGAAGAGACTTCTGTAGAGGTTCAGGACTCTACCTCTTCTTTGCTTACACATCCTGTGGAAGGTGCTCTGGATAATGATCAACCTTCGGAGGCTGATGAGGAATTGGTATCACATACTCTTTCAACTATCTCGGCTATGTCTGCACATCACCAAGAGCTGGTCACTGGAATTCTGTTGATTCACAATCTGCAATCTTCACATGTCGGAAATGAGTCCTCTAGTTCTGATTCTAGTGGTGATCTCTCGAGTGATTCTACTTAAGGATTTTCTTTAGTGTGGACTACTGTGTTCTTATTCTCTAGTTCTGGTGTTTTTATCCTCTTTTGTGTTGTTTCTTTGAGGAGATGTTCTGTGTTTTGGCTGTTAGGTCTGGTATGGTATTGTTCCTCTAGATGAGGATGTTTTGGACTTGTAGTTTCTCATCTTTCTGGAGTCTGTAAGAATTCTTATTTTGTACTTTTGTTTTGGTTGGCTGAAGTCGTTAGGCTTCATCCCTATTATCAAAAACAAAAAAAAAGATCAATAAAGGTGAGTTAGTAGGCAGAAATTTTAGTTAACAGGATTAATGAACTACATAAATTATTTCTCATTTTACTGGTTGTACTGTAGGTTTTATAATGATCTTTATATATGATGCAAGGTAGGAACTCCGTCTTTTCAATTCGGAAAAAAAGAAGTACGGGGTTAAAGGCCAACTTGATGCCAGTTGCTTCATCGTTGTATATTTATGTGGATAGAATGAAACGAGTTCAAATTTTGGGAGAAGATTGCAGAATCATGAGATATTGTTGTAATTCTATCCAAAAATAAGTAATAATTATGTTTCGTTTAAGGGAAAGACTCTCATTAGTTTGACCATGCTCGTAACTAACATTAAATAGGTTTTTTAGCGTATGGAAGTGGGAGTTACCCTAAGGTAGTGTTCATTTTCTTTTCTTATAAATGATTTACCTCTTGTAAGAGCTGATCCACCTCTTACAAGAGTTTTTTTAGCTTTCTTTTTTTTTACCTCTTATAAGCAATTTCTTCCAAAATCGCTTATAAGACTAAAAGGCTTCTAGTAGCATCTTTCAAATTCTTATAAGCCTTCTATCACTTAAAAAGTCTATATTACCCCAAAGTCTATATTATAATTGTTACTAATTTCAATCTCAAATTTTCGCATTCTCTTGCACAGAGTAAGACCTCAATGAATCTTATTTGTTAAAATTATTAGTGCTTGCAACATTTACCGATAGGAAGTCAGGAATAGTAATTCTGTAGAAGAAATGTATCAGGAGATATATATAGTGAAATTATTGGATTGTGGATGGATAAATTATGTCTTTAAAAAACAAAGTCTTTAGTGACAACATTTACCGACCATTTTGTTTAGCTACCTCCATCTTTAGTGACAGATGCATATTCTTAAGCCACTTCGCTACTTGTAAATTTCCTTTTACTTTTTAAAGTTTTGTTTTCCTGTGTATCTACTTCTCTATCTCGGTTCCGGAATTATAATTGATGATTTACACTGATTTGTGAATTTAACTTGCCATTAAACTAGTTTATATATTAGTAATTTGAACTTATCTTTTCTTGTCCTTCATCGCACTATTTTTATACTTTGGGGTAATATAGACTTTGGGATAATATAGGCTCTTGTAAGAGGTGAAAAAAGAACAGAAATCTCTTATAAGAGCTTCTTATAAGAAGCTCTTATAAGATGTTATTTTTATATAAAAAAAACACCTCAAAAAGAGGCTCTTACTGTAAATCTCAAAAAAAAGAACAGTACCTAAGTTTGGTGTGTATAAAACATAATCTTATGACTAATAATATTTTCATTTAAGATACTAGTATTTTTCACGTGCGATGCACCTTTTGATAAGAGTTGGAGGATTTTCACGTGTGATATATGTGTTAAGAAATAGTTTTGTAGTTGGACGTGTGTTGCATGTAATTGGAAAAAATATTTTGAAGAAAAAACTACGATTTGTATGTGCAATGCATGTGTTTATAAGTAGAATTTGAGTTGTACGTACAACATATGTGTATGTTTGGTGTTAAAAAATATTGAAAATTTATTTTGCACGTGCGTTGCACGTTTTAAATAGGTGAAATTTTGTTTGTTTGTTATTTTTGTTGTAATTAATGAGAGAGTTTGAGTTACACGTACTGTTGAAATGTAGTAAATACTAATATATATATTCTGTTTCCTAATCTATAGGAAACAGATTTCCCAACTCTCTCACCCTTCAAACTTCTTATAATCTCCTTTCTTCTCCTCCAAGATTGTAATTCTTATATATAGATGTATATTGTGAAGAATAAAGTACAATAAGAGTAATAACTATTTTCCCCAAATTCGTTTTCAACATGGTATCAGAGCTTAACAAGATTTAGGCTAGTTGAAGAAGAAGAAGAGAGGGACCTCTTTGCTGTCGTCATCGTCTCCCTCTGTCATTGTCCCGACATCTCCGAACCCCCGATGCCACTCTCTGTCGTCGTCGAGGCCTCCGATCCATCCAAATCCACCGTCATCCTCCCGCCCCCCCTGCCTTCCTCCTCTCCCGTCGAGCCCTCGCCCAAGCTCTTCCCCATCTTCTCCAGTTACTATCCAACCACCACCAGCCCTTTCGGCGACGATCCCCCGACCTCTCCTCCTCTATCCCCTGTTCCCATCGACGATCCCGTCGCCTGTTTCTTTCGAACGCCAGCATCAGCGATGCCCAGATCCCTTGCCATCGACCCCCCCCCCCCCCGATCCTCGTCGACGTCAGTCGTTGACCCGCCACCGTCCAGATCCCCCTTACCACTATTTCTGCCATTGCTATCTCTCTTTCTTGCTATTGATTGCCTTGCTGTCGATTGCTTGTGCTGTCTGTGGTGATCTCGGCCCGTCATCATCCAAGTGTTAGCGCTTGCTGTGGTGCTTGAACTCTCCTAGAGATGCCATCTATTCCTACAGATCTGTTACTGTTCTTGTGTTGTCCCTACTACTGACAACTTGTTCTCCTTATTGTGTTGCTATGGGACAATATCAGTCAAGGAAGTGTACTCATTGTGGCAAGATTGGCCACACGAAAGATTGTTGTTATAAGATTATCGGCTATCTAGAGAACTGGGATCATAGCAGGGATATTTGGAAGAAGACTTGCAATCAACCCACTGTCGCAGTTGGAGTTGCTGATCGTGCTGCTGCAGGTAATGATGGTAAGGTTTTTTCTGCCTCTGTTATGAATGCATGGATAATTGATTCAGGTGCTACCGACCATATGACTTTTGATTCTAGACAAGTTCAAAATTTTCAACCATCCACCAAATCAACTTTGTCCACTGCCAATGGTGACCCTGCCACTGTTACTGGCGAGGGTAACAAACAACCTAACCTTAGATACTGCCATAGCTGTGTCATCCTTGAATTTTAACCTATTATCTGTTGCTCAAATAACTACCTGCTTACATTGTATTGTAGTTTTTTGGCCTTCACATTGTGTGTTTAAGGATATTCGGACTCACAATACGATTGGTTATGGCATTAGACACGAGAAGCTCTATTACCTGGATTTAGAATCTGAATGTTTAAGCAAGTTGACTCAAGCTCTAAGTGTGGAAGGATCCAAAGATGGGAAGAAGAAATCAGATATTTGGCTATGACATCAACGTCTAGGGCATGCTTCTTTTGGTTATTTGAAGAAATTATTTCCAAGTTTATTTTTGAAGTTGAATATTTCTGCCTTTAGGTGTGATGTATGTGAACTCGCAAAAGGTCACCGTGTCTCTTTTCCTCCAAATCTAAGTAGAAGCTCTCTTCTATTTATGATTATTCATTCTGATATTTGGGGTCCATCCAAAACTCCTACAGTTGGAGGAGCCAAATGGTTTGTGACATTTATTGATGACTGTACTTGTATGACATTGATTTGTTTGATGAAGTCGAAAAGTGAAGTTAGTGGCTTGTTTTAGAAATTTCACAAGTAAGTTATGATTCAGTATAAATCACATATTCAAGTTCTTAGGAGTGATAATGGCGAAGAGTACCTGAGTTCGAACTTGTAACAATATTTGGAGGAACACGGCATTGTTCACCAGACTACATGCTCATATACACCTCAACAGGATGGGGTTGCAGAAAGAAAAAATAGACACTTGTTCGAGGTGGTCCGTGCTTCTCTTATCCATGGAAACTTGTTACTCTTTTATTGGGGGGAAGCTCTTGCTTCTGCTGCATACTTAATCAACCGACTTCTCTCTCGTATCCTAAACTTTCTCACACTATTTCAAGCATTAACTGAAGCTGTGAATGCACCAAAAGTCATCAACTTGGAACCTTATGTGTTTGGATGTGTTGCATTTGTTCATCTTCATCAACATGAATGCAATAAGTTAACTCCTCGAGCTGTCCGCTGTATTTTCATGGGATATGCACAGAATAGGAAAGGGTATCGGTGCTATCACCTACCAACTCAAAGGATGTTTGTGACTATGGATGGTGTGTTCCATAAAGACGAGATGTATTTTTTTTCTTCTACGATTGAACTTCAGGGAGAGTACCGAAGTGAAGTTCAGACTCTTGGGTATGATGAAGGAGTTAGTGAAGTTCAAACTTTTCAGTATGATGAAGTCATTATCAGCAAGAACGAACAACTGGATACAAATAATGGCGAACACTTGAATGAAGACCTAGCAAGGGAGGAAGATCCTCATGAAGAAGTGCAACCAAGGGACGAAGACTCGCTTGAAGAATTGCAACAAGTACCGAATTTCAGTAAGAGTGAATCGTTAGATCCCCAAAACCAATCGTCATCGTTGTCCGAAGCTCCTAGAAGAGAACTCCTGCACCGTACTAATAGAGGTATTCCAAAACCCACTTATGAACCTGATCCCACTAGTAACGTCAAATATCCCATGAGTAATTATGTATCCACTCACTACTTGTCAGAATCAAATAAGTCATTTGTAAATCAATTATCTACTGTATCTATTCCTAATAGTGTGCAGGAAACCCTTACCGATCCAAGGTGAAAAGCAGCTATGGATGAGGAGATGAAGTCCTTGAAAAAGAATGAGACATGGGAGATAGTCGAGCTGCCAGCAGGGAAGAAGCCAGTAGGATGCAGATGGATTTATACGGTGAAATATAAGTCTGATGGTTCAATAGAGCGATATAAAGTAAGGCTGGTTGCCAAAGGATACACTCAAACGTATGGAATTGATTATGAAGATACATCCGCACCTGTGGCAAAATTCAATACTTTTTGAGTTTTACTGTCACTTGCTGCAAATCTTGACTGGCCGTTGGAGCAATTTGATGTGAAGAATGTATTTTTGCATGGAGAATTGACAGAGGAGGTTTATATGGATCTTCCACCAGGGTCGAACAGACCAGTCCAACACAGTAATAAAGTGTGTCGATTAAGGAAGGCGCTATATGGTCTCAAACAGTCGCTAAGAGCTTGGTTTAGGAGGTTTACAAAATCAATGAGGACATTCGGATATTGTCAAAGCAATTCAGATCATACCTTATTCCTAAAAAGGAAAGAAGGTAAGATTACTACTCTCATTATATATGTGGATGACATGATAGTAACTGGGAATGATCATGAGGAGAATGGCATTGAAGAGCTACTTGTCACAAGAGTTCGAAATGAAGGATCTTGGCTGTTTGAGATATTTTCTTGGTATTGAAGTTTCTCGCTCGAGAAATGGTATATTTCTGTCTCAAAGAAAGTATGCTCTCGATTTATTGAAGGAAACTGGAATGTCTGCTTGTTAGCTGATTGGTACACCATTAGAAGAATGACTGAAACTTTGCAACGAACCTGATCATGTGCCTTGTGATAAGGAAAGATCTTAGAGATTGGTTGGACGACTGATGTATCTTGCGCATACACGGCCAAATTTATCATATGCTTTAAGTGTGGTAAGTCAGCTTATGCATGCACCTTAGGAACATCACATGGATACAATGATGAGAATTCTGAGATATATTAAGTCTGCTCCAGGAAAATGTGTCCTATTTGCAAAACATGGTCACTTGAAGGTTGAGACATATACTGATGCTGATTGGGCAGGATCTATAATTGATAGGCTCTCCACTTCAGGATACTTCACCTTTGTTGGAGGAAATATAGTTACATGGAGAAGCAAGAAGCAGAATGTTGTTATACGCTCTAGTGCAGAGGCTGAGTATCGCAGAGTAGCTCTATGTATAGCGGAAGCTTTATGACTGAAACTCTTGTTGCAGGACTTAGGCTGTGGTCCGAATGAACCTATCAATGTGTATTGCGACAGTCAAGCAGCATGTGATATTGCCGCCAATCTAGTTCAACAGATTGGACGAAACATGTAGAGGTGGATAGATTCTTCATCAAGGAGAAATTGGATGAGAAATTCATTGAGATATCTAAAGTGAAGTCAGAAGATCAACTCGCAAATATCCTGACCAAGGCAGTTTCGAGTCGGCTCTTCTTGAAATTTGTTGACAAGTTGGGCATGTTCAATATCTATGCACCAACTTGAGGTGGAATGTTGAAATGTAGTAAGTATTAATATGTATATTCTGTTTCCTAATCTATAGGAAACAGATTCCCCAAATCTCTCACCCCTCAAACTTCTCTCAATCTCCCTTCTTCTCCTCCAAGATTGTAATTTTTATATATAGATGTATATTGTAAAGAATAAATTACAAGAAGAATAATAATTATTTTCCCCAAATCTTATATATGGATGTATATTGTAAAGAATAAAGTACAAGAAGAATAATAATTATTTTTCCCAAATTCGTTTTCAACATGTACAACGCATGAGTTTGTATGTTGACAAATTACAACTCCAACTCTCCCATTATATATAGAGATGTACATGATAATAGAGATTCAAAATTCAAATGACGTTTCAAAAGATATTCAGAATCAACTTAAAAATAAAAGTATCGAAAAGATTGCAAAGTATCAAAGAGATTCGTGCATAAGAAACATGTGCTCAAATACTCAAGAAGGAATCAAGTCCAAGATATTTACTTCTGTAATTGTAAGGAATAATTATGTAAAGAATCATTGATTAAATATTGAGTAAAGAAAAGAATATTGAGTGGATTCACCAAATAATCATTTTCCAGTTAACGGTTGACTGCAAGTTTACGTGCTTCATGCAGTCAACCATCAACCTCTCTGACTTCGGGTAGAGAGATTGACGGTCGATTGCGCATAATTGCAGTCGATCACAACTTGCACAAAATAATTTTGGAATTTTCTTTATATTATTTGGAAAGAAATTATTTCTCACCATATAAATAGAGGTGCATTCATTAACTATTCTTCATCTCTTTCAACTCTAATTCTTCTGAACTCAAATACTTTCTTAACGATTAGGAGAGAGTGCGATTTTATTATTTTCTTAGTCAAGACGTCGATCTTGCTACTTTTCTTTTTCTTTCGCTTCGATAAGAGGCAGTTTTACAAGGCTTATACATAGAAGTCCTGTAAGTGTAATAGGACTCTCAGGCTAAATACCGAAATTTCATAGTATGGGATTTTAAGTATAGTGGAACGCTTGTGATGTAGAATTGTTACAAGTAGGATGTGTGGACGTAGACCTGTGGTCAAACCACGTTATATCGCTATATCATGCATGCTTACATGTTTGCTTTCTCTAACCCTATCTCCTTATTTTACAAATTTATTTTAAGTTCTAAATTTTCACACACAATCACCCTATTTAACCCTCCCCCACTAGGGTGATTCACAACCAGCCCTGAAAGATGAAATGGAGTTTCTTAAATCCAGGTCGTGAAAGATAATTAACAAGTTTAATTCTGATATAAGTGGGGCACAACATAAGTGATGCTGTTCATTTTTGGATAGAGTGTGGATGCACCAGGTGTGAGTTCGGACTCAATTTGTAAGAGGGGAAGGATTCGGTAGCGGACGGTGAGCTGTAGGCTCGCCTCGGCACTGGATGAGCGGCTCGGGTTGCCTCGCCTCGGGTACCTGCAGACGGTCTAGAAACACCGGGGTTTATCCCGGTGGCAGACCCTCCGACGATCTAGTTAGTCTCTGTGAGAGAGTAGCAATAACTAGGGTTTTGTGGAAGAAAGATTGATTACCTTTGAGGATGGGTGAGGGTCTGGTATTTATAGATAACCCAACCGGGTTTGGATCCGCCTGGGGGCCGGGTCTGGACCCGGAAGCCCGTGGGCCTGACGTGGCAAGAGGCCCAGGTGGTTTAGGGCACACGTGGTAGTGCCCAGAGCGGTTTAGGGCTGACATGGCAAGAGCCCCAAGTGACTTTGGAGCTGACATGGCAGATCGTAGGGGCCCTGTGTTTCTGGGAGGATCAGAGGGCCTAGGTTGCGCCAGGTCATCCCCCTTCCTTACCCGGCTGAGTGGAAGGCCCGTGGGACCGCCGAGGGTCGGAGACCAAGGGTCGTGACGGGCCGTCGGAATGGGGGGGGGGCAGTTTCGTGGTGGTGAACTTATGGCTCGGCACCGAGCCTGTGGTGGTCCGGGGCCGAGCCGGCTTGACTTGGAGTGAGAGCCATCCTGGGCCCCAGGCCATTTTTATCCTACCTCATAAGCCCCCCACTCCTGCGGGAATGCGAGAGTTGGCCATAGAGGAGTAGTTTCGGGTCGTGTTGGGCCTTCGAGAAGGCTACCCTGATGCGAGACCCTACCCCGAGCTGGCGAGGGTTTCACGGGTCGGCAAGGGCGATGGAGAACCGTTGGGCCTTCGTGAGAAGGCTACCCTGGTGCGGGGCTCTACCTCGAGCTGGCGAGGGTTTTACGGGTCGGCAAGGGCGATGGCGAACCATTGGGCCTTCATGAGAAGGCTGCCCTGGTGCGGGACTCTACCTCAAGCTGGCGAGGGTTTTACGGGTCGGCAAGGGCGATGGGGAACCGTTGGGCCTTCGTGAGAAGGCTACCCTAGTGCGGGACTCTACCTCGAGCTGGCGAGGGTTTTGCGGGTCGGCAAGGGCGATGGCGAACCATTGGGCCTTCGTAAGAAGGCTGCCCTGGTGCGGGACTCTACCTCGAGCTGGCGAGGGTTTTACGGGTCAGCAAGGGCGATGGCGAACCGTTGGGCCTTCGTAAGAAGGCTACCCGGTGCGGGACTCTACCTCGAGCTGGCGAGGGTTTTACGGGTCGGCAAGGGCGATGGCGAGCTGTTGGGCCTTCGTGAGAAGGCTACCCTGATGCGGGACCCTACCTCAAGCTGGCGAGGGTTTTATGGGTCGGCAGGGGCGATGGCGAACCGTTGGGGCTTCGTGAGAAGGCTAAGCTGACGCTGGCTGACTTCGTGGAGCATTAATGGCGCTCCGGGATTCATGCGGCGTTCCAACTTCCCGGGGTCATTAAATGGCTCCTCTAATAAATGCGCAGCGCTTAAGTTCCCCAGGCGTAGTGGCTGGTCCTTGGGGGGAGGCTATAAATACCCCGCCCCCCCTGTAGCTTTGATCACAGCAATGGTGGTTGATCGACCGCCAGAGGTGTCTGCCTTGGGCGGACGCCTGTTTCTTTGAAAAATTCTAACCCTGAGAGGGTCGGACGGGTGGTTATTCTTGCGTCGTGATCTTCTCCTGATTCTGACAGCCCTGGTGCGGCAGTCAGAGTCAGGGGAGATCACGGCGGGAGGGATGACCAATGAAGTTCGGCCCTGGGGGGTGGGTTGTTCTTGCGCCATGGTCTTCTCCTGATTCTGACGGCCCTGATGTGGTAGTCAGAGTCAGGGGAGATCACGGCGGGAGGGAGGCCCAATGAGGTTCAGACCCGGGGGGCAGGTTGCCTCGATCGGATGTGTCTCCTCCGATCTCTGTCTTCCTTCCGGGCTGACAGCTTCTGATGGTGGTCAGCCCGAAGGAGTTAGAGATGGGAGGCGGGCCGATCTGCTCTCTGACGGGGTCCCAGGCGATGGTGGCTTTTCTACCACCCTCGAACAGTTCGGGATTTCGGCTTCCGAGGTCGTAAGCCCCGAGTTGCTCGTGGGTGAGAGGGGAGCCGATTGAGTCCCGGGGTCCGGGGCACTCGCCGAGGGCAGGTGCCTTAACACTTTTAATCTAAATTTTTCCATACTTCCGGGGACAGATGCTGGGGTGTTTGGGTCCGATGCACTTCATTCGGACCGACCCTTGCGTCTGGTTCCAGGGTGACGTGGGTGACGTCAGCGGCGCACGTTCCAAGGTGACGTGGCGCGATTTTATAGGTGGCAGTTTCACGCCAATCGAGGAGCAGTTACGCGAAAAACGAGGAGTCACTTCTTCCTCTATAAATACCCCCACCTTTCCCCCATACTGCTCACTTCTATCTCGCTTCTTTCTCTAAGAAATTTCCAAACACTTCGGCGCTCGTCACTACTGTCTGCGGCACCAGGCTCATCCATTCGAAGCGACCAAAGGTTAGTCGATAAGTTTATTTAGTTAGGCATGTCTAGGGCTCAGTCTGGCTCTTCGGCGTCGACGTCTAGAGGGGAAGGGGCGCCTGCCACCGGGCTCTCAGACTCGATAACGTGGAGGAGGAGACGGTGTATGACGTGAAGCCCCTGCGCTCCCGAAAGCCGTACGTGGTGGAGAGTAGTGAATCTGAGGAGGGGAGTGACAGTTCGGACGAGGTCCAGATTCTGGAATCGGTTTCTGAAGAGGGGGCGGTCATGGCGAGGGTGAAGCCGACGAGGCTCGGACAGGAGGTACGGGGAAGAGATCCGTGGTCCGGGGAGTGGGTTCGTCCTCCACGCCGGCTGGTCTTGGGCGCTTATCCACTCCCTCGCCGGAGAGGGCCAAGAAGAAGAGGGTGCCAAGGAAGAAGGGGTCGAAGGCCGGTGGGCCGAGCCAGGCGCCCATCCTCCGGAATGTGGTGACAGGGTCGCCTGTACAGCCGAACCCATTCTGACGGTACCCCGACGACCTCTCCGATAAGGCGCTATATGGGGTTCAGCCGTCTTCGCCGAGCCGGAAGATGGTGAAGATGGACAAGCTTCCGACTATCTTGGAAGCTGGTGACTTGGAGGTTGCACAGTCGGTGTACCACATCGGGTCCGGTTACGAACTCATGTTGCCGAGCCCTAGCCTCCGCCCTATCGACCCCCTGTCTGCTTGGTACTGCGTCTTCCCTTTAGACGCCTTCGGCTCTGGACTGAGGCTGCCGGTCCATCCGTTCATTCGGAAAGTGCTAAACTGGGCGTCCCTGGCTCCGATGCAGTATGGGCCAAATTCGTGGAAGCAGATCATCTGTTTCGTGTTGCTGTGTGAGGAGCAGAAGGTGCCTCTTAGGTTGGGCGTGTTCCGGGCGACTCTGGGGATCAACTCGTCGGGGGAGTCGGAGGGGATATACTATGTTTCGCCCCGGAGTAAGGGGAAGGTGGTTCATGGCCATCCGGACTCCATCAAGGAGTGGAAACAAAAATATTTCGTGATCCGGAGCGAGGAGCCTTGGGATATTCCCACTCGTTGGAACCATTATAAACCGAGCTTCAAAGCACCGAGGCCGAAGGACCTGACGGCCGAGGAGTGGAAGTTTGTCGAGCACCTCCGTCTGTCGCACAGCATCAGCTGGCCGAAGGTGACGGAGGGTCACCTGGCGAGCGTTGGACTGAGCCCGGCCGTGCCCTGTATGTAGTTGTTTCTTTCTCTTAGTTTTACTGTTCTTTTGAGCTCATTGTCCTTAATGGGTCTTTTTACAGGTATGGATCCAGACTCAATCAAGGCTCGGAGGCTCGCTCTGAAGCAGAAGAAGGCCGAGGAGGGAGGAGAAGTGAAGAGGGGGAGGGGGCCGAGCCAGGTTGCATCCGAGGCAACGCTTGAGCCGAGGAGCAAGAGAACTCGCTCTGAGACGAGTAAGGAGGCGGCCGCTCAAGGGAGCTCAGCTCAGGCGAAGGCGTCCGACCGCAGCAAGGGAAGGGTCCCCTGGTCGGTGCCGGGGGAGAGGACACCGTAATGGAGGAGCTGCGGCGGCCGTAGGTGCCGGCCTGGTCGATACGGGTGGGGGACTGTCTGACCCGTGGGCCTCAGGCCGTCGAGGTGGCGAAGAAGCTAGCGACTCCCCGGGACCGCGAGGAGATGAACGCCGAGTCATTGGAGCAGGCGTACACGCGCCTTGCGCAGGCCAACGTGCTGGTAAGTCTGCCGACCCCACTTGCCTTGTGAATATGTTGTAAAGGAGGTTTTCTTAGTAGTGCTTGGTTACTGCAGGCCTGTGTGCAGGGGGCCCACGTGAAAGGTCTCTACGAGGCGGCCTTGGAACGGGAGCGAGTTCGGGCAGACAAGAGCTTGCAAGAAATGAAGGAGATGAAGATCGAGCTCGACGGCTCGCATAAGAGGGAGCAGCAGCTGAAGGTCGAGCTCGATGCCAGGGATTCCGAGTGGGCTAAGAGGGTCTCCGCCTTAAAAAAGAAGTTCGCACAGGAGAAGGAGGAACTGACGACGACGGGGCAGGACCTGGTGATCGCGGCCCAGGACGCGGTCTACGTGAGGGCCCTCAGCCATGTGAGGCACTTCTACCCGAACATCGACCTGACCGGTCTCGACTATGACATGGAGATCGAGGGGCAACCGAAGACCCCTGATGTTGATCCTCCCGTCGTGGGTTCTGCTGTCGATCCACCCGTGAACCTGGCTGATGCTGAGGTGATACCATAGACTGTTTGCCTCTTGTCTGTCTTTTTCTTTCTTTCAATTGTATTTGCCGACCGCGGATTGGCCACCGCATTTTTGTATGATGGATTTGATTTATAAAAAAGGATTTTTTGATTGACCAAGTCTTTTGTACTCGGATTTTTCTGGACCCCCTTTTGCCGATGCGTTTTGAGCCGTGGTTGGTTCTTTTTTAGGTAACGGCCCTCCTTCCCGAGGCGGACCCTCATCGCTCCGACGTGGCGTGGCTCCGGAGTAAAATCAAGGTTCTGGAGGCCACGTTGGTCCGTTATCGCAAGGGGGCTCGCGACCAGGATGCTGCCTTCAACTATTATCGAGAGAAGTCCAAGGCTCTAAGTGCCGAGGCGAACCGGCTGAAGAAGGCCATGGTAGATTGGGACCTCGGAAGTGCCGGTCTCGGGTTCACCATGTCAAGCGCGTCGGTGCAGAGGCCCTCGTCCGAGAGGCTTCTTCGCGACATCATTGTGGAGAAGGAAATGGAGATACACCGGTATAAGACAATGCTAGGTGTGTCCGGAACGAGGATGGTATCCTCCTCAGGAGACCGGCGAGCGGAGGGGGTTCCTTCGGCACTACTGTAGCTGGAGCGCGTCCGACCGGTTGATGCCCAGAGCTCCGTTGCCGGTGTGTCGACCGTGGCCAACTCTAAGGACCATCGTGACGAGGAGAGAGGTCTAAGTCGTTCGGTTGGAGTGGGATTGCCATTCCTCGAACCCGAGGGGCCCTAAGAGTGAATTCCTCCTTTGTGAGATGAGTGGAGTGGTCCTGTAACAGTCTCTATTTGTTTTCCAGAACTTAATAAGGGAGTATGAATAAGGAGTTTCTTTTCATTTGTTGCTCCGGCCAATAGCCTATTGATTGGTGGAGGTGAGGTTCGGCCCTGCCGACCCGTGGGGGGATCGGTACCGGGCGTGGTATTATGGGTGCCGAGAGGCGTTATGGCGACTCCCTGGCCTGAAACCAATTCGGACCTACCGATACGTTGGGGACGATACCGGAGTGAGGACTCGGGTGCCGATCCCATAGTCCGGTGTTAGGTCGGACCTGCCGAGGCGTTTGGAGTTGATAAAAAGGGATCTTTTCATATATGGTAGAGAGGGGCACCAAAATGGCCCTTTACACATGAAAGCTTACAAAAACATTATTTACATTAGCCAAGCCGGGACTTATGACCGTTCTTCTAGGAACTTCATAAGGTGCTCTGCGTTCCAGGGTCGCTTGATCGCTCGACCCTCCATGTCCACCAGCCGATAAGTGCCGGGCCGTATGGCCTCGGCTACCCTGTATGGGCCCTCCCAGTTGGGGGCCAGCTTCCTCTTCTTGGTGGGATCGGAGACGGACAATTTGCACAACACGAGGTCCCCGGCCTTGATGTCTGTTGGGCGGACCTTCTTGTTGTAAAACCTCTTAATCCGCTGTTGATAGATGTTTCTTCGGACGGATGACTTTTTCCTGACCTCGGCGACGAGGTCCAGGTTGGCCCTTAGGCCGGATGAGTTGTTGGCTTCGTCGAAGGCCATGATCCGGGGGGAGGGCAAACCGATTTCTACGGGATCACTGCCTCGGTCCCGTAGGTTAAACTGAAGGGTGTCTCTCCCGTGGGGATCCTTTTGGTGGTTCGGTGCGCCCACAGCACGCTGGGCAGCTCTTTTACCCACAGCCCCTTAGGGGAACTGTCGAGGCGCTTCTTGAGGCCGTCGAGGATTTGCCTGTTCGTGTTTTCTGCCTGGCCGTTGGACTGAGGGTGGCATATAGCGGAGAAGCGTTGCTGGGTGCCGATGTCTTTGCAGAACTTTCGGAAGTTTTGGTTTGCGAACTGGGTTCCGTTGTCTGTAACGAGGACCTGAGGGATCCCGAATCGACAAACAATATTCTTCCAGAAGAACTGCTGTGTTTGGAGCTCGGTGATGCTGGACAGTGGCTCAGCCTCGAGCCACTTTGTGAAGTAGTCGATGGCGACTATCAAGAATTTCCTTTGCCCTGTTACTACGGGGAAGGGGCCCACAAGGTCCATGCCCCACATGGCAAACGGCGTAGGACTAGCCAGGGATCAGAGATTGGCTTGAGGAAGCCTTTTGATAGGGGAGAACCTCTGGCAGGGGCCGCACCTCTTAACCAGGTCTTGTGAGTCTTGGAGCATGGTGGGCCAGTAGTAGCCCTGATTCAGGGCTTTTCGAGCGAGGGACCTGCTTCCCATATGGCATCCGCCGATCCCTTCATGAAGTTCCCTCAGCACGTAGCTGGCTTCGTCATTGGTGAGACAGCAGAGGTATGGCTTACCATCGGTCAGTGTGTATGAGCATTTGAAGAGGATGTCGTCTATCATGACGAACCTTTCAGCTCGGATCCTGACCCGTCTTGCCTCGGCCCGGTCTTCGGGGAGCTCGACTTGGACTAGGAATCTTCGAATGGGGGTGGTCCAGTCGTCCGGATTGATACTGCCTTGTACGCACATTGCCTCCTGGTCTTGGTCATTGATACTTGGCTTTAAAAGGATTTCGATGAGTACCGTTTGGTCGAGGCCCTTGAAGGAGGAGGAGGCGAGTTTCGACAAGGCGTCTGCTTGGGCGTTATGCTCTCTGGGGACCCTAACAACTGTGGAGCAGCAGAAGGATGCTAGGAGCCGTCGGACCACGGCCAAGTATCGTACCATCCGGTCGTCATGAGCCTCGTATTCTCCGGTGATCTGGTTGACCACGAGCTGAGAATCGCTGAAGGCTCGGATCTGCTTGGCTCCGGCTCGGTGTGCTAGGGTCAGTCCGGCAATCATGGCCTCGTATTCCGCCTCATTGTTAGAGGCCGGGAAGTTAAGGCGGAAGGAGTATTGAAGGAGGAATTGGTCGGGACCTCGGAGGATGATTCCGGCACCACTCCCGATTTCGCAGGAGGATCCGTCGACATAGACTTCCCAGATCGGGTCCGACTCTTTGATGCTCAGCTGCTCAGAAGCTGTGCACTCAGTGATGAACTCAGCGAGGGCCTGGCCTTTGATCACCGTCCTCGGCTGATAGCTGATGTCGTATTGGCTGAGCTCTATTGACCACTTGACCAAGCGGCCAGAGTTCTCTGGCTTGTGGAGGACGGTTTTCAAAGGCTGGTCAGTTAGAACTTGGACGGAGTGAGCTTGGAAGTAAGGACGGAGTTTTTGGGCCGCCATGACCAGAGCATAGGCCATCTTTTCGATGGTTGCGTACCTCGTCTCGGCGGGGAGTAGGACCTTACTCACATAATAGAGCGGCTTCTGAACCCCGTCCTCTTCTCGGACGAGGACGGCGCCGAGGGCGCTGTCCGAGGCGGAGAGGTAGAGCCACAGGGGTTCGCCCGACTCGGGTTTGCTGAGGAGAGGAGGGTTGGCGAGGTATTGCTTCAGTTGCTCGAAGGCTTCTTGTTGAGGGGCACCCCATTCGAAGCCCCCTTTGCCGCGCAGAGCCTTGAAGAAGGGGAGAGATTTCTCCCCCGATTTGGAGAGGAAGCGACCGATGGCCGCCAACCAGCCCGTGAGTCTCTGCACCTCCTTGACGTTCCGGGGTGGGGCCATGTCTATTATGGCCTGAATCTTGTCTGGGTTCGCCTCGATGCCGTGCTGGCAGATGACGAACCCCAGAAACTTTCTGGAGGAGACCCCGAATGCGCACTTGGCCGGGTTGAGCCTCATGTTATGGCGCCGGAGGATTCTGAAGGCTTCCTCGAGGTCAGTGACGTGGTTCGGCCCGATCCGGCTTTTGACGAACATGTCGTCGACATAGACCTCCATGTTGCGGCCGATTAGGTCTTTGAAGATTCGGTTCACGAGTCGTTGATAGGTGGCTCCGGCATTTTTCAGCCCGAAGGGCATAACGCGATAGCAAAAAAGACCCTGGTCGGTGACGAACGAGATCTTCACAATGTCAGGCGGGAACATCTGGATTTGATTATACCCTGCGAATGCGTCCATGAAGGACAGCAGCTCGTGTCCTGAGGTCGCGTCGATCAGGGCATCGATGCTGGGGAGGGGGAAAGGATCTTTAGGGCATGCTTTGTTTAGATCCGTGAAATCTATACAGATCCGCCATCCCCCGGTCGCCTTTTTAACCATGACGATGTTGGCCAACCACTCGGGGTAGCTGACCTCCTAAATGAACTGAGCGGACAAGAGTTTGTCCACCTCTTCTTTCACAGCTTGCTGCCTCTTCGGGGCAAACTTGTGCCTCTTCTGAGCGACCGGCTTGGATCCCGGGGTGACGCTTAGCCTGTGCATGATCAGGTCTTCGGAAATCCCGGGCATGTCGGAGGGCTTCCAGGCGAAGAGATCGACATTGCGACGGATGCAGTCAACTATGTCCGCCCTCAGACCTTCGGAGAGCGAGCGGCTCACTCGGAACCACTTCGATTCGTCTGCGGCCCCGAACGGGACCTCTTCCAGCTCGTCGGCTGGCTCTGGAGTGGAACCGCTGCCCTCGGACCCGAGCTCGACGGCGTCGAGGGGGAAGACACCACCTCCGATGGCGGTCATGTAGCAGGACCGCGCCGCCTCTTGGTTGCCTCGGACGACACCGACCCCTTGTTGGGTGGGGAATTTTAGCTTCAAGTGATAGACCGACGGTACCGCCTGAAGGGAGCACAGCCCCGGTCGGCCAAGTATGGCGTTGTTCGCCGCCTTGACGTTCACCACCATGAAGTCCATAGACTCGGTCCGCTGAATAGGAACCGAGCATGCGGTGACGTCGAGGGTCACGATCCCCTCTATGACGATAGGGATGCCAGAGAACACGTGCAAGGTGTATCCGGCCGGTTTAAGCTTGCCTCTGGGCAGTTTGAGATTCTCGAAGGCTTCGAGAAAGAGGATCTTTACTGAGCTGCCGTTGTCGACGAGGATCTGGCGTACTTCACAATTAGCCATGTGGAGGCTAATGACGAGGGTGTCGCAATGGGGGAGGCGGACGCCCTTGAGGTCCTCTCCGGAGAAGGAGACGGGTACCATTTGCAACCGAGGTGAGGGGAGATCTTGGACAGCGTTTACCTCGCGGACGAAGGCTTTCCGAGAGGTATTCGACTCTCCCCCCATCGGTCTCCCGTGGACACAATGCAGGATTGCCGGGGTTCCGGTTCCCTCGGGGTCGGGATCCCGACCCTGAATGAAGTTTGGAGTAAGGTTCAGAGGCGAAGGCCTCCGGTTCCTGGTATCTCGCCGATCCCGTTGGTTCTCTCTCGTGAACTCCCGGAGGTACCCCCGTGAAATGAGGGCCTCGATTTCGTCTTTCAGGGCCCGACACTGGTCGGTTTCGTGCCCATGGTCCCTGTGGAAACGGCAGTAGAAGCGTTGGTCTCGCTTCTTGTTGTTGCTTGGTTGGGGAAGGAGTCGGACAAGGCCTTTGTCCTCGATCTCCAAGAGGATGGCAGACACGTTCTGTGTCAGCGGGGTGTACCTTTCGAAGCGAGGGACCGGAGGTACCCTCTTCGCGCCGATCCCTTCCTTTGCTGCCTTCCTAGCGGGTTCGATCTCATCGACCCTGCTCTTGCCTTTTCCCACGACTTCTTTGCTGCTCTCTGGGTTTAGAGCTTCTTCAGCTCGTATGTATTTCTCGACTCGATTGAGAAGGTCGGGAAAGTTCAGAGGTGGTTTCTTCGCCAGGGATACCTGCAGCTGGTTGTGGCAGACATTGTGCCGGAAGGCGGTCGAGGCAACCCCGGCGTCGAGGGCAGAGACGGATCTTACCTCGGTCGTGAATCTTTTGACGAAGTCACGGAGTGACTCCCCCTCCCTCTGGCGGAGGTCGAGCAGGGAGGCGCTCGTCTTCTCGGCTTTCCGGCTAGTGACGAAGTGGCCCAAGAAGTTGGCTTCCAGCTGATCGAACGAAAAGATTGAGCCTAGGGAGAGTTTGGAGAACCATTCCTTGGCCGGGCCCCGGAGGGTAGCCGGGAAGGCTCGGCACAGCAGGGGATCCGAAGCGCTGTGAATCATCATGAGGGTCTTGAAGCCCTCTATGTGATCAGCTGGATCACCTTCGCCGTTGTAAGTCTCGAATTGCAGAGACCGGAAGTTCCGGGGGATCTTCGCTTCTAAAATGTTGACGGAGAATGGCGGCCGGGAGGGCGCTCGGCCTAGGACGGGGTTTGGATTCTCATCGCAGATGCGCTCGAGCGATTCTCCATCTCAATGAGGTGACGGAGTACCTGGTCTGCGCGATCCGGTGGAGGAGGCGGCACGTGAGTGTAGCTCCTTCCTTTGCTCATTTGATGGGGCCGGTCGAGCGTTGCGAACCTTGGCACTCCGTGAAGCGCCTCCATGATTTCCTCCCGAAAGCTTCGGAACTCGGCCCTTGTGACCGCGCCGTGGTCGGAAGGGTCGGGTCGGGGCGTAGGAATTCGGCTGATGCGGCTAAGTACCGACGGCCTGGAATGGTTCGGGGCCGAGTTGGAAGCGGTCCCTCCCCTGGCCTGACTAGCCCTTCGGTTCATAATGACCCGACGAAGGTCGGGTTGCTCGACGTGAGGTTTGCCTTGCTGGGGTCCGGGGTTCGCCGCCAGATTATTTGACCCTTGCGCTCCCGTGAGGGCGTCCTGGTTAGGAGGCCCATTATGGCGGGCGGAAGAAGCCGACCTCCGGGCTCTGAGAGGCATGGAAGAGTGGACCGGAGGGAGAGTGTCGGTGGCGAGGCTCGGACTGTCGTCCTTACCGGATAAATAAAGTTTCCCACAGACGGCGCCAACCTAATGCTGTTCGTTTTTGGATAGAGTGTGGATGCACCAGGTGTGAGTTCAGACTCAATTTGTAAGAGGGGAAGGATTCGGTAGCGGACGGTGCGCTATAGGCTCGCCTCGGCACTGGATAAGCGGCTCGGGTTGCCTCGCCTCGGGTACCTGCAGACGGTCTAGAAACACCAGGGTTTATCCCGGTGGCAGACCCTCCGACGATCTAGTTAGTCTCTGTGAGAGAGTAGCAGTAACTAGGGTTTTGTGGAAGAAAGATTGATTACCTTTGAGGATGGGTAAGGGTCTGGTATTTATAGATAACCCAACCGGGTTTGGATCTGCCTGGGGGCCGGGTCTGGACCCGGAAGCCCGTGGGCCTGACGTGGCAAGAGACCCAGGTGGTTTAGGACACACGTGGCAGTGCCCAGAGCGGTTTAGGGCTGACATGGCAAGAGCTCCAAGTGGCTTTGGAGCTGACATGGCAGATCATAGGGGCCCTGTGTTTCTGGGAGGATCAGAGGGCCTAGGTTGCGCCAGGTCATCCCCCTTCCTTACCCGGCTGAGTGGAAGGCCCGTGGGACCGCCGAGGGTCGGAGACCGAGGGTCGTGACGGGCCGTCGGAACCGGGGGGGGGGGGGGGGGGGGGGGGGGGGGGGGGGGGTTTCGTGGTGGTGAACTTATGGCTCGGCACCGAGCCTGTGGTGGTCCGAGGCCGAGCCGGCTTGACTGAGAGCGAGAGCCATCCTGGGCCCCAGGCCAATTTTATCCTACCTCAATAAGGAATAACCCTAATCCTAGGAACCAGGCCTGGTCATCCCAGTCGACATTCTAGCTAAGTTTATCCATCGACACCACCTGGTTTGATTCATTGTCACACCTACAAAACTTTTCCCGGGGGTTGTACTTCCTAATTCATTTTCTCAGTGATCGTCTTATTATTTTGAAATTATGTTATCCATATCTTGTTTCCGTTCATATGAGCAAGGAACAATATTTTGAATTCATAAACAATGCCCTTCATTTCTTTTAAAAAATAATAATAATAAAGAAAAATAAAATTATAGGTGGCCAACAAGGGATTCCACATAGGGGGTTCCCCTTTCATTTTCTTTGCTTGAAAATAGATCATGCATTGTCCTCGTAAACCTTTTGAAGGATTAGTGGAAATAACACATTGTTAGCTAGTCTCCCACTTTCAGAAGTGGAGCCTCCCTTTAGGACTTATTTCTAACGACTAAATGATGGCCGACCAAACCACACCTCTTCTTTCATTTAGGGCCCTTCTGTTTTAATGAGCTGAAGCTGTCTCAATCTCTTTCCGAACCATTGGAGAAAAAGGAGGACGAGAACGTCGAGAAGAGATAAAAAAAGTGGTCCGGGCCTTACGTACCCTAAAGTGGCAGAATGAAAGATTTCATGCCACTTGATTTGGTGAAGAAGGGCCGGAGTGTTAAGGCTGTTAGGCCACTGTTCAAAATCAAACCATCACTCATTAGTACAACGTGACTGTTCCATACGCTCTTCAAATTCTATTTAAGATTACTTGCTGTCCTTCATCAAGACCATGGATATGAGCAATACGATCGCCAACTACATAGAAGTATATATGGTACTGTACAAGTGTAGATGATCTGGAAAAAAAAAGCCGGAAATGGCCATGTGTTTCATCAAGAGAAAGAAGATAATGAAACAAACAGTTCAGAGAAACCTAGTTAGAGCCAAATGTTGACATGTTATGTTGGTGGAAAAAAAAAAAAAAAAACTTGGCAAACTGCAAATGAATCCTTTTTTTCTTTCTTTCTTCAAGCTCTAGTATTCAAGTAAAGAAGAGTTTAGTTTGCTTACATGTGACAAGAAGTTAGTAAGAACTGTATGGATACATCTACGGAGAAAGTTATCTGATTGTGTGAACTATGAAGATCAAGCACACATCATGCAAGAACCACAAGCAAAACTCTAACAAAGCCAAGTCTTTTCCACGTCGTTGAAAGGTTGTCGATGTCACAATGTCCATTCATGTTCAGAGGCATAGTTTTCACTTTTCACCTAAAAAGCCTCATGAACTTCGATATGCATTGACAGGTCTACCCGTAAGTGTTTACGGGTTATATTTCTTGACATGATTAAACTATTTCAAAGCCTAAAATTGCATAGGAAATTAGATGAAGTTCCAAATACAGAACCTGAAATTAGTAGATGAATGAATGAAGCTAAGAAAGAAAATATATTATTAGGAAAGCCTAAAAGAAGTATTATAAGATCCACTTCAAATATGATAAAAAAAAGATCCACAATAAATAATACTACCTAGTCATGCACATGGGCTACACCTAAAGGACAAACAGGATAAATTGATCAATTTTATTTATCAGATTGTTTGATAGTGTTCAACTAAAAAGACATATATAATCAGCTTATCTTTGATAGTACGTTAATGTAGGATGTGTTGTTAGTGGGAGATACAAATTAGTGATGCATAAAGCTATGAAATCATATGGTTTCACACTAATCAAGGAACATGTAGGCACATGGCAGTCACTAGTTAGAACGTCCTAATAACTATGAATATGACTATTCACAAAAAGAAAAATTAACTATGGGTTATGAAACATTAATTACCAGAAGATATACTCTAGATTTCCATTCAATCAATTAATAATACAAGAGAATATTTTCAAGTTCACATTAGAAATGAGCCCGTAGAAGGTTCAAGATTTAGTCCATCAGACAACTAGACACAGAAAGATTTATTCCTTTTATCAATGAAACAATGTAAATTTATGCATGTCATATTTCTATATAAGAAAATTATACTGTTACGATATACTCCATTTAGCAAGTAATAATGGCATTAACATTCATTTTCACTTTCTTTTGCTAGAGTTCTATATTTTTTGCTAGACTAGTTTTCACTTCAATTTATGAGTATGGGTTAATTATCTCTCCCCATTTCTCTCTTTGTGCCAACCGTTTACATCTTACATCTTTCTAAGAGCAACAACAACAAGAAATAAGAACACAACTTGCAAAAAAATTCCAAAGAGTAGAACCTTTAATGTCTTGTCTTGGTTCGACGTGGATGCTACTAATGGAATGAAGAGTTTCCAAGGAGTCAAGGACCCCCCTACACTGCACCATTTTTGGTCGACATGCATGTTCATGGTTAAGTGGGCCTTGGTGTGTGACATTGTCTCCCCCTCCTCCGCATGCCATGATCCCCTTTGGTTAATTAGCTACTTGTACTTGTATGCTTACAAGCTCTAACATGTACATGTCAATCACACTTCGATTTATTTACACGTATATTGTGCATGCTTTTCAATTCTGCTAATTTCGAAATCATGTGAAAGCACATCTGGTGTCTACTAAGTAGTAAGTAAATTTTACTGTCCTTGAGTTGTATTGATTATCTTCTACTATTAAGGTTATTTTCTCTCCATCTCTTCATGTACTTATGCTATTACACCCACTACAAATCCTGAAGAATCTGTTACACTGATTACTTCATTTCCTATTGAGATTGGTCGAAGTGGATGGAGAGTACGTATGAGGCTATGACATAATGAAGATCAACACTATGGCACTTCTTACCTACTATATCAATCTACATACAATTTTTTACTTAATTTTTATACCTACACCAAAACCTCCTAATTAAATATATAATCCTTTGTCTAATTATGGACTGCCATGTTGATTAAGTAGGAGATCTGTCAGCTGATCATAATTAGAATATCTTGCAAACACCATAAAATTGTGAGTCACTCCGAAACCTCGAAAGGGAGTTAAGATTTTATTGTGCTAGAAAACCTAGAGATGATATTAGTTATAGTAATTTTATATTAAAATGAATTAATAATTATATAAGAAAAAAATTATTTGACAATGAAAGAGACCTCTTAATTTCAGCCAAGAATCAAGGGGGAAAAAACTATTTAATTGTTAAGGGGAAAAGTCACCGTTTTAGAAAGTGATAGAATAAAAGCTAATTAGATTAAAAACAATATAAAGCAAAAGTCAATCGCGATCACTCCACATCTAATAATCTAATAGTGTGATACAACTAGAAGCTCTCAGTTCTTTGATTCAAATGGATAAATTAGTGTTAATAAAGTGAGTCAACACACTAAGGAATTTTTTTTTATACCACTTTCCGAAACTATTTGCACTTATAGGACAGTTGCCAAAGTATTTATGCTCGTAGACACACCAACTAAACTCGTCGTTTCCAACGGCGAGTTTAGTTGTTTCATGCTCGCCGTTGGGACTGGCGAGTTTAGTTCTAATTTTATTAGACACTTGTTATTCCCAATGACGAATTTAGTTTAAAAAAATTCAAAATCACTCGTCTTTCCCAATAGCGAGGATCTTTGTAGTAGACTCGCTGATGGGAACAGTGACTGTGAAGTTTTTCACATTTACTAGAGAGTGAAAACTCTCTGTTGGACTTGGTGAAATTTCAAAATGAACTCCACAGAATAGCTCGTTATTCCCAAGAGCGACGACAAATATACTAACTTGCCATTCTGAATAGCGAGTCTACTGGATCCCTAGCTTCTAATTCAACTCTTCTCTCATATCTCTCTCTCACAATCTCTCTACCCATTCCTCTCTTCGATGTTACATCAACCCAAAACCCTAGCTTCCTTCTTCTTGACATTCATAGAGGTGTGGTGAATTGTTCCATAGTTTCTGTAGCACGCCCATTCTTCTCTCCTTCTCGGAATCAAGACTATCATCTTCATAAAGGTATTGTTTCTATTTTTCAAATTGTAAAATATGAAACATAAATTATTTTTCTATTGCTTCAAATTGTACTGTTATGATTGAGAAATCTAAAATTAGTTAATTATAGTTAAAAATTATGTGTTATCTATGTTGGTTGTGGTGACATTTTGGATGCCCACATAGTGTTCTACGAAATGTCCAAATGAGGGTGGACTAATGATCGTCATAACAATATAGTAATTAATTTGTTCATTTACGCGTATGTATGGAATACAAAATTCCTATTTGGTGTTATTACGATGGAGAAAGCTTTCGTGACCCGAAAGTGGGATATAGTTATAGAGGTGCTGAACCAGAAGTAATTTGGGATGATTGTAACATTAGAAAACATGAACTAGTGAATAAGATATATGAAATTTCTAGCTGGGATCAAGCTGAATGGATTATTAAAATCCAACGTCAACACTCTGCGTCAAAAGGTGAAAAGCAATATTTCATGGCGGTTCCCATAAACGACGATGATGCTCTTGCTGCAGTGTTTAGACGGTCACTAGGTCCAAACTCTAATTGGACGATTGTCGAGCTATACCTCGAGAAATCACGATGTCAATTCGTCAGTGCAATGTTCTTCGTACTCCAAGCATAGTAGGTGAAGTCCCGACTCAAGAATCGAGGAACATTCCCATTGGCTTGATGAATACCCGTGAAGATTTAAGGAACATCGAAGATACATCCTCAAACCCAACTGTACCAAATTATACGGAAGATGAGTTGTCTGGTCCTTCTCAATTCATATGTGGTTTGGTTAACAATGAAAATATGGGATAATGAATTCAATCGTGCATGTATGAACAACGATTTATTAGATGTCAATAAGGAAGAAGAAGGTGATGTAGATGAGACGGGTGAAGAACATGAAGAAGATGAAGAAGATGAAGAAGCAAATGTAGCTGATGTTTATGGTGGAACACAAAGCAATTGTGAAGATAACGTCTAGCCCACTGAAGGGCGAGTTCACTCCTCTCTCAACAAGGGTTTCTTGCACATTCAATAGAGTTTGAAACGGTTGACTGAGTTAATAATGTGGTTGTCCATCAACTTGAAGGCCAATCAATTCCCGATGCCCGCGAAGATGATTTATACATTGGGCAAAGGTTTGTAACAAAAGAAGATGCCCAATATGCGGTGAAAATATTTTCAATAAATCAACACCACGAATTCATAATAGTGAAATCGTCGACAACCGTCTACAATGTCAAATGTAAAATGACACCAAAGCTATACACAAAAGAGGAAAGGGCACTCAATCCAGAACTTGGGAGATTTAGAAGCACATGTTGTGCTTAGAGATTTTGTGCCGTTGTTCTAAAAGGGGAAACATACTTTATTGTGAAGATGATAGATGAGCCACATACATGTGTTCTTTGGAGTTGTCTTCTTACGATGTCGGTGCATGACAACTTTACGCTTCTTTGGAGTTTGGTTTATTTGTGTTATTTGGGATACGAGAAGCTCATCGTCATGAGGTACTCTTTGCCGTTCGGAACCTTGCCCCTCATCTTGTGGTTGAGTCTCTTCTTCGGGTTGTGTTGGCGCGGTGGGAGGTGGTACACGCCCACGTTGACTTAACAAACAGTATTGTTCCATAAATGCATCGAATGCGGGGCCATCACCAACTGCATCAACAGATCGTCTACACAGTGCTAGAATCTCGTGTGTGAACTCTTTCATAGCATCAGTCACATCGGATGCGGTATTTGACAAACGTCGAGCAGCACTTCTTGCAATCTCCCATGCGTTCTCCGTCTATAAATTAGATGGTGCAATATATGAACAAAACAAAAAAAAGTTATAAGATTTGTTCCGAACTTGTGATACGAATGTACAAACAATCATATAATTATTAAACTTTCTTAACATGGTTGCCAAAGTGTTCGCCTTTTGTTGGAACATCGGTTGTTAGGATGAGTGGCCGGAAGATGGTTCCCGATCTCGTGTTGGTATCGGAAGTATCACTCTGGCGGGTGGATTGATAGGAGGTGCGATTACCAACCATGTGATCCAAGTATATCACGCCATGTACGCGTCATGCATCCATCATACGGAAGAATTCCACCAATGATCATTTCGTTTCGGCGCTCATTCCAAGAGTTGACAAAACTACAGTGATATCCGGCCCAGTCGATATTGGGTAAATGACCCATCCCTGTGACACCATGCAAGGTATTGTCATACGTTCGTGCGGCAGGTATATCTTATTGTAGACCGAATTGTCGAAGTACTCGATCTACATGAGGATACTCTACGATGGAGAAGTGGATGAGAGGTGCAGTCGTCAATCATTGATGGCTATGTTCTGTGCAACATAGCGACAACTTCTCCAATCTCTCGTCGGTGTAAGGTTTCCACACTACGCATTCCGTCCCGCAACTAATTGAGCTCATATCAATCATATGTGAGGGGTCCACGGGGGAATCACGATGTGTGTGGTCGCCAGCCTAATAAAAACCAATAGGAGCCAACTTATCGACTCCAAACACCCCCAAACTCCACACCGGGTGTTGGACTCTTACGCACGACCGACCAATGTGGAATCACTCCTAGCTCCATATTTGTAGTATCAACATCGCCTATGTCACCTGCTCATTGCTCAACGAAGTATGACAAAACTTTCTGTAAAGGACGGACAAAGGAGCACTACCCGAACTAAACTGGTCGGCGAGTCTAATGTCAGCGACCAATTGCAAATACATCAACGGTATTTATTTGCCCATTGAGTTAAGAAATATCACACGTCCAAAGAGTGTCATAAGATAGACTCAGGTGTAGCACTCTACTTGATACTTAGTCGACTCCTGATTCAAGTAGTTATCGAATAACTTCATTAGCCATGAAAATTTAAGAAATGTACCAATAAAAGCCTTTTTAGTCTGATCCTGACCGAGGCATTCTCGGACAAGATGAATCTTATCGGCGCCCCAACTTCCGGTCACGGCTACATCATCTATCTGAAGTCCAGTAATTATTGCAATATCTTGTAAAGTCACCGTTATCTCTCCATACGGTAGGTAAAATGAATGAGTCTCCGACCGCCATCTCTCGACTAGAGCTGTTAGAAGACCCCGATTCAACTTCACTGACCCCATTAGTGCAACTCCATAGAATCCCGCCTCCACCAAGTATGGGATAATGCGATCATGTAGAGGCAACATTTTGTATTTTCGGAATGTCAAGTCCTTCGACTCACCTTTCCATACAAAATTCGATTTGTTAGAGGGTTGCATCCTAAGAGGTGATGGGTCTATTGGACCGAGACCCCTAGGTGCATCTGCATGTGTATGTGGTGTTTGGGGGACATCGATAGGGTTGTCAGTGACATCCTGCAATGGAAGAAATTAATTTTAATGTTAATTGATACTGCTTGGACGAAAGAGATATATACCATGAAATTATAAAAAACAACGGTTACCACTGCAGGAGCTTTCTCCCGCTCGGATGCAGTAGGAGGACAGCATCCAGAACGGCTAGGTCGTGTCATTATGAGCCTACAAAAAAATAAGAGATAAAATTAACTACATTGCATTTCTCTATCTTATGCCTTTTAACAATTCTTAGGTACAACTAATACATATGAATGCAATTGATCACAAATAAGTCACCACTAACAAAGGTGGGGTCACCTACATTCAAAAGTCACCACTTATGCATTACATCGAACACCGAATGTGCAACGAAGAATTCGATCACTTACGCAATTCATCGAACACTTTATGTGCATAACTTAAACCCGACATTAACTTCAAACCAAACACAACCCCTCTTCAATTCCTAACCTTAACCCTAACCCTACATTTAATTTAAAGTTAAAGCATAATCCTAATCTTAACCCTAGCCATATCCAAATACATTGTACGAGTCAAGTAAAAACATACCTTAATGTTGTCACTTGTGATAAAAAAACGAATGTAGTGGCTAGAGATTTGTTGAAGAATGTTAGAGATTCCGCCAAGTGAACTTGTCAACCAACGATTGAGATAGAAGATGAAGATGAGAGCTAGGGTTTTGGTTGGATGATGAAGGAGATGAATAAGGGTTAGAAAGTGACTTGGTGAAAAGATAGAAGTTAATTAATTCAGGTGAATAAAGTGGTGGCACAGTAAACTCGCTTCCCAGCAAGTTTATCTCTTTCCCCCTTGCTGTTGGGAACGGCAAGTGATTTTAAATTTTTTTTAACTAAACTCGTCGTTGGAAACAACGAGTGTCTAATAAAATTAGAACTAGACTTGTCGTGTCCCGACGGTGAGCATGAAACAACAAAACTCATCGTTGGGAATGACGAATTTAATTGTTGAGTCCACGAGTGCAAATAGTTTCAAAAAATGGCATTAAGAAAGTTCGGCCCTAAGCCTAACTGTAGATTAAATATAAATTAATTGAGATTTTCATATATAAACTAGATTCATGCTACCTATATTGTGCAAGGTGGAATTAGTGATTTTAGTTATAATCATAGTAACAAAGTTCGCGAATAATTCACGAATTTGAAGAATTATTCGCGAAGAATTCATCTGCCGAATGAATTCACTATTTAATTACCAATTTATGTTTAAATCACACAATTCACTAATTATTCGCGAGTAATATGCGAATTAAAAGAATTAATTGCTAAGTTTGTTACTATTTTTCATATTTATGAATTTAAATATATAATTACATAGGTGATGGGTACTGAGATGCATTAAATTTTATATTGATTTCTTCCCGAATTTTTGCCGAGTTTTTTCTGAATTTATCGCATTTTTTCCGAATTCCGAATATTAAATCTTGACGAATTATTCCCGAACCCCGACTTTATGCTTATGGTTAGAACAAGTGGATGTGGTGTACCAATTTGTAGCCAAATATCGCAAACAACTTCCTTAGTATATATATGCATCGATCAAATTTCTTTAAACATTACGGAAAGCATGATGCTTAAGGATATGATTTTGTTCAAAGTAATTTATTCTAGAGTACCGTACAATTAATCATACTAGTAATCTGCATGTGCGATGCACATTTAATATTTTTTTAAAATTAAATACTAAGACGTAATCTGGCCTCGAACCTGAGACCTCCCTTTATTCATCACATACTCTTTAAAATTATCCCTAATGGTACCAACTTTTATTTTATATGAATGATATTATTATAAATATGTTGTGAATAAATTTGTATTTTGAGGATATTATGTTAAGTAACAGCAGTTGAGTAAATAAATGGTTAATATATTCACACTTAAAAATGAATGTTTAAGATTAAATGGTTGTTTGTCTACAAATTACAGTTTTCCTACAGATTCCAGAACTCCAACTCTTATATTATAGTATTAGATATTTTCAATATTGTTCTAATATGAACAACTTATTAGTTAACTTTATACTTTATGCTTAGTCATAAACGAAAGAATTAGGCATGCAAGAAATGGATACACAAGTTAAGAATGTGAACAAGTTGCTTGCCGAGGAAGATTAGTTTTGAGTCTGAAAAGGATTTTGACTCCTCTGCAGTTGTTCCTTATCCATTTAAGAACCCAACTACTTTTTCCACTGCTTATGGTGACTCTCTTGGCACTCTTCAGCATCCTAATATTGCTAATCTGTTTAAGCATCGAACAGTTTATACGAAACTTGTTTCCTTTCCTCGGTTGGGTACTTATCAGGCCTGTCCCCATTCTAAAGTTGTGGTGCCTACGTTGAATATGAGTCTGGATAAGACAACTGTTTTGTTTAAATCCTTTCCGGCCAAACATCTCTCCTTTCTTATCTATCCCCTCTTAAAGCCCAAGCTTTATGCATGCTTGGCGAGGAAGATTAGTTTTGAGTCTGAAAATGATTTTGACTCCTTTGTAGTTGTTCCTTATCCAGTTATGAACCCCACTACTTCTTCCACTGCTCATGGTGTTGCTCTTGCTACTCCTTAGTATCCTAATTTTGCTAATCTGTTTAAGGATCGCTCGATTTTCACGAAACTTGTTTCCTTTCCTTGGTTGGGTACTTTTCAGGCTCGTCCTCATACTAAAGCTGTGAGGCCTACGTTGAGTATGAGTCTGGATAAGAAGTCTGTTTCGTTTAAATCTTTAGTTTCTTGCCATTCTTGGTTTCGAAGTGCGATGGGGCACGTTCATCAACGCCTCGTTTTAGATTCCCAGGTCCCTCCTGCTAATGCTAATGCTTATTTTAAGGCACCTTCTTTGTTTTATTATTTCCCTTGGTCTATGAAGATTGCTTATCCCAACCATTCTACATTCTCTTTGCATTTTCCTGGCTGCATCTTCTCAATTTATCAATATTTAGGGTTTCATACATGTCTCAATCATCTCCTGATGGAGGTTAGGCATATCCTTCTTTCTTTCTCCTTCAAGTTTTCACCAATTCTTGGTGACTCTTCCTTTTCCCGTTATTCTTATCAGACTAATTCCATTCCAATATCATCATCAGTTTCTTCCAGTTTCCTCTTACCCTCTTCTTGCCTAAACAAAGACGAGGCTAGCATGCCTGACCTTGGAGTGATTTCGTTCCCTTTGGTGGAGGTCGATCCTGCCCCCGCTAAGCGAAGATACAATAAGAAACTCTTTAATAATTTGCAAATTCGCGTGAGTGCTCGTATTTTAGCTAAGAAAGCAGCTTCAGTGTCGGCTCATCATCATGTGCACAACTGATTTTTTGCATTATTATGTCCTCCTCTGAGTTGGCAGTCTAGTTTTTAGTCATTTCGGTGCTGATCATGTTTTCATGGGTTGCTGGGTCTGTTTCTTCTCATTTAGCCACTTCATTAGCTATCTTGTGGTGTGCCTTCTCCCTTCCTATCTTCGCATTCTGTGTTCGCATACACGTGTATGCATACACTATGTCCTTAGCTATTTAGCAATGTGCCTAGTTTCCTCCCTTCTTCTTTTATTTTTGCGTTTATTTCTTTTTGGCGTTGTATGTTTCTTCTTATTCTGTGTAAGTTTCGTTTTCATCGACGAGTCTCCCGGAGAGAGTATGCCTTTCTCTCTTCCTATCTTCCTTTTATTTGTATCTTTCTTCTAAGCGTTGGTTGTTATCTTCTCTCTCTCTCTCTTTTTTTTCCCTTCTTTCGTGGTTGCTACCTTGGAATTGCACACTCTCTATTTGCTACATGGTTTCGTTTTTCTTGCATTTTCTCTCTGTTCTTTTCTATGCAGGTTGTGTTTTGTGACTTCGTGTGGGGCGGTTTTGCCTCCTGTGACTTGGTTCTGTCATATGGATCTGTTACACTATTTTGGCTCATGTCATCAAGGTTTGTGTGCTCCTGGATCTGACTTCATGATTGTTGCAGTTCATTTTGCCTAGCGGATGTTAACCTTAGTGGGCGTCTTCCCTCCTCTTTGGTGTGGCAGGGTGGTTTGCTCCTTCAGTTGCTTTGTTATTCTGGCTGTTTGCTCCGTCTACCTTCTCGGTGTAGTTCTTCATTTGGTTCGCAGATCTCTTATTTGCGTGCGACTCATCCGATTTTTGTATTCATTTTTGTAATTTACTTTCTGTTTTACAGCTTGTAAACTCTTGTATATATTTCTGTATCTCAACTGTTTTTTTATATATTTTTTTTGATGGCTGGAGCCGTTTGGCTCTATCCGAAATATCAAAAAGAATGTGAACAAGTTGGTGGGAATACAGAACTATGATCAGATCATTTATGCATGTGCAGAAATTAAAAATAAAAAAAGGAGAAGATGATTATCAATATTCGTTGCGTCCAAGAGGAATACCAAAAAAAGAGTAATAAAAGGAAACAAGGGTACAAAATAGTAACAAAATTCATGAATAATTCGACAAATTTATAAATTATTCACGAATAATTTACAAATTAAACGAATTAATTACTAAGTTTATTACTATTTTTCATATTTATGGATTTAAATATATATATTTACTTAGGTAATGGATACTGAAATGCATTAAATTTTGTATATATTTTTTTCCTGAATTTTTGCTGAGTTTTTTCTTGAATTTATCAAATTTTTGCAGAATTCTAAATATTTTTTTTGATATATCGGATAGAGCCAAATGGCTCCAGCCATCAAAAAATATATAAATCAATAAAAATAGTATAGTTACAAACAAAATTACAATGGTTTTACAAGCTGTAAAACTGAAAGAAGATTACAACAAAAAAAATCAAAAAACGGCTGAATAGCACGCAAATAAGAGATCTGCGATACAAAAGTAGAACAACACCGAAAAGGGTGACTACGCCATCAGCCAGGATTACTATGCATCAAAAGGAGCACCCTGCCGCACCCAAGAGGAGTGCATACTCCCACTAAGGCTCACTTCCGCAAGGCAAAAGGAACTGCCACGAGCATGAAGTGAGGTCCCGGAGTACAGACAACTCGAAGACATGAGTGAAAAAAGTGTATCAGAACCAAAAAACTGAGCCTTGAAATAGAAGGCCAAACATCCCCACACGGAGACACCAATCTCCACCTGCACAGAAAGAAAAGAGAGAAAACGCCAAAAAATCGAAACAAAGTAGCAAATAAAGAGGGTGCTATACAAGGTCAGCGACCCTGACAATACTAATAGGAAAACAACCACATGCCTAAAGGAAAGATTCAAAAATAAGAGGAATGGCGGGGAGAAAGGCACACTGTCACATGGAGACTCGACGAAGAAGAAAAAGAAACAAACACAGAATAAGAATAAAAACAGAAGGAGAAGCTAGGCGGAGACCGGGCACGCCACAAAATAGCGAAAGGATAGGCTAACTGAGCAGAAATCGACTCAGCAGCCCAAGAGAACTCTAGCAGCACAAAAATGATAAGCCTGACTGCCTACACCGAGGATGACATAGAGAAGCCAAAACTCAACTATGCACAAGCTGAAGAGCCGACACAGAAGCTGGTTTCCTAGCAAGAATACGAGCACTCACACGAATTTGCAAATTATTAAAAACTTTTTTATTGTATTTCTGCTTAACGGGGAGAGGGACGACCTTCACCAATGGGAATGAAATTGCAGCAGGATCAGACATACTGGCTTCATCTTTGATGATGCAAGAAGAGGGAAAGAGAAAACTAGAATCAACTGATGAGGATATTGGGATGGAGTTAGTATGATAAGAAAAACGGGGGAAATAAGAGTCATCAAGAATCGGAGAAAACTTGAGGGGAAAAGAGTGCAGGATATGCAAAACCTCCATCAGGAGATGATTGAGCCAAGATTGAACCCCTAAATCTTGATACAACGAGAAGATGCATCCTGGAAAATGAAAAGAGAATGTAGAAAGTTTGGGAGAAGAAATCATCATAGAACAAGGAAAATTATAAAATAAAGAAGGTGCCTTAAAATAAATATTAGCATTGGCAGTAGGCACCTGAGGGCCTGAAATGCGGCGATGCAGAGCATGCCCCATCGCACTTCGAAACAAAGAATGACAAGAGATAAAGGATCTAAACAAACCTTCTTTTTTATCCAGACTCAAACTCAACGAAGGCGCCACCGAAGAAGAATGGGGACGAGCCTTGTAATAACCCAACCGAGGGTAAGAGACAAGTTTCGTATAAACTCTACGATCCTTAAAAAGGTTAGCAATATTAGGAGGGTGAAGAGTAGCAATAGAATCACAATAAGCAGTGGAAGAAGTAGTGGAATTCATAGATGGTAAAGGAACAACTGCCGAGGAGTCAAAATCCTTTCCAGATTCAAGACTAAACTTCCTTGCCAAGCAAACATGCAGCTTGCGCTTTAAGAGGGGGTAGTTAAGAAAGGAGAGAAGTTTGGCCGGTAAGGGATGGCCTCTGGAGAATCCAAGGAGTTTTTGAAGGGAAAAGCATCGACTACGCGAGTGACCAAACTTATCACAGAAAATGCACTTTATTTTATTCACGCACTCACGTTTAAAATGCCCAGAAAGGAGGCACCTAAAATAAACCAGATGAGGGTCGGACCTACAAGAAGAAGGGGAGATATTGAAGATGGGAGAGCACCGAGAAAGATAGGTGTTAGCAAAAAGAGGAGAAGATAGTCACTCTTCAATTCCTGAACCGTCACTAAACTGTTAGGTCTAGCATCAGGCTCAGTGAGATTCATGGCTGAAACCAGCCCAAGAATGCCTCAAATCAATACACCAGCAAAGAATAAGGCACTGGACAATAGTACCAGAGACAGTACAGATCCAAACTCACCAAAACACCACCACCAAAGAAACACACCAGTGCAGCACAAGGGGGGGCAACAACACCCTCAAAATAGAGAGAATAATGATTGGAGATAAAATTGAATATGAGAATAATAACAGAACTAACAGAACTTGAGCAAACTGTTGCACAGGAAACAGCTAGGAGCTGAAACAACCACTGACGGTACGGAGCCGCAGGGGGAAGGGAAGAACAATTACAAGAAAATACAATAGATCAACTAGAAGTACCTCAGCACAGGGAATCCAAAACAGCACACACTAGTAACAATAATGCAGTAGCAAAGTCCCAACAACACACCCGAAAGAAACACTACCAGAATACTAAGTAAACAATTAAAGCAGCAATACTCGCAGTGTAATGCCCTAATTTTTCAATTTATGAAAAATTATTTATTTTTGCACGTAGTGTGCACGTGCAATATTTTTGGTTGATATTTTCATCAAGATGAGTAAAGATATTTTAATATGTGTTTTTAATTAATTTATACAAAAGCCTTATTTTAATTAGATTAAAAAGCCTTTTTCTTAAAGCCCAAAATGTAATTTATTTATTTTATTTTAAAAATAACTATTTTGGCCCATAAATTAAAGCCCATGGACTATATTTTTACACAATTTGTCATGTAGAATACAATTTAAAAGACTATTTTATTTTATACAAAAATTAAATGTACAATTTTTTGGGCCTAGTTGCATGCACGTGCACTACACGTACATGTGCAAAATGCATGCTTTCTTCATGGCCGGGAATGCTTCTTTTTGGAGGGAACTCAAATTTTGAGTGGTGATCATGGTATGGTGGTTACTTAGATGTGGGTGGTTATTGCAACTCCTACTTTCATCTTGGCCCTCCATCCTACAACCAACCAATTGATCCTAGCCCTCCATTCTATTTGATTTTTAGTATAAATACCCCCCCCCCCCCATGGCTAGTTATTTTGTGCTTAATATTCTCTTCCAAACCTATAGTCAAATAGCATTATCTAATAGTAGTTTGTGAGTTAAAAGATTGAGTGTGTGTGGGCTTGTTCTTGCAACACCAAGAAGAAGGAGAGGGCCGGCTATTCAAGGAGGGAGCTTTTGGTGTTGGTGCTTTTGGAGCTTGTGTGCGCGCGTCTAGGAGGAGGTGCACTCGTTTGCAAAGGACTTTTGTTGCTAATTGTGTTTGTTCTCTCCATACAAGGTGGGTAAAAATTTTTCTATTTCTAAAGTAGGATTGCATGCTAGTTTAATTAGAAAAATTGAAGCATGACAATAATTAAGAAGAGCACACTTTAATTGGGAAAATTGACTTCTTGAATGATTGAAATGTGGACATACAAATTTATATGTGGTTCTATTATTTGAGTTGTATGTGAATTGATTAGAAGCATGGATTGATTAATGAAAACACATTCTTTTACCATCAAGAATTACACACAAAAGTTAGTAGCTTGATTATACCCTTTTCATATGTTAAATAGATCCTTTGTGATGATATGGGCATGAATAAATTAAAATATGAGTTGTATGTTAGGAAAATGATTGAAGTCAGAGAATTAATGTGAAATTTATTGACAAAAAAGATTAGAATGCTACAATGCGAAGAAATGTCGAAAAAGAGAAGAAATGTAGTGTTATAATGTATAATTTGAATTAGTGTATGAAAATACGTTTTAATTATTACAAAAATTATTTTTCTCTTACTGATATGCAAATTATGTGAAGTAGTAATAATCTGGAGTTATACAGTATTTTTATGAAGATCAAATGAAATTGGGACTAGTTGAACATCGAAATGTTCTAATTAACAGAGAGCACGGGTTAAATGCATATGAAATTATATTAGTGACAACTGAGCGCGTAGCTCAAGTGGTCATATGGTGCAGTTGGGTTCCCGGTGGTGATCGGTTCGAATCCCCTGGGTAACACATTTTTTTGTCTAAAATTTTTATAAAGAAAGGGTATTGGCGACCGAGAGCATATAATGCTCTCCGTCCGCCTTATGACGATTGGAGCAGCCGGCCTAGTGGCTGGTGCTGTCGGCTGTGACTCAGGGGTGCTGGGTTCGATTCTTGCTCTCGGCAAGAATGAAAAATTGTTTTTTTTTTTGGGTTTTAATTGTCCAAAAATTATGAAAAAAATATGGTTATTCTCCTAAAAATATAAGGGACTTTATAAAAATGATTTGGAGATTATTTGCATGAAATACACTATGATTTGAGAATAAAAGGCATAAATAGAACTATGGTTCTAGATATATACCTTGTGAAAAATTATAACTTACAAGGAGAAATTGAAATGAAGGATTAGAAGATGATTTGGCAAAAAGAAATTTTATTGTGTGACATGATGCAATTTATTCTCATTTGAGAATAATGTGGAAAATATGGATTTTGAATATTTGTTAGTGATGTGAAATTTTGATATGAAGTGATAATTGGTAAAGCATATGAAATTCATGTATAGTTATGGACTATTTGAACAAATTAGAAATCATGATTTGAAAAGAGAATATACATTTGAGTATGATAACTCAACATGGGAATTTATGAGTTGGAAATGCTCATTTTGGAAATTGTGAATTGAAAATTGAAATAAAAGAGTAGCTAAGTCTCCCCCGGCATTTGGAAATGAAATGAAATTTGAAAAGAAAGACCAAGGTTGGTCATGTTGAAATGAATGAATAAGTCCGGTTTAGTGGAGAGGCTAACTCTAGAGCTTCGATTTTTGTTCATGATTTTGATAAAAACTAAGGATTAGTACATAGTGGAGATGTGATGAAAGTAGAAGAAAAACACGAGTATGGGGGCAATCGGATTAGCGGTGTGAGAGTGATCCACAGGCTGCCTGCTTGATGCGTCAAGACATGGCGTGGGCACTACTCCAGAATTATCGTCCCGGTGGCGACGCTTGTGGGGTGTTCGAGTGGCTATGAGTGGTGCCATCGTTCCATGGCGGAGGTTGAATTGTCCATAGGTTGCCTGCTCGATGCGTCGTGTCAGTACGTGGGATTCCCCTCCAGGCTGCCTGGACATGGGCTCGTAGATCATAGGACATCTAAGACCCTACCGTAATTACAGTAGTAGATTAAGTCATAACGAGGGATTGAACCCTATAAAGATGAAGAACGATTAAGGGCTTGCCCTCGGACCTATGTAGTATGGGATGCATAGAATCCGAACAAGTGCGCATTAATGTCATGTAATATAAATAAATGGATTAAGGACTAAATGCACAATCACAACACGACATCAATAGGGTAGTCCCTTAGTTTGATTTGTGACAAGTTTGTGTTTGCTAAATATGAAAAATTAAGTTATACTATTTCCGGCATAGAGAGGATGGCCGTGTATAATGATCGTCGGTTGAATAAACTGACGTACCCACAGTCTTACATGCAGGTAAATGGCTTGATAAAGATTAAAGAGGAACAAATGCTTAAAGATTACTCCATGTTGTTGTATATTTGTTTTCATTGTTGTAAAATTTTACTTCCGCTGTGTAATGTAAAGTGTAATATTGATGTAAACTCTGATGTAAAGTGAAAAGTTTAAATTTTCTTATAAAATTGTACTAAAGGAAGTGAAAAGTCCTGTAGAACATCTCGAATTCAGTGTATTTGGGATTCGGGGCGTTACAGAGTGGTATCAGAGCCAAGCTTCTACGCTTTCCACACTTGTACAAATTTATAAGGAACGACACCCTAGAAGTGGACATTTAGAGTGTGTTTGAGTCTAGAGATTTAAATGTAAGTGACTTACATTTGTGTTGCTCTATGACTCATGCGTCTTCCTCTCTATTTCTAAGATGGCTGACCACTTCGACCCTGCTGGAGACGACGACTGGCATATCATTGAGGTAAAGTACCATCCTGGACAGGCAGATTCCGAGGACGAGTACTATCCAGGGCAAGCAGATTCTGACGGAGAAGAATGGCCTGAATCCCGAGAGATCACCCCACCTCCGGATTCATCTGATGACTCTTCTTTTGACGAAGAAGAAGATCCAGTTCCAAATAGTCTGGTGATATCTCTTCAGAGGCAGGTAGAAACCCTGCGAGAGAGAGTCGGATTATTGGAGGCTCAGCTGGCAAAGTGCAAGGACGACTTTTCAGTTCTCAGTCATCGTATATGGGAACTCGAGAAGAGGAAGAATATGACAGATGTGCTGAAGGATGAAGTTGATGAACTACGGGGAGAACTTCAAGAAGCGAAGAGGAACCGTAGGAGTTAGACTGTTGTAGCTTCTACTATCTTTCATTCTGATGTTAAGAAATATTTTTCAATTCGAATGTATAAAGTTTGAAATTCAATGAAATGGAAATATTGACTTGAAAGTTCATGTCTCATACTTCGAATTTGATGGACCTTTTACATCAAAATATGGAATGAAAGCTGTTGTGTTGTTCGATACTGGATCCTCTCATACTTTTGTGTCTCCTAAATTTTCTAAAGTGTTGGGAGTTGAACCGAAAATTTTTCCAGGCAAGATCTAGGCAGTAGCTATTCCATCAGGAGAAACTTTAACCACTGATCGGTATTACGCTGATTGCGAGATTGTGATTGGAGATCGAATCTTTGGGATTGATTTAATCGAGCTGACTATCTTGGGAGTCGATGTTATTATTGGCATTGATTGGATGTCGTTGTACAGTGCAAACATCGAGTGTAAGACCAAGACGGTAACAGTGAAGGCTCCAGGTTGACCTGAAGTCACTTTCCAAGGGAAGCAGAAGTGTTCTAAGCTGGTGGCAACTATCCGCAAGGAAGAGACTCCTGTGGAAGTGCAAGGGATTCATGTTGTTCGGGACTATCCGACTGTGTTCTTGGATGATTTTCCTGGGTTACCCCGGCATCGTGATGTAGAGTTCAGCATCACTGTTCAACCGGAAAGTGCACCCATTTCTAAGGCACCGTATAGGATGGCTCCAGTGGAACAGGATGAGGTGAAACGGCAGATTGAGGAACTATTGGAGAAAGGCTTTATTCAATCTAGTGCGTCACCTTGGGGAGCACCAGTGCTTTTAGTAAAGAAGAAGGATGGATCGATGAGAATGTGTATCGATTACCGGGAGCTGAATAAGGTCACTGTTCAGAATAAGTATCCTATTCCTCGAATTGATGATTTGTTCGATCGTCTACAAGGAGCAGCTGTATTCTCCAAAATATATCTTCGATCAGGGTATCACCAAGTTCGAGTGAAAGCTGAAGATGTGCATAAAACTGCATTTAGAACTCGGCATGGGCATTACGAATTCTTAGTTATGCCATTTGGAGTGACGAATGCACCGCAATCTTCATGGATTTGATGAACAGAGTTCTGAGGCCGTTCATTGATTCTTTCGTCGTGGTGTTTATCGACGATATCCTCGTGTACTCCAAGTCAGAGGAGGAGCACACCGAGCATCTGGCAGCAGTTTTGAAGAAGCTGGAAGAGCAGAAGTTGTATGCCAAGTTATCCAAGTGTGATTTCTGGAAATCTGAAGTGACATTCCTAGGTCACATCCTTTCTAAGGAGGGAGTGGTAACTGACCCTCAGAAGATAGAGGTAGTGAGAGATTGGGCTAGGCCTACTACAGTGAAGGAAGTCAGAAGTTTTCTTGGGATGACTGGATACTACCGGAGATTCACTCAAGGTTATGCTCAGATAGTCGTGCCGCTTACTGGACTGACCAAGAAGAATGTGAACTTCAAGTGGACTGAGCAATGTGAGGCAAGCTTTCAGGAGTTGAAAGAGAAGCTGATTACTGCACCTATTTTGGCTTTGCCTAGAGCAGGTGTTGAGTATGATGTTTATAGCGATGCTTCACATCATGGGCTTGGTTGTGTCTTAATGCAAGAAGGAAGAGTAATCGCTTATGGGTCTAGGCAACTACGACCGCATGAGAAGAATTACCCGACTCATGATCTGGAGTTGGCTGCGATTATCTTTGCCCTGAAGCAATGGAGGCACTACGTGTACGGTGAGAAGTTGAACATGTACACGGACCACAAGACCTTGAAGTACATATATCAGCAGAGGGATCTGAATCTGAGGCAGCGGAGATGGTTGGAAGTGCTTGAGGACATGTGACCTGAGATCAAGTATCATCCTGGGAAAGCTAATATTGTTGCTGATGCACTTAGTCACAAGAGCAGTTTAGCAAGTTTGATTACAACTCAGAAGCATTTGATTGAGGAATTGGACCGAGCAGGTATTGAGGTTGTCTTGCAAGGATTGGGAGCATCTTTGGCTCAGTTGAGGCTTCAGCCTACACTGAATGCAAGGATCATTGCAAGTCAGGAGGTTGATGCTGATATTTTGGAGATGAAGGAGCAGGTTGGTGCTGGCAGGTTGCCCGGATTTCAAATCAGGGATGGAGTGCTGTGGTTTGGAGAGAGGCTGTGTGTTCCGAACCAGGCAGACCTGAAAGAGAGTATTCTTCAGGAGGCACATGCTACTCTTTTGTCGGTACATCCTGGGAGCACTAAGATGTACAAAGACATCAAACAGCATTTCTGGTGGTCAGGTTTGAAGCGGGATGTGGCTGAATTTGTGGCGAAGTGTGAGGTTTGTCAGCGTGTCAAAGCCGAAAATCAGAGATCCGGAGGTCTATTACAGCCGTTACCTATTTCGGAATGGAAGTGGGATAACATCAGTATGGATTTCATTACGGGATTGCCTAAGAGTTCTAAGGGCAATGATGCGATTTGTGTTATAGTCGATCGACTAACCAAGTCCGCTCACTTTTTGGCGATGAAACTCACTGCTTCGATGGACAAGCTGGCTGAGTTGTATGTTGGCGAGATCGTCCGGCTTCATGGTGTTCCGTCAACTATTGTGTCTGATCGAGATGCGCGGTTTACTTCGCATTTCTGGAGGAGTCTTCAGACAGCTTTGGGTACCAAGACGGATTTCAGCACTGCTTTTCATCCGCAAACCGATGGGCAGACCGAGAGAGTCAACCGTATTCTTGAGGATATGCTTCGGTGTTGTATACTAGACTTTGGAGGCAGTTGGGAAAGGCATTTACCCTTGGTAGAGTTTGCCTATAACAACAGTTTTCAGGCTAGCATCGGGATGGCGCCGTACGAAGCTTTGTATGGCAGGAAGTGCAGGACACCTGTTTGTTGGTTTGAAGTTGGGGAGCGTCAGTTGTTTGGTCTTGAGCTTGTGCAACAAACCTCTGAGAAGATTGTTCTGATCAGGAAAAGGTTGGTGGAAGCTCAGAGCAGGCAGAAAAGCTATGTAGACAACCGGAGAAGGGACCTTGAGTTTGAGGTTGGTGACTTCGTCTTTCTGAAGGTATCGCCCAGTAAAGGTGTGGTTCGATTTGGCAAAGGCGGGAAGTTAGCCCCGAGGTTTATAGGCCCGTACAAGATATTGAAAAGGATCGGGAAAACTGCTTTTCGGCTTGAATTACCGGAAGAGTTATCTCAGGTGCACAATGTCTTTCATGTGTCTATGCTGAGAGGTTATATTCCATATCCGAGTCATCATTTGCCTGAAGTGCCGGAAGGTTTGCAGCTGGATCTGAATTACATCGAGTCTCCTATCGAGATTGTTGATCGTCGAGAGAAAGTCTTGAGGAATAAGACGATACCGATGGTCAAGGTAGTCTGGAGAAACCATTTGGTTGAAGAGGCTACTTGGGAGTCTGAGGAGAGGATGTTGAAGGACTACCCTGAGCTTTTTGCTTGATTGTATCTTTGTATCTTTTTGTTCTTGTTGTGAGTGTTGTATTTTTGTTTCTCACTCTTGACTGTAGTTCCGGGGACGGAACTATTCTAAGGAGGGAGTGTTGTAATGCCCTAATTTTTCAATTTATGAAAAATTATTTATTTTTGTACGTAGTGTGCACGTGCAATATTTTTGGTTGATATTTTCATCAAGATGAGTAAAGATATTTTAATATGTGTTTTTAATTAATTTATACAAAAGCCTTATTTTAATTAGATTAAAAAGCCTTTTTCTTAAAGCCCAAAATGTAATTTATTTATTTTATTTTAAAAATAACTATTTTGGCCCATAAACTAAAGCTCATGGACTATATTTTTACACAACTTGTCATGTAGAATACAATTTAAAAGACTATTTTATTTTATACAAAAATTAAATGTACAATTTTTTGGGCCTAGTTGCATGCACGTGCACTACACGTACACGTGCAAAATGCATGCTTTCTTCATGGCCGGGAATGCTTCTTTTTGGAGGGAACTCAAATTTTTGAGTGGTGATCATGGTATGGTGGTTACTTAGATGTGGGTGGTTATTGCAACTCCTACTTTCATCTTGGCCCTCCATCCTACAACCAACCAATTGATCCTAGCCCTCCATTCTATTTGATTTTTAGTATAAATACCCCCCCCCCCCCCATGGCTAGTTATTTTGTGCTTAATATTCTCTTCCAAACCTATAGTCAAATAGCATTATCTAATAGTAGTTTGTGAGTTAAAAGATTGAGTATGTGTGGGCTTGTTCTTGCAACACCAAGAAGAAGGAAAGGGCCGGCTATTCAAGGAGGGAGCTTTTGGTGTTGGTGCTTTTGGAGCTTGTGTGCGCGCGTCTAGGAGGAGGTGCACTCGTTTGCAAAGGACTTTTGTTGCTAATTGTGTTTGTTCTCTCCATACAAGGTGGGTAAAATTTTCCCTATTTCTAAAGTAAGATTGCATGCTAGTTTAATTAGAAAAATTGAAGCATGAAAATAATTAAGAAAAGCACATTTTAATTGGGAAAATTGACTTCTTGAATGATTGAAATGTGGACATACAAATTTATATGTGGTTCTATTATTTGAGTTGTATGTGAATTTATTAGAAGCATGGATTGATTAATGAAAACACATTCTTTTACCATCAAGAATTACACACAAAAGTTAGTAGCTTGATTATACCCTTTTCATGTGTTAAATAGATCCTTTGTGATGATATGGGCATGAATAAATTAAAATATGAGTTGTATGTTAGGAAAATGATTTAAGTCAGAGAATTAATGTGAAATTTATTGACAAAAAAGATTAGAATGCTACAATGCGAAGAAATGTCGAAAAAGAGAAGATATGTAGTGTTATAATGTATAATTTGAATTAGTGTATGAAAATACATTTTAATTATTACAAAAATTATTTTTCTCTTGCTGATATGCAAATTATGTGAAGTAGTAATAATCTGGAGTTATACAGTATTTTTATGAAGATCAAATGAAATTGGGACTAGTTGAACATCGAAATGTTCTAATTAACAGAGAGCACGGGTTAAATGCATATGAAATTATATTAGTGACAACTGAGCGCGTAGCTCAAGTGGTCATATGGTGCAGTTGGGTTCCCGGTGGTGATCGGTTCGAATCCCCTGGGTAACACATTTTTTTGTCTAAAATTTTATAAAGAAAGGGTATCGGCGACCGAGAGCATATAATGCTCTCAGTCCGCCTTATGACGATTGGAGCAGCCGGCCTAGTGGCTGGTTCTGTCGGCTGTGACTCAGGGGTGCTGGGTTCGATTCTTGCTCTCGGCAAGAATGAAAAATTGTTTTTTTTTGGGGTTTTAATTGTCCAAAAATAATGAAAAAAATATGGTTATTCTCCTAAAAATATAAGGGACTTTATAAAAATGATTTGGGGATTATTTGCATGAAATACACTATGATTTGGGAATAAAAGGCATAAAGAGAACTATGGTTCTAGATATATACCTTGTGAAAAATTATAACTTACAAGGAGAAATTGAAGTGAAGGATTAGAAGATGATTTGGCAAAAAGAAATTTTATTATGTGACATGATGCAATTTATTCTCATTTGAGAATAATGTGGAAAATATGGATTGTGAATATTTGTTAGTGATGTGAAATTTTGATATGAAGTGATAATTGGTAAAGCATATAAAATTCATGTATAGTTATGGACTATTTGAACAAATTAGAAATCATGATTTGAAAAGAGAATATACATTTGAGTATGATAACTCAACATGGGAATTTATGAGTTGGAAATGCTCATTTTGGAAATTGTGAATTGAAAATTGAAATAAAAGAGTAGCTAAGTCTCCCCCGGCATTTGGAAATGAAATGAAATTTGAAAAGAAAGACCAAGGTTGGTCATGTTGAAATGAATGAATAAGTCCGGTTTAGTGGAGAGGCTAACTCTAGAGCTTCGATTTTTGTTCATGATTTTGATAAAAACTAAGGATTAGTACATAGTGGAGACGTGATGAAAGTAGAAGAAAAACACGAGTATGGGGGCCATCGGATTAGCGGTGTGAGAGTGATCCACAGGCTGCCTGCTTGATGCGTCAAGACATGGCGTGGGCACTACTCCAGAATTATCGTCCCGGTGGCGACGCTTGTGGGGTATTCGAGTGGCTATGAGTGGTGCCATCGTTCCATGGCGGAGGTTGAATTGTCCATAGGTTGCCTGCTCAATGCGTCGTGTCAGTGCGTGGGATTCCCCTCCAGGCTGCCTGGACATGGGCTCGTAGATCATAGGACATCTAAGACCCTACCGTAATTACAGTAGTAGATTAAGTCATAATGAGGGATTGAACCCTATAAAGATGAAGAACGATTAAGGGCTTGCCCTCGGACCTATGTAGTATGGGATGCATAGAATCCGAACAAGTGTGCATTAGTGTCATGTAATATAAATAAATGCATTAAGGACTAAGTGCACAATCACAACACGACATCAATAGGGTAGTCCCTTAGTTTGATTTGTGACAAGTTTGTGTTTGATAAATATGGAAAATTAAGTTATACTATTTTCGGCATAGAGAGGATGGCCCTGTATAATGATCGTCGGTTGAATAAACTGACGTACCCACAGTCTTATATGCAAGTAAATGGCTTGATAAAGATTAAAGAGGAACAAATGCTTAAAGATTACTCCATGTTGTTGTATATTTGTTTTCATTGTTGTAAAATTTTACTTCCGCTGTGCAATGTAAAGTGTAATATTGATGTAAACTCTGATGTAAAGTGAAAAGTTTAAATTTTCTTGTAAAATTGTGCTAAAGGAAGTGAAAAAATCCTGTAGAACATCTCGAATTCAGTGTTTTTGGGATTCGGGGCGTTACACACAGTGATGGGATAAATAGTTAGTTCCTGGATAGCTGTAGGAGTTGAGGCGGCACCAGAAGGAAAAACTCACAGTGAAGGGTTGAACTGGAGAGCAGCCGGAGTTGGGGCACCACTGGAGGAAGGCGCAACGAAGGGAGATCCACGAATAGGGGCAAACACGAGAGGGAAAGGGAAGCGGAGCAGGCGCGACCGAAATCTGAGGCGAGCAAGATGACACCAAGGGCTCGACCCCACAACAGAGGTAGGAAAGAGAGAAGGAAGCCCCAAAGCTGCGCTGAGCGAGGGCCAGGACACGCCGCAAGCTCAGGTGGCTGCACGGGGCTCGGAACGAAACTCCGAGGGGGAGCGAGTGGATTGCCAAGAAAGGGGAACAGAAGAAATAGGGGATCTGGGTCTGAAGCACTTGGTGAGCAAGGTTGCAGCAGGCAGTAAAAGCAAAAGATGGTGGAACTGGCGCACGACCAGCGGCAATAAAGAGGACGAGGCTTAGATTTGGACTGCAAGGCCCAAGAACCCAGGACTGAAGGGGGCGGGCTAGATCAGCGGCGAAAGAAACCCAATCTAGAGCGAGAGGCACCGGTGAGCAACAACCAGGGAGCCAATTCTTGGAGATGCATAAAGGAGGAAAAAGCAAATCAGGGAATCGAGGGTTAAGGCGGCTCGAAAAACTCAAACAATCGGGATCGGGGGATGAGATAGCTCGGAAAAAAAACCCAAACAATGGTGAGAATTCTGAATATTAAATCTTGCCGAATTATTACCTGCTTATTTAGTTTTATAAAATACATGAAAAAATTCTATTACAGAGTAAATGATTTTTTTTTTGACTGGGAAAAGGTAGGATTATCCTACCTTATAGAAAATATATAGATTCATAGGGAAAGTTGTAAAACTATTACAAAAAACACTGTAGGAGGTTCAATCGAGCAATGGATGAGTCTGGGTTCGAGATGGCATGCCGTTGGGTCGTAGAGAGGGCATTGAACTGTTGTCGTGCACCTCTACTAGTCCCAAAGGCATGATCTCATCCCCTTTCCTCACCCTAAGCTAGCCCATAACAAAATAGGAACCACCTTCAGTCGGTAGAAGAGCATACAGTACCACAAATAAGAGTTTAAACAAAAGTATCGCACTAACAGAGTCCCAAAAAAAAGAAGCAGAAACAGAGAAGCCATATCCATGATTAATTTGGGGTATTGTCTGCACTACCACCCCTTGATGGCCTCATGAGATCACTATCGCCTGTGCCCCTGAGTTCCTCAAATATCCTTGCTTTCTTCTTGGACTCCCCGCTTGAATCTAGCCAATATGAGAACCAAAATTTTGCATTAGAGACTAGTTTATCCACATTAGTGTGCTTACTGTAAAAAAACTCTATCATTCCTAGCATTCCATAAACTCCAACAAACAGCTAGTGTGACCAAATGCCATGATTGCGTGAATTTGTGCTTGTTGTGATCAAAACACCAATATGTGAAGCATTCAGTTATAGAAGATGACAGATTTGTGATTTGAAAGCATTGTGTGAAGTGAAGCCATATTTGAGCAACCAAAGGGCACTCAAAGAAAATATGATAAGTGGTTTCAATCTGACATGCACAAGATGTGCATGTTAGATCACCATCCCAACCTCTAGAATGCAACCTTTCCTTGGAGTTTAGCTTTTCCCAACTCAACATCCAAATAAAAATTTTGCATTTAAGTGGTGCACAATTCTGCCAACAAGCTCGATAGAAAGGAGAGATGAGGCTGGAAATGCTATGGAAACTATAGGCTGATTTGACGTGTAGCTCCCAGAGCAAGAGTGATTCCAGCGAGCAATATCAGGGTGCAGGGAAGGCTGAATGTTTGAAATTGGTTGCAGAAGATTTCTCTTTTCAAGAAGGATGATGCTAGAAGAAGAGGTACGGAGGCTAGGCCTCCAAATCCAGGTGCCTTGGTCTATTGTGCCCTGAGAGCGCAACGATACTTCTTTGTTCCAAGCAGCTTGAAAAAGAGAAGGGAATAGGGTAGCAATACTGTTACCCTCTATCCATTTAGAAGTCCAAAACTTAACCAGAGATCCATCGCCAACTTGCCAAGTGATGCCTTGGTCGAATTGCTCTTTCAGCTTGAACACATTCTTCTAAAATCTGAGGCCTGGGTCTTCCAGATGAAGTCATTAGTTGTGTTGTTGAAGTAGAGGGACTTGAGAGTTTGAGAGCAAAAGGAATCTTTAGTATATAGTTTCCACCACCATTTCATGAGAAGTGCATTATTGAATTGGTTTAGGTCCAAGACCCCAAGGCCTCCCTACTTTTTAGGTTGGCAGATAAGCTTTCAACTAGTACAAGAGACCCCCGTTACCTTGGAGTCTCCTCCAACCCAAAAAAATCTACTCCTCATTTGATCGATCCTGGCTATCACCAACAGGGGCAGCTTGAAGAATGAGGCAACATAGGTTGGCAAGGCGCTAAGAACAGAGTTTATCAGAATGAGTCTCCCCCCTAGATAAGAGACGACCTTTCCACGTGGACAATCTCCTCTCAATTTTAAGGAGAAGAGGTTGCCAGTCCCGCTTCTTGAGCCTGCCTTTAGAAAGTGGCATACCTAGATATTTGGTAGGCAGAGAGTCTTGTTTGCAGCCTAATATGTGAGCAAATGCGTGAAGCTTGGCCTGAGAGTGTCCAAAGTATAGGATAAAGGATTTAGAGAGGTTGATATGGAGGCCGGAGACATTCGCAAAGAGATGCAGAAGCACTCTAATATGGAGCACTTCTTGCTCATCCCCTTTGCAGAAGATAAGTGTGTTGTCGGCAAACTAGAGAATGGAGAGGTGAGCTAAGGGTCCTCGCAGGTTAAGCTGAGAGAAAGTGCCATTTTCTCTGCCAGTGCACAACATTTGTGCAAGAACATCAACAGCTAGGATGAAAAGCATCGGAGATAAAGGATCGCCTTGCTTGAGGCCCCTCCTAGAAACAATAGTCTTACCTCCAATGCCATTGATCAAAACATTAGATTTGGTAGAATGAAGGATGGCTTTGATCCAAGAGCACCAACGTAGACCAAATCCTTTTGCAATTAGGAGCTCCTCCAAAAATTCCCAGCTAAGAGTATCGAAAGCCTTGCGGAAATCAATTTTAAGCATTAGAGTATCTGATTTCTTAGAACAACACAGGTTGATTGCTTCGTGAGCCACAAGAAAGCAATCTACCGTAGATTTACCCTTGAGGAAGGCACTTTGCGAAGAGAATACTAGAGTATGCAGAACGGGGCTCAATCCGTTAGCTAGTATTTTGGTGATTATCTTCATGGAGCAGTTGAGCAGGCTAATGGGACGGTAGTCAGATACTAAGGAGGCGCCTTCACATTTAGGAACGAGGACAATGGTAGAGTAGTTGAGTCTACCAATGTTTGCTTCCCCATTTTGGATGGCCAAAAGCATACAGCACAAGTCATCTTGGATAGTCTCCCAATCCTGTTGATAGAAATGCATAGAGAAGCCATCAGGTCCCGGTGCTTTGTCTCCATTCATACTGAAGGTTGCTTGCTTTATTTCTTCCTTACTGAATAGGGCTTCAAGCACAAATAGGTCATTAGTTGAGGGGGGATATAGAGAGGCCCAGTCTACTCTGAAATCTAGAGCTGAGCTGGTGCCACAAATTTTGTGGAAATGTGTCTCAAAGCATGATCTAATTACAGACTGGTCTGTGATGAGGTCACCATTGTGAAGGAGGGAGAAAATGAAGTTCTTGCGTTGCCTCCCATTAGCCATAGTGTGGAAAAACTTTGTGTTTGCATCACCCTCTTGGATCCAGGTGATTCGTTATCATTGTCTCCAGTAAGTGACTTCCGCTTGTACCAATTGTTGATAGTTAGCATGGGCAGCGGAGAGCTCAGCAGATTGGGAGGGGTTTAAAGATTAGGAGTCAGCTAGGATGTCGAAGCTGTGAATAACCTCGAGGAGGGACTTCTTTCCTTGCGGAATGTGGCCAAATTCCTCATTTCTCCACTGTCTAATTCTTCTCTTCAAAATTACAAGCTTCTTTGTAAATATGCCAACCTTTGATTCTACACAGTTGAAGCTCGACCACCAAATAAAGATGTTATGATTGAAGTTCTTGTGGGAGTCCCATGCTTTCTCGAATTTGAAGTAATGAACTTTGTTCTGAATTGCTTGGGAGTCAAGAATAATAGGGCAGTGATCTGAAGCAATGCGGGGAAAGATTGATCAAATTGATTAGAGATCAGGAATCTGTCTAACCATGCAAATGAAGGATTATCTCTAAGGTTGGACCAGGTGAACTTCCGACCTGCTAGTGGAAGATCAATGAGCTGTAGTTACTGAATCCAATTGCGAAAGTTTTTCATCTCCCTGCTAGAGCCAGAGCCTCTATTTCTTTCTTGATTGGAAATAGTCACATTAAAGTCCCCACAAACTACCCATGCATCGCAAAGCAGTCTTCATCGGTGTAAGATTTCATGAAAGCATAGATCTCTATCATCAAGTTCAAACGGGTCATAGAGAGAGGTTAAGGACCATTTCACGCTAGATGATATGATGCGGAAGGAAAGGGAAATAGAGAAGACGTCAATTGCACAATAGAGACAGTCTAGGACATTGTCATTGCAACCAATTAGAATACCGCCACGATTATTAGTGGCATCTAAGATCTCCAATTGGTGATTAAATTGCCTCCAGTAGAAGAGAGTTTGCGGGAAGAGGGATTGGATAACTTGGATTCTTGCAGACAGGCCACAGTGATTTGAGCGTTGCGAATGCCATCTTTGATAAGGGCATATTTATAGGGGTTGCCTAACCCCCGAACATTCCAACTGCCGATCTTCATAGAAAAAGACTAACACACAGCAAAAAACAAAAGCAAGCTAGGGTGCCAATAAGCTCAGGCAACTAGTTGAGTTGTATCAACTGCAACCTCTGCAACCTGCTTGAGTTTGTCGGTTGAGTGTGTAGTATCCCGTATTTTTAAATATTATTTTTAAAGGTCTATAAATGATTAAAATGATTTTTGGGGATTCAATAAATATTTTCTAGAAATTTATCTTTTACGCGTTCGAAACACGTGCAAATATTTTCTTGAAAAGTTCAAAAGTCAAAATTATTTTATGGAAAATCATTATTTATTATTTGGGATTTATTTATATTTTTTCTAGATTTTTCTGAAATTAATTGGATCTATTTGCAAATATTGAGAAAAAGAAGGACCTTTTTGCAAATTTGTCATTTTGAGGGGTGAAAGTGCAAAACTATTTTTCTGGTCTTTTAATCAGAGCCGGCTGGAAAGTAAGGGTTATTTTGCTTTTAAATCTCAATTTAATTAATTTTATCAAGTTCCAAGTATAGGAATCTATTTATGTAAAGATATGTTTTCGAGGGGTTATTTCGAAAATATGTCTAAAACCCTAAGATCCTATTTCCGGGTATTTAAAGGAAGAGAACGCAGCCGTCATTCGATGCACAACACAAAGATTTATTATTTTTGGAGGATTGAGAGAAGGATCTTGGATTTCGCAAAAAAATGGAAGGCTTTCTTGTTGGATTTCTTCATTTCAAGGTGAGTGACATGTTGTTTTCTTTTATTATGCGTATGTTGTATGTGAGTGATGCAAATTTGTTTTGTTGTTTTGATTTATGTGAGTGATTGTTTTTTCGTTTGTTTTTGACATGTTTGTTTTTCTTTTATGGTGTGTATGTGAGTAATGTAATGGATTGGTTGTTTGATCTATGAATGTTTATTGGATCTGGGATATTGAATTGTATTGCTAGAAAGCATGTTTAGGGTTGAACATGATTATGCATATTATGGATTGGATGAAAAATTGGATCTTGTGAAATCCTAGTGGTATGTGATTACAAATTTGATTATGGTTATGAGTTGTGGTAGAAATTCTGATTTTTGAGAAAATTAAATGGAAGAGTTATGAATCAAGAGATCGTGTTTTAAAAATTGAAATTTAAGGAATTAATTCAATTGAGGAAATATATCCAAATTGGGGATTTTCTTTGAGATTGGTATTTACATGTTTTGGGATCTAAATACGAAGAAATTTCAATGAGTAATTGATTTTTTAGAAAAAATTCTATTTTGATGATATGCACAATTTCATGTTTGATTGAAGGAAATCAACAAATCTCTCTTTTTATAAATTCAAGTAGTTTGATTTAGTTTTGTGGACTATTTTGTATTCTACCAGTTATATTTGATCATATAAGAAATATGTTTTTCATAGAAATCGTTTTCATGAAGTAAAACTATGTGTCGGTTGAATTGTGCACAACCAAAACTATACAGTCTGTAGGCCGACAGTCGACTGGCACGACCTTTCAGTCGACTGATATGACCCGACTGCTATGTTCTATAGTTGTATTGAAATTTCTCTCTGGTAAGTCGACCTATGACTTTTATAAGTCGACTTATAACACTTAGAATATTTTCTTAAAGATTACTGGAATTTCTCTCTGGTAAGTCGACCTATGACTTTTATAAGTCGACTTATAACACTTAGAATATTTTCATAAAGATTACTAGAATTTCTCTCTGGTAAGTCGACCTATGACTTTTATAAGTCAACTTATAACACTTAGAATATTTTCTTAAAGATTACTGGAATTTCTCTCTGGTAAGTTGACCTATGACTTTTATAAGTCGACTTATAACACTTAGCTTATTTTCTTAAAACCATGAAATTTTCTTTCTGGGCAGTTGACTTATGCTTTCTATAGTCGACTGATACTGATGTATCCTTATATCTATGAATGTTCTTTCAAATGATTTATTCTCTAGATGTTTTGATCTATAACTTATTATTATTATACTCTACCTCATATTGAACATATGTTTTCAAGATGTTAATTTGAACAATTTATGTTGGAAGTTTGGTTTGGATATTTGAGTTTGAGTCTCTAGAGGGTGTGTGTGACCCTAGTATACCGGCGGATGAGTTATTTATGTTTGGGCCTGTTGAGGCATTTTAGTTGTTCAGATGTTTGAGTTAAGTCCGGTAGGGTACACCAACTTTAGGAATTCGTTAAGTAATTAAATAACCTAAATAATAAAGACAGGCACTAGTGGTGATATGATGAACGAGAACATGAGTTATGGACCTCAGTATGGCTTGCGGTGTGAGATAATCCCCGGAATTATCCAGGTGTGAGTGAAATAGTCTCCGGAATTACCTGTGGTGTGGGATTGATCTCCGGAATTATCGGAGTCGAGGCGACGCACATGTGGTATTCGTGTGATGATGTGCTATTGCTTGCGGTGTGGGATATTCTCGAAGATTCCCAGGTGTGAGTGAAATAGTCTCCGGAATTATCTGTGGATAGAGATTGACCTCCGAAATTATCGGGGTATGGGATAATACTCACAGTTTATCTTTATCTCGAAGTAGTCATCGTAGTAGAATTAGTTGCATGTTGGGGATTAAACCCTATAATGTGGAGACGTTAAGGGCTTGCACCGGACCTATGTAGAGTGAGATGCATAGACTTTGACAAGTATGCATTAGAGAGTTCGCATATAGAATTGTGTTTCCTTGACTTGGTTTACGCATGTGTTTTCCTATTTTATAAACTTGACACTTAGTTTAGTTTCACTTGATGTTTACATGTTTCCTTGCTATGTCCTATTTATGTATTCTTGTTTATTACATGTTGTTTATGAATCCATGCTTAATGTTTATTTATGTTGTTTGTTTTTATGTCATTCACACCTTTATGGCTGACCCCTTTAGTTTTGGGGGTTAGGGATCATCTCTAGCCTCATGTTTACAGGTTGTTGTTGATTAGAGCTTGGGATTTGGATGATTGAGCTCAGTTGATTTAGTGACATATGTAAAATGAAAGGTGTTGTAAAGAACAGAGAATTGTGATTTAAGATGTATTGTATTTTGCTGTGCTATGTAAATGATTATTGTAATGAAAGTTGAAAATTTTTATTGATATTAAATTGTGTTTAATATTACATTGAAGTTGATGCTGGAAATTGTGCCACGTATTTTCTAAGATATCATATTAGAAATTCGGGGCGCTATAGAGTGTGGCCCAGCAGCTTCCACTCCTACTGATTCTGCTACCTCAATGATATCCTCGTCAGAAAGCAAAGCGAAAGGATTACGGCATGCATTGGTAACTGAGAGCTTGGAAGAGTAAATGATTTACAACTTGAAAGTTGAAATTTTTATCAGACAACCAAGAATTCTGAAGAGTGACCCATTTATATATTCTGAAGGATTTTGATAATTTTTGCTATTTTTATTGAATTCAAATATCGGATTGATCATTGCCAATTCAAAATCGATAGAAAATAAATGACAGAAGTACTAGTGACATTTATATCAATGATTACTAGTAACATGAAATGGTGGTTCTAATTAAATTTTTTTTATATAATAAATAATAAGACGTAATTTGCCTTCGAACCTGAGACCTCACTTTACTTTTCACATACTCTTTACAAATTATCATTAGGGGGCGTCTGGTACAAGGATTTTTTTTTTGTTCCAAGGATTTATGATTCCTGGGACATGTTTGGTAGGTCTTAAATATCTCTGGAAATGTTAGTTGGAAACTTAATTTCCTATGTTTGGTTGAGCTACATATTTTCTGGGAATCTTAATCTAATTGTCCAAAATATCCCTCTCATCCTCAAATAACAAAACAAACTATTTGATGAAATACCTGAGTAAAAAAAATGATGCAAATCTAGGCCACAAAATAAAAAAAATCTCAACTAATATGTATATAGAAAAACAAGATACTATGTATGCGCTTCTCAGTAGACATATTCCAAATTAAGGGGCACAGTTTACACTAAAATGTCCAACAAGCAACAAGTAAAGCAGCCAGAACCATGGCCAATTTCATATTTAAGCCAATCTTTGCAATAAAAATTTATATCTTCAAGATCAGATAGCACTATACAAGAATCCAAGAAACATGGATCCAGATAAGAAAAAATGGAAATCGGACATGAAATGAAAAATCTAATTCTGCACCGAAGTAGGTAGTTTTTATTTTGAGGAAAAGGTGGAATAATGCCACCCTGTTTCATTAATAAGTGATTAATAAACAACCCCGAAGTCACGGGAAAATAGAAGTGCAGTGCAGGAAATAAAACATAACCCCCAACAAAACCCTGGGGGGTGGGTTACATCATCCAGCCTAAAGGCAACCAAAATACAAATACAAAATACAAGGCCTGATACAAAATATGTAATAGTGAGGCGAGAGTCCACTCGTCAGTCTAGAGTTGGCCCGATCTCTATCTCCTCGTCATCAAAATCATCCACCTGGAATACCCGTGCAATCCTCCCTCTTGCTCATGAGGCAGCAGCTGTAGCCTAAAAGAAAATTAGATGCATGATATGAGTAAGATTACTAGAAATAGAATTACATGAAGCACGGAAATAAAAATTGTTCCTATCTAGCCATAACACCCATGTGGTTGCCGCAATGGCAATAAACCATGCATCTTTCATATCGTGACGGACTGATGCAAATCTGGGACCAACCCACAGTTCCTCATAATCTCTTGGATAGTCACTTGTTCCTAGTGCTCTCAGCACCTCTATCAGGATGGCCTTGCTTCTAGTGCAGTGAAGAAACAGATGATTTAGACTTTCCTCGTGTACGTTGCAGAACCCGCAATTGGTCGCAATGTGAGGTTGCCTCTTGGCTAGGTTCTCTCTAGTGAGAAGGCATTGTTGAGCACAAGCCAGAGGAAGACTCTAATTTTCAGAGGTATTTTTGTCTTCCAAAGTACCGCTGCCCAGCTGGGCCTGCATCCTCGGTAGTGAATCCGGTGGTAAAGTGATCTAACCGAGAACCCTCCCTTGTTCTCGAGTCCCCACCGCATGTAATCTGGGCCTTGGGCACATATCACCCCAGACTGGATTATGCACGTTTGTAATCATGCAGTTGCTGTAGCAAACTTGGAGAAAGAGTTCCTTGGAACGACGGTCTCCAAGTCCCCCTTTTCCATGTTTCCGCCACCGAGATATTTGGTCGATTCGTTTTAGCAAACAGCTCTGGGAAACCTTCCTTAAGAGAATGAGGACCGCACCATTTGTCCCACCAAAATCTGGTGGTTCGACCATTGCCGATCAAAGATGAAACTGCTGAGTTGAAAGGTCCGCTAGCTTTAGCAACTCCTTTCCAGAAACGAGAGACTTTGGATCCTACTCGAAAGCCTAGACTTCTTGTCCCTTTCCCTCGAAGGTAAGGTTGGATAAAGTCCTGCCATCCTTCCCCGCAGTGATGGAACACTTTCCACCACCACTTTCCCAGGAGTGCCAGATTCATATCTCTGAGGTCAATGATGCCTAGCCCTCCGTGCCTCTTTTTCATGCATGCGATATTCCATTTAATAAGGTGGTAGCCTCCCTTATTTGAGTCTGCACCTTTCCAGAGGAATCTTTTCCTGATACGATCGATCCTTTGGATCACCCACTTTGGGAGTTCAAAAAAGGACATGTAGTAAATGGGCAGATTGGATAACACAGAGTTGATGAGTACCACTCTGCCCCCAAGAGAAAGTGATTTGTCTTTCCATCCGGACAGTCTGTCCTCCACCCTGTCTATAATAGGCAGCCAGTCAGCCTTAGTGAGCCTCCCTGGACGGAGCGGAAGCCTTAGGTATTTGATTGGGAATTCTTCTATCGCGCAGTTGAGAATGGTGGCATGCTCCCGAATTTCAGCTTCTGAGAGTGAAATAGGAACTAGCGCGCTCTTGTGGAAATTAATTCTCAGGCCTGACCAGGCTTCAAAGCAGTAAAGGACCCCTTTAAAGCAAATTGTTTCCGCTCTAGTCCCATTACCAAAGATTAGGGTGTCGTCAGCATATTGAAGGATCGTGCATCCCTGATTAGCACTGCTGCAGGCCACAGGCAATATCCACCCTTTTTTTTGACAATTATCTAGCATTCCTCTGAGCACATCTGCTACAATAGTGAATAGAAGTAGGGACAGTAGATCCCCCTGACGGAGTCCCTTCTTGCATGGGAACGAGGGACCAGGTCTCCCATTCACTGAAATTGCCGTTTTGCTAGAATGTAAACATTGTTTAATCCATCTTATCCATTTGTCCCCAAAACCTCTCCCCCTGAGAGCCTCTAGCAAACATTCCCAGTCCACAGAGTCATATGCTTTCTCAAAATCCAGTTTGAGGAGGAAGTTCTTGGAATTGCTCTTGTGGCAGTGGTGGATAACTTGTTCAGCAGTAGCCACGCAGTCTAGGATACATCTGCCCTTAATGAATCCCGTCTGTGTTCTACTGATAAGACTGTCCATGATGCCTCCCAAGCGGATGGCTAGGACCTTAGTGATGATCTTAGCCGAGCAGTTTATCAGGCTAATTGGTCTAAAATCCCCAACGCACTTAGAATCCTCCCATTTGGGGATCAACACAACTTATGCAAAGTTGAACATTCCCAGCCTCAGGTTATTGTGAAAAAATTCCATCATTACATCCATAAATTCTCCTTTAATTTCTTCCCAGAACACTTGGAAGAACAACATAGGAAAGCCATCTGGCCCAGGTGACTTGTCAGCTCCCATCTGGTCAATGGCCGTTTTGACCTCTGCCTCCGTGAAAGGTTCCTCCAAAGAGGAAAAGTTTTGACCTGGAGCAATCTGATACTCCTGCCAGAAGTCTGCCCCCATTGGAATCCTAAAGTCATTCTTCTTCCCGAATAGACCCTTATAGAATGACTGGAAGGTAGAGGAAATCACCTTTTCATCCTGTGATGTACCTGTAGCTGTCTGAATTGAAAGGATAAGATAGGATCTCCTTCTTGCACTTGCAACCCGATGAAAGTAGGCCGTATTCGCGTCTCCCTCTTTGAGCCACGAAATCCTGGACCTCTGTTGCCATTTGATCTCTTCTAGTTTATACAGGTTGGCAATGTTATTACGAAGTTCTAAGAGCCTGTTTCGCTCTCCCTGCGAAAGGACTCTAGTTTCTTCCACCCTCTCAAGCTCATCAATACCTTCCAGATAGGACTCTTTATCACGCCAGATGGTCGAGAATCTAGACCGATTCCATCTACAGAGCCGCTTTCTCAGTCTTCGAATTTTCCCACACCACCGAGACGTCGCGTCCCTGCCGGCCATTGGGAGTGCCCAGTTCTCCATAACCATATGATGGAATCCCTGAATTTCCAGCCATGCCTTCTCGAATCTGAATTTCCTAGGCTTGCAGGCTCCCCGATTCCCCACATCGAGGAGGATCGGGGTGTGATCTGAAGTTGGTCTAGGGATCGTTCTGGCCGATGCGAGAGGAAATAAAGCTTCCCAATCCATAGAGACTAGAACCCTGTCCAACTTAGCCATAACCGGATCCGCTTGCAAATTAGACCAAGTAAAAAGTCTGTCATTGATTGGGATATCAATTAGTTCAAGTTCCCTGATAACTCTATTGAATTCCGCTCGGTGCCTGTCGTTAGCGCCTCTTCCCTTGTGCTCAAAAGCAAATCTAGTAATGTTGAAATCCCCACCCACAATCCAAGGTCCCGACCAGCGCTGACGGATGTCGGCCAGTTCTTGCCAGAAGGCCTCTCTGTTGGTGGCCACGTTCGGCCCGTAGACAACAGTCACCGTCTGCATCCAATCATCTGAACGTCGCTTAAGTCGGGCAAACAAGGAGAACGTACCACAATGTTCCTCTTCGCAGGAGAGAAGATCCGAATTAAACCCTATAGCAATCCCCCCTGAGGCACCGACAGAGGGGCGTAGCAACCACTCCTTGATTCTGTTACCACCAACTCTTTTGAGTTTGAGCCCGTGCTAGAGTTTGGTCTCCTGCAGCCCTACTACTTCCGCCTTGGAATTGCTAATGACATCCCGCACCATACCCCTCTTTCCCCTATCCCCCAATCCCCTAACATTCCAAAATAGTGTATTCATTGGGGGGAATTGTCATGGGAGATCGTTGTGGAGGGTGTAGGGCCGGTAACATCCTCGAGAATGATAGTCGGCCCCGCGCCGACTCCAAAAGCATTATCGTCAGAAGTCCTAACTCTTTGTGTTTCCCAACCCCGAATCTTATTGAGGATTAAGGCAATACGCTCAACACAACTACTGAAGTAAGTAGTTGTGTTAGATGTGTGTCTAAACATTGTTAAACTCCACACAGATTCCAATAAAGTTACCGTGATGAAACATTTTAGTAGCATACATATACATTCAAAAGGTTTAAACGGTGTAATCTATTTCTTTTTTCAATTATATCACTAGGTTTATCTTTTGAGTAATCGCGCTGCTTAATGTAGCTTGACAATTGGAAAGAAATAACGAGCATAGGTTGAGAAAAAAGAGGCTCGGGATCGACGGTGCGAGAGATAGTCGGGGTGCTCGGGGATCGACGGCGCGAGAGAGGCTCGGAATCGACGGCGCGAGAGATGGTCGGGGTGCTCGGGGATCGACGACGACAAGTGGGATCGACGGTGCGACGAGTTGATCGACGGCGGCCAAGTTGGGTGCTCGGATTTTTGGGGGAAAAAGAGGGGATGGGTTTATTGGGGAGGAAAAAGAAGAAGAAATGTGAAGAGCCAGGTTTAGAGTTTTTTATTTTAGGGACAAAATTATAATTTTAAAGAAATAACATTTTTCCAAGCACTTGGGAATCTAAGAATCCAACCCCCCCCCCCCCCCCCCCCCACACACACACACACACACCCACACACCCACACCCCATAGGAATTTTTTTGTGGGAATTGTGGCAAAAAAAATCCTAGGAATTTGAATTTAAAACTTAGCATACGAAACATGGGAAACTAAATTCCCAAGTTAAGATTCACAGGAAACAAAAAAAAAAAAATCCTTGTATCAAACGCCCCCTAGTAGCACAAAGTTTTATTTTATATGAGTGACACTTTTGTAAATAATTATATTGTAAATAAATTTGAACTTTGAGGGTATTATGGTAAGAGCATCCACAGTAGTGCATGCTAAAATATACATAAATAGAAATAGCATTTCATAGTTTCGCAGCAGTCATGAAAAGCTAAAAAATAACAAAGAAGAGGAAAAAAAATGCACCGTCCAAATTTTTTTTAAAATTTTTTGCTGATCTTGTATTTATTTATTTTATTTTATTTTTTTTGCGTAGACGAAACATCTTTTGTTTATTTGGAGAGGAGAAAAAAAATCCCCCTCAGACGAAACATCTGGACCTTTTTGCAAAAAAGCAAAAGTCTGGAAGGGACATTTTGCAGACATTGATCCATTATTAAACCCACTAACTCCTTATTAAACCCACTAACTCATTATTAAATGAGCTAATTATTCAACTAATTATAATTAAGTAACTAACTAATTAATTAATTAACTTATTAAATATTTTAAATTCATGGACGAAACATCATGTTTCGTCCATGTTTTTTTTTCCTTTTCTGGTGTTTTTTAATTTTAAAAAGTATAATTCGTCGGATATGTTTCGTCCGATCCCAAAAAAATATTATAAAATATTTGGGATGAAACATCATGTTTCGTCCTATATAATATGCATATTGCTATATCCTCTCTCATATACAACAATCTGCTGTAGCAGAAATTGGAAATTATGCATTGTGACAGTGTAAAAATGGCCTGAGGCCCAACCAGGGCCCAATACAATTCCCGCTCAGAAAGGTAAAAATAGCTATCTAGCTCGGCCCCGAACCACTTCAGGGTCGGCGCCGAACCTCCGGTTTGCCCTCACAGTACTGGCCTCCTCGTACCGACGAGCCTCAGTAGCCCTCGGAGTCCGATCCGGGGCAGTCCCACAGGCCGTCCCCCCTCTCTGGCGGGGCAGAAGGATGACCTGGCGCAGCCTAGGCCCTCCGATTCCCCCCAGAGGCACAGGGGGCTCACGATGGGCCACGTCAGCTCCTAAATACCGCCAAGGGTTTCGCCACGTCAGCCCTATACCACTCCTGGTATCGCCACGTCCGCCCTAAACCCCCTGGGCCTTCTGCCACGTCAGGCCCATGGGCTTTCGGATTCAAACCCGGCCCCCAAGTGGAACCAAACCCGATTGGGATTCTCTATAAATACTAGACCCACACCCACCTTTTGAGGTAATCAATCTTTTGCCACTTAAATATACCTAGTTATTGCTACTCTCTCACAGAGACTGACTAGAGCGTCGGAGGGTCCGCCACCGGGACAAACCCCGGTGTTTCAGGACCGTCTGCAGGTACACAAGACCTCGGATCCGACCCTTCCGATCCGAGCCCAACCTTCAACATCTTTCCGAGCTCATCGTAGGTCCCAGAAGGTCAACTGAAGGTCGGCAGACGAGCGGCAATCTCCTTCAATACAAATTGAGTCCGAACTCACACCTGGTGCTTCCACACGTTTCTCAGAAATAAACAGCATCAGGTTGGCGCCGTCTGTGGGAACCAGCTGCTCCAGAAGCCGATCCGACCCATACCCTCAAAGGCCATCGACAGCCAAACCCTCATGGCCTCCAAAGGCAAGGGGGCTGCTTCCTCCGTCAACCAACGGGACTCGCCCCCACCCACTGATAAAGCCAGGCCGCGCACGTCGAAACACAAGGCTCCCTCTCGGGAGTCCCAAAGAAGCGTCGGCCGGCCAGCCCAGCCCGACCTCCGGGGAATAATCCTCAACCGCAAGATTATCCGCAGCAGGGGAAGGGCCGCTTCCAAACCGGTCCCGAACCATCCTAGGCCGCCGCCCGAGGTACGAAGACCCGCGCTCAGCCGAGTCGGAAGACAACCCTCGGACCGGCCAAACCGGGTCGAAGGAGCCCCCGTCACTCACAAGGAGTTCCAAGACTTCCGAAGAGAAATTCTGGGAGCCCTCCGACGGACCCCCAGGGAAGAAACCCCCCATTCCCAAACAGGGTCGGACGCCGAAGCCAGCGCGTCCCGCCCTTCAACGATCCAACCGGAAGACGATGACGTACTCCTAAGGCGCCTACAAGAAATGGAGGACCGCCTCGATCACATAGGGGACGGCGGCCAAAGAGTGCCTCAGGGGTACAGACCTGTCCGTCCCCCCTTCTCCGCCCCCATCCTCCAAGCAGAAATACCCCGGAATTTCCGACCCCCTCAATTCGAGACCTACGATGGCGAGGGAGACCCTGCTGATCACATGGAGGGTTTCAAAACCCTCATGATGATTCACAGCGCCTCGGATCCCCTGCTCTGCCGAGCCTTCCCTGCCACCCTTCGGGGTCCTGCTCGCGAGTGGTTCTCGAAACTCGCCCCCGGCTCCATTTACTCCTTCGACCAACTCGAGGGCAATTTTCTTGCCCATTTTGTCACTAGCCGGAAGGCCGAAAGGACCAGCGCCTCATTACTTGGGCTCAAGCAGATAGAGGGGGAATCACTCAGGGTGTTCGTCCGGAGATTTACCGCTGAGGCAAGGTCGGTCTCCTCCCTCGACCCAGGTGTTGCTTCAGCGGCATTCCGACACAACGTCCGCCCCGGACAGCTGAAGGCCTCTCTGGCCAAGAGACCCCCCGTCGACTTTCCCGACCTCCTTAATAGGGTCGAGAAATACATTAGGGCAGAAGAGGCCCTTAATCCCGAAGATGCCAGGGATCCCACCGGGAAAGGAAAGCGGAAGACCGAGGAAGTCGAACCACCAAAGAAAGCTCCAAGGGACCCGGGGGCCACGAAGAAGGTCCCGCCAGTCCCCCGCTTCGAGAGGTACACTCCCCTGACGCATAACATATCCGCCATCCTCTTGGAAATCGAAGACAAGGGCATTGTCCGACTACCCCCCCGATCTAATAACAACAAGAATCGAGACCAGCGCTTTTACTGCCGCTTCCACAGAGATCACGGGCACGAGACCGACCAATGCCGAGCCCTGAAAGACGAAATTGAAGAACTCATTTCCAGAGGGTACCTCCGAGAATTTACCCGAGAAGGCCCACGGGATCGGCGAGACGCTAGGAACCGGAGGCAATCGCCTCCGAACCCTCCTCCAAACCAGACCCAGGGTCGGGACCCCGATTCCGAGGGAGCCGCAGATATCCCTTTCATCTTGCACTGCGTCCACGGAGGGCCGATGGGAGGTGAATCAAAAACTTCCAGAAAAGCCTTCATCCGAGAGGCGAACGCTGTCAGAGACAACCCCTCGCCCAAACTGCAATCAAGGCCGGTCTCCTTCTCAGGGGAAGACCTTGAAGGTGTTCGCTTGCCCCACTGCGATGCCCTCGTCATTAACCTTCACATGGCTAATTGTGAAGTCCGCAGGATCCTCGTCGACAACGGTAGCTCGGTGAATATTCTTTTCCTCGAAGCCTTCGAAAATCTCAGGTTACCCCGAGGCAAACTCAAGCCAGCCGGGTACACCCTGCACGGGTTCTCAGGCGTCCCTGTCGTAATAGAAGGGATTGTTACCCTCGACGTTACCGCCGGGTCGACTCCTGTCAAGAGGACCGAATCCATGGACTTCATGGTGGTCAACGTCAAGGCGGCTTACAACGCCATACTTGGCCGGCCCGGACTATGCTCCCTACAAGCAGTGCCTTCGGCTTACCATCTGAAGCTCAAGTTCCCCACCCCTCAAGGAGTCGGCATCGTCCGAGGCAGCCAAGAAGCAGCGCGATCATGCTACACGACCACCGTCGGGGGGGGGGTGTGTTCCCCCTCGACGCCGAACGAGCATAGATTATGGCCCGGCTAAATGTAAATCTGTTTTTGTGTAAACCCTCGTTTGTAAAGGGCTGCCTTAGCGGCCCTCCCTACCTTATACTAAAAATATCCCTTTTTGTCCGAACCCAAATGTCTCGATAATCTCAATACGAGTCCGGACCGAAGGTCCTTCCTAAGGCCCCACTTCGATCCCTCGCAGAACGATGGAGCCAGACCTTGCCTCCAACATTGCGTACTACATTACTGGCCAGAGCGAGGAAGGAAAAGGATTCTTCTTTCATGCCCCTTTATTTTCGTTCCAAAGAGAAAAAATAAAACGAAAGAAAAACAAAGACCGTTACAAGACCGCTCCACTCATCTCAAATCAGGAAGATCAGGGCCCCTCGGGCCCAACGAGGGACGAAGAGTACTTCGACCAAGCAACTAGGGGCCCCTCCCCTCGTTGTGGTATTCCTTAGCCTCAGCCACAATCGACACTCCAGCCACAGAACTCTGGGCGTCATCCGGTCGCGCCCACTGCAACAGCAGCAGCGCAGAGGGAACCCCCTCCGCCTGTCGACCCGCGGAGGAAGAGAACGAGGCACCCAACATCGCCTTGTAACGAGGCATCTCCGTCTCCTTCTCCGCAAAGACGTCGCGAGGTAACCCCCCAGGAGAGGACCTCGGCACCAAGGTACTAAGCCCGGCCTGTCTAAGGTCCGCACCGCCGAGCTCCCGATCCCACATCGCTCTTCTCAACCGGCGCGCCTCCGCACTTAAGACGGCGGACTTATTCCAGTAAAAGTTACAAGCCTCATCAGTGTCCCGAGCCCCCCTTCGATGACGAGCCAGCGCGGCCTCCAGGACCTTAACCTTACTCCGGAGTCGCGCCACATAGAAACTATGGGAGTCCCCCTCAGGGAGGAGAGCCGCGACCTACAAGATAACCAACCAACTCAACACACATTCTCAAGAAGATTCAGAAATGTCCGAGGTCAAAACAACCGGCCGGTCAAAAAACTTTTCTTGCCACTATAAATCCAGGTGTTTCTTACAAAAAAATGCGGTGGCCAGTCCGCGGGAGGCAAACACAATCGAGGGAGAGAAAAAGAAAGACAAAAATTACACAACTCATTGACCCACCTCCGCGCCGACGGACGGATCCACGGGAGCGTCGGCCGATGGGTCGACGGCGGGCCCCTCTTCGCCAGGAGTCTTCGACGTCCCCTCGATCTCCATATCATACTCAAACTTGGACAAATCGAGGGCCGGGAAGAAGTGCCTCACGTGGCTGAGGGCCCTCTCATAGCTTTTGTCCTGGGCCGCGATCACCATCTGCTGGCCCGTATGCAGCACCTCCTTCGCCTCCTTGGTGAACTTCGTCTTCAGGGAGGCCATCTTCTTCTCCCACTCCACATCCTTGGCCTTGAGCTGGAGCTCCAGCTGCTGCTCTCTCTTATGCGAACCCTCGAGTTCGATTCGCATCTCCTTCATCTCCAGTTCGCTCTTTTCCGCTCGAGCTCGCTCTTGAGCCAGGGACGCCTCGTACAGGTTCTTAATGTTGGCCCCCTGTATGCAAGCCTACAACCAACGGCAGACAAAGATCAGGCCTCGGCACAAAGATCAACAAGGAGGGACAGAGTCGACAGACTTACCTGCACAGTGGCCTGCGCCAGGCGGGCGAACGCCACCTCTACGGACTCACCCTCCATCGCCTTGCGATCGCGAGGGGTCGCCAGCTTTTCCACCACTTCAACGGCTTGGGCCTCCTCTGTCAGGCGGTCCCCCATCAGAACCGACCAGTCAGGAGCCCACCGCTGCCGCAACAGCTCCACCACCGGATCCTCTTCCTCGGCCTCGACCCAGGGACCTTTCCCCTTGTCGAGAACAGGGGCCCCCGCTAGGCCCTGACCCTTCGAAGAAGCCACACCCTTGCTCGTCTCGGAGCGACCCCTCTTGGTCCTCGGCTCGAGTTGGACTTCCGAAATGATTAGGGACGACCCCCTTGGCCTCTTCGCTGCCTCCTTCTCAGCCTTCTCCTTCCTCATGGCGAGCCTCTTTGCCTTGATCGACGCCTCGTCCATACCTGCGGGAAAAACCATTAAGAGCAATGAGCAAGAAAGCAAGAAAGGACCCAGAGGAAAGGAACAACTACATACACATAACAGCTGGACTCAGTCCAGCGCTCGCCAGAGTGGTCTCCGTCACCTCCGTCCAATCAATACAAGGTGACTGGCGGAGGCGTTCGACAAACCCCCATTCATCTGCCAACAGATCCCCCTGCCTCGGCGGTTGGTGGTTCGGCTTGGAGTGGTTCCATCGAGTGGGAATGTCCCATGGCTCTTCACTCCGGATCACCAAATATTTCTCCTTCCATCCCTTGATGGAATCCGGGTGGTGGCGAACGACCTTCCCCCCACTCCGGGGAGAGATATAGTATACACCCTCGGCCGACGGATTGACCATCAACATCGCACGGAACACATTCAGCCGCAGGGGTACTTGTTGTTCCTCGCACATCAGCACAAAGCAGATGATCTGCTTCCAAGAGTTCGGCCCGTACTGCATGGGCGCCAAGGAGGCCCAGTTCAACACGTCCCTAATGAACGGGTGGATTGGCAACCTCAGGCCAGAGATGAAAGCGTCCACTGGGAAGACACAGTACCAAGCTGATAAGGGATCGGTGGGGCGCAGAGTAGAGCTCGGCATCAGCAGTTCGTAACCAGGCCCTATATGATACGCCAGCTGCAGAACCTCCAAATCCCCGTCCTCCAAAACGGTCGAGATCGCGTCCATCATCACCCTCCTCCGGCTCGGCGAAGAGGGTTGCACTCCGAAGAGCTCCTGGTCAGAAAGGTCGTCAGGATACTGACGAAAATGCTTCGGCTGAACGGGCGAACCCGTCATCAGATTACGGAAAACAGGCGCCTTGCTCGAACCGCCGGTCCTCGACCCCGGTTTTCCTGGGGCCCTCTTCTCCTTCTTGACTCGCTCCGACGGTCCTCGACCCTGAGCGGTGGATCTCCTCGCTATATTACCCTCGCCCCTCTCCTCATCGGAAGACAGCTCCAGCATGCGAATGCCGTCCGAACCCTCGCCGGCTCCCTCCGACCCGCTACTCTCCACCACAAAGGGACGTCAGGAACGCGACGACCTCGTCTTGTGTACCGCTTCCCCCTCACCTACTGAGTCCCCCAAAGGAACCGAGCCAGTAGGGCCCACAACGGGCACCGACCCCTCCTCGAACACGGGCTCTTCCCACGACGTCGACGGAGAGTCAGGCTTTACTTCCCCCCTGGACGACGACGCCGACGAACCGGACTGAGCCCTATCCATCTGTGCCTAAAGATTAAACAAACTTACCAAACTAACCTGGGACCGCTTCGGGAAGGCGAGCCGAGTACGGCAAACTGCAAGAACAATCGCTGAAGGGTTGGGAGATTTTTTGAAGAAGAAAGCAGCAAGATTGAAGTGGGCAAAAGGGAAAAAGGGGGGAATGCTTATATAAGGGAAGAACGGCTCCTCGACTTCCGCGATTACTGTTCACTGATTGACGCACAACTGCCGCCTGGAAAATCGCGCCGCGCCCTCGAAACCTGTGCGGAGGACGTCATCAGACGCCAGACTGACAGCCCAACTCTGAGATCGGTTCGGGTGGAATACGCGACGGAGAAAACATTTTTACTTAAGGTTTAAGGCGCCGTCATATGACAGACGCCCCGGGCTCCAGCGCTCGACCAGTTCCCCTCTCACCCTCGAGCAGCCCGGGGCTTACAGCTTCGGCAGCCGAAACCCCGAACAGTTCGAGGGTGGGACAGAAACCGCCATCGCCTGCAGCCCTATCAAGACGGACTGACCGACCCCCGATGGGTGGTGGTCCCCCCCATCCGAGGCCCCTCAGCCCCAAGACCGGAATACGGTTGGTGCATCTTTTCGTCTGGATCTCCCCTGGGCCAAACATCCATGACAGGGTAGTCTGACCCGAAAAGGGATCCAGACGGCAAAACCACCACCAATCCGAAACTCCTCTTCCAACAGCACGGATCTCGGCCGTTACCCCTCTCGCCCTGATCTCCCATAGATCTGGCTGCCGTATCAAGGTCCATCAGATCCAAGAGAAGATCCGGGCGGCAGAGTAACCACCTCTCCGACACTGCTAGGATCGAAAATATCAACAAAAGACAGGCGTCTGCCGAAGCAGACACCTCCGAGGGCCAATGGGCCACCCCTGTTTTGATCATATCTACGATGGAGGGGAGAGGTATTTATAACCTCCCCCAGGGACTAACCGTTGGGACGCGGGGAAGGTCAATCAACGGAAAACCATGCACCATCTACATTTATTAGGCGGCGCCATTAAATGCCCCTAGGAAATTGGACCATCACACCGTTCTCGGAGAGCCTTCAATACTCCACAGGAATGGTGGGATATCCCCGCTCAATCACTCTAGGGCACCAACTGATCGCCATCCCCCTTGTTGGCCCATAATCCCTCGACCGGCTCGAGGTCGGGTCCGGCACCAGGGGAGTCTTCTCAGGAAGGCTTCACGGCTCGCCATCGCCCTTGCCTTCCAGTAATCCCTCGCCAAGCTCGAGGTCAGGTCTGGCACCAGGGTGGTCTTCTCAGGAAGGCCAACGGCTCGCCACCCCCCTTGTTGGCCCATAATCCCTCGACCAGCTCGAGGTCGGGTCCGGCACCAGGGGAGTCTTCTCAGGAAGGCTTCACGGCTCGCCATCGCCCTTGCCTTCCCGTAATCCCTCGTCAAGCTCGAGGTCAGGTCTGGCACCAGGGTGGTCTTCTCAGGAAGGCCAACGGCTCGCCACCCCCCTTGTTGGCCCATAATCCCTCGACCGGCTCGAGGTCGGGCCTGACACCAGGGGAGTCTTCTCAGGAAGGCTTCACGGCTCGCCATCGCCCTTGCCTTCTCGTAATCCCTCGCCAAGCTCGAGGTCAAGTCTGGCACCAGGGTGGTCTTCTCAGGAAGGCCAACGGCTCGCCACCCCCCTTGTTGGCCCATAATCCCTCGACCGGCTCGGGGTCGGGTCTGGCACCAGGGGAGTCTTCTCAGGAAGGCTTCACGGCTCGCCATCGCCCTTGCCTTCCAGTAATCCCTCGCCAAGCTCGAGGTCAGGTCTGGCACCAGGGTGGTCTTCTCAGGAAGGCCTCATGACTCGCCATCTCATTTCTACAACCATAAGCACTCCTCCACGGCTAGCTCCCGCACCCCCTGCAGGAGTGGGGGGCTTGTGTGACAGTGTAAAAATGGCCTGAGGCCCAACCAGGGCCCAATACAATTCCCGCTCAGAAAGGTAAAAATAGCTATCTAGCTCGGCCCCGAACCACTTCAGGGTCGGCGCCGAACCTCCGGTTTGCCCTCACAGTACTGGCCTCCTCGTACCGACGAGCCTCAGTAGCCCTCGGAGTCCGATCCGGGGCAGTCCCACAGGCCGTCCCCCATCTCTGGCGGGGCAGAAGGATGACCTGGCGCAGCCTAGGCCCTCCGATTCCCTCCAGAGGCACAGGGGGCTCACGATGGGCCACGTCAGCTCCTAAATACCGCCAAGGGTTTCGCCACGTCAGCCCTATACCACTCCTGGTATCGCCACGTCCGCCCTAAACCCCCTGGGCCTTCTGCCACGTCAGGCCCATGGGCTTTCGGATTCAAACCCGGCCCCCAAGTGGAACCAAACCCGATTGGGATTCTCTATAAATACTAGACCCACACCCACCTTTTGAGGTAATCAATCTTTTGCCACTTAAATATACCTAGTTATTGCTACTCTCTCACAGAGACTGACTAGAGCGTCGGAGGGTCCGCCACCGGGACAAACCCCGGTGTTTCAGGACCGTCTGCAGGTACACAAGACCTCGGATCCGACCCTTCCGATCCGAGCCCAACCTTCAACATCTTTCCGAGCTCATCGTAGGTCCCAGAAGGTCAACTGAAGGTCGGCAGACGAGCGGCAATCTCCTTCAATACAAATTGAGTCCGAACTCACACCTGGTGCTTCCACACGTTTCTCAGAAATAAACAGCATCATGCATATTTTCCATACGACTACAGCGCTCAAAAAGGTATATTATGCGTAAAATGCATAAATACCACACAACTGTGGATGCTCTAACTAACAACAGTTGAGTAAATGAATGATTAATATGACTCCCACTTAAAAATGAATGGTTGAGATTAGATGGTTGAATGAATGTCTACAAAGTACAGATTGTCTACAAATGACAATCCCAATCCTTTCATTATAATATGAAGGATGTGGATGACTAAATAGGGTCGGAGTTCTATGAATGAACAATATTTCTAGTGACATACTAGCATTTATATACAATGAAGACTTTTTAATAATGTAAAATTTATATTATGATAGTTAAAATATCAACAACAACAACAAAGTCTTTTTTCTAACTAGTTGAGATGGCTACATAAATTCTGATTTTCCATTCTGCTTGGTTTAGCCCAATATTTTCTGTAAGGCCACAAGCTATCATATAATTTCACACTGTTTCCACTCAATTAAATTTAGGTCTTCCCCTATCCCTAAGACCATCTCCAATCACTAGCCATCTCTATTCTTTTTTAGCCAAAATAGCAAATTTTTGGAGAAAAAATTGCTCCAACGGAGCTCGTCAAACTACTTGCCAAAATACATATTTCAAATTTACTCGCCAGATCTGGCGAAGTTGAAAACTGAACAGTCGGTCACCAAAAAAATATCAGCTCTTTCTGTCACTCGCCCAAGAAATTAACAAAAAAAAGCCAAAAACTCCTGCAAGATCACGAAAAAAATAACAAAAAAAGGACGAACGGAGATCACGAAAAGTCATGATCTTAGAAAAAAATTGTTTTGGGTTCGCAATTTGGCGAAAATAGCGATCTCAGATTTTTTTTCCTTTTTTTTTCATTCGTTTTTGTCTCGCGATCTCAGATCGGGAGAAATCAGGAAATCAGGTTTTTTTTTTTTTTTTTTTTTTTTTTGGCTTTAAAATTGGGCTTAGTTTTTTGTTTCTGTATTTGAGCTTTAATTGTTTATTAATTGCTTAGCATTTTCTTTGGCATTTTAATGGATTAGTAAATTAAAAAAAAAAATTATGGTTAGCTAAAATAACTAGCATGGTTGAAGTAGAGATTAAATTTGCTAGCCAAATTATCCAATTGTTCTCCATTTTGCCTATTCTAGCAAGTCAAAATGGTTAAGTGTGGTTGGAGAATCTATAACTCTACCTTCAATATTTATCAAATACCGGTCATATATATAATAGAGTTCTTACCCAAAAATTAGTGGTACTGATCTGCCCATACTTATACATTTATTTTATCGGGATAGGTTTCATACTCATTTTATATAAGAAATACACTAACCAAAAAGAAAGGGAATTTGATATACTTAATTTGAAATCTTCATGCAAAAGCTTAAAAAGTTTTCCGGTCATGATGAAGTACCACTCCCTTTACATTTACGAAAATGGAAATCCCAAAAGAACTTTCTTATGATTATAAACATTCAAAGTAAAAATTTGACCTCTTTTTGTTAAAATCATTCTTAACAAATCAATTCATATATAGTTTGTAAATTCAACGTATTTTGGAGGGGCAAAAAGGCCGAAAAGAAAGCTAAATATCACATCCAATATGTAGTCTTATCACCACTTAAATGCTATATTATTTTCATATAACTCTTGCACAAATGTGTTAATTCAGTGGCTCATACATTTACGAAAATTTTCATATAACTCTTGCACAAATGTGTTAACTCTTGCACAAATGTGTTAATGCTATATTATTTTCATATAACTCCTACATAAATTACTAATCTATATAATAAAACACAAAGAAAGCTATCAGGTGGCTCACATTCAATCTCTCCCAAAATCAATGGACCAGATCTACTCTCACAAAACATATTTTTCCGCCCAAATTTCAAACCCCACAAATTCACAAATTCAAAAAACCCCCACACACACACTCTCTCTCTCTCTTTCCACCAAAACAAACCCGTTCCTCTCTCTTTCTCCCCGTTCTCTCTCTCTTTCTCCCGCCCACTCTCTCTCTCACTGTCTCCCTCTCTCTAACTCCCCGCTCTCTCTCTCCCACCTCCGCTCCATCACCTTTTCAGCACCCCCACCTCCGCTCCGTCTTCAGCGCCCCCCACCTCCCGGCCCTAACCCCCTCCTCCTCCCTTCCGCCCTCATCTGTCGCTGACCACCACCTCTCTCTGTGCCGGCCAGCTCCGGCGCCTCTGCAGCGCACCGACCACCTCCGCTGCCTCTTCACCGGCCCCCACCTCCACTCGCCAACCCCCTCCTCCTCCCTTCCAACCATCGATTTCACCATCGGCCCCCACAATCGATTTCACCATCGATTAGAAGAATCAGCGACCCCATCCCCTCCTCCTCCCTTCCAACCATCGATTTCACCATCGGCCCCCACAATCGATTTCACCATCGATTAGAAGAATCAGCGACCCCATCCAACCATCGATTTCACCATCGCAGGTATGCAAAATCCAACCATCGATATGCTGTTTTTGTGCTTGGGTGTGCTGTTTTTGTGCTTTTTTTGTTGGTTTTTGGTAAGAGATGTGGCATAGTTACTGTAAATGTATGTACTGGTTTTGTATATTGTCACGCCCCGCTTCTCAAAAATATGGAATACGAGCACGTGACGAAGCCCAGCGAATGATTTTTACATCATCCATAAGCTGTAGGATCGACTCAGCATCACAACAAGTATATAACAAGATATTTATATATAACCAAGCATGCATGAATAATTTATAAAGCAACAGAAAACAATTTAAACAAGTAATAATATTCAAATAGTTCTCATGTCTGGATCAAGTGTAAACTCGGAAAACAAGTCTTATACAGCAGAAGAAATAAATACCTTAAGAAAAGCAACTATTTAATCAGGTCCTTGCTCCAAGCAAAACCTGAAATGTCTGCTCCCCAATTCCGGCAGGTAGTTTGTCTCCAAAGTCTGTTTAATAAATATAAACAGGAAAACAAGAGGGGAAACAAGAGAAAATGCCCTTAGTGCAAGCTAGGGCCACAAATAGTGAAAACAAGTACAAGTAAGGGAAAAACAAGAATTGGAATCAAGAATAAACAGAGTTATAAGAAGTAGTAGGCAAATTCAAAGACTATCTAGCAAGAGGGAATATCTTAATAACTAGATTGGATAACAACTGCTAGTGGTGTAACACATGTCAGGTATACCTATAGGGGTATTTAATATCAAGCGACAAATCTCAAGTTTAGTGTTATATGTTATTTTGAATGTCAGGTCTCAAATGTCAAGTCCAAGTATCAAGTTCCAGGCTTTAAGTCTCAGGTGTCATGTTTCATGCATCATATCATCAGGTATCAAGTGACAGGTGTCAAGTTCAAGTCTTGTAATTATTACTATCTAGGTAGCACGACATGCATCCATTATACTACATGGTTGCTACAGTCAAATCAATTGCGCTTAGACCTAGTAATGGAGTCTATAGGGCGGTGTACTCAGGCATCAAACTAGCAGGTGATCAACCATGGGCTTCTAGAGGTGGCCCCCGTAGGCTCTAGAGGTGGCCCCCGTCACCCATGACGTGGCACTTAGTTCTACGTGGCACTTAGTTCCATGTGATCTCAAACATACATCATGTAATCATATAATGGGCTCTAGAGGTGGCCCCCGTAGGCTCTAGAGGTGGCCCCCCGTCACCCATGACGTGGCACTTAGTTCTACGTGGCACTTAGTTCCATTTAACATACAACTTGAGAAACACGGGCCCCCTTCCGAGTACACTTACCTATGTTGTCCATTCTATAGTCTTTCCCTCAACCCGGCTTGTTACATTTGTTCAGGCAGATTTTGTGTTCTTGTATTTATACATGTGAAACAGGGGTGAAATAATATAAATTAATTCTAAGAAAAATTGGAGATGTCCTATAGGGTGTCCAACAGCTACACATAAAATTTGGGGTCAAACGCTCGCTGTTTACACCGCTGAAATAATTTGTAAAGTAAATATATACAGCAGTTTCGCAAAACTGCGTCTACTGACACAGCTGCAGTATAACTGCCATAACTTCTAAACCGTAGCTCCAAATTCGATCAACTTGGAGTCTATCGATATCTACACATCCGGATCTACATTTCATATTCAGGGCTCGGGCCCAAATTCCAATGATAAAAGGGTCGAAACTGCAAAAGAATATTCAGACAGCAACATTCAGAATTTATTTACTAATGTAGGTTTCATGGAAATATGTAATTTGGTGTCTAAGTTGTTAAGTAGCATAAATACATAATCATGGAGATCAAACAGCAATTAATAAATATTTTTCAAGTCATAATAGTCGCAAATTCGTCAAAATACTAACTTTATATGCGTCTACAAATTTTAGGGGTCCTTAATTCATATGTCCATGTGATTCATGTGTTCAAGGAGATAAAAGAGTCCAATTGATTATTATTTAATACGAGGAAGTTTTGTGACTCTTAGATTTGTGAGTTTGAAGGTTCAAATTGATTTACTATGATATTTCAAAGGGAGTCACAATCTAACTATATGTGGTATTTCAAGGAGACTTGTACTAGGACAATAAGATGTACAAGGTTACTTGCCTTAAATCGACGATTATAAACTCCGCTTGTTGAAGCAATTTGAGAAGAAAAATCCCCGAAGATGTCCTCAAAAAGCGCGTGCAAAAAATTGATCGGAGATCGCGTTTTCCCCGCACACAGGATCTGCCCAAAACAGCGTTCAGCGGTTCGGATCCGGTGCGGCCAAAACAGGAAACAGCGAAGCCGGCGAATGGAAAGGCTCCTCCGCAGCGGATCTGATCCAGAACAGCGTACAGCGGCTTCGGGATCTGCTGTGGATGAACACGGGACACCGATCACAGCACGGATCTTGATGCGATCTGACGGCTGTGATTCGCTCCCGCCTAATCCTCTTCTTCTTCGTTCTTCTTCTTCGTTCGAGTAGAGCGCGAGGGAGAGAAGCAACGGCGTGGTGCTTCGTTGGCGGCGACTGCGGCAGTGACGGAGTGCGGCGACGGCGGCGACGACGTCGAGAAGCGACGGCGCGGCGATGGCTGCTCTGTTCGTGGGTTCGAACAGAGGGTGAGAGCGGGATCGGCGTTGGGGTTCGGTGGCGTCTGGCGAAGCAGCGGAGAGGGTAGAGCGGTCGAGAGGGGCGTGCTAGAGACGGCGAAGTGGTGGGGATCTGGTCGGAGGTGGCGAAGTGATGGGGAAGAGGTAATGGCGAGAATGGGTTCGGAGGTGATTGGGAGATAGCGGTGGTGGTTGTTGTGGCGCCGAGGGGTTGACGAGGATGGCGGTGAGGGGGTGGCTGAAGGCGAGGCGATGGGTAAGGGCGATGGAGATCGAAGTTGGGAGGAATTGGGTTGGCGATGCGGAGAAGATGGAGAAGATGATTAGCGGCGGTAGAGAAAGATTAGGGTTAAACAGTATAGAGGTTAATTAGGGTTAGGGTAGGGGTTTATATACTAGGGTTAGTGGGTTTGCGGGTTTGAGAGTTTAGGGGATCCGTTTCAAAAAGGGCCCAACAGAAGAAATGGTCAAAAAGCACAATAATGGGGATTAGAAAGATAAAAGAGAAGAATCGGGCTATCTCTCACGAAGAACGGTGCAAGATGGCACACAATCGAATTTGACAAAAGAACCCACAAATTCGAGTTGAGACCAGAATAATAATTCCATTCAATCAGAAGAAATACATGATATCAAAAATAGACGAGAGAGAGTACAATAAGGCACAAAACAGTACAAAATACAAATACGGGGAAATAGGAGTTACATATATGGTATGGTGTCAGTTTGCTTTGCTTTGCTTTGCTTTTCATGTTTGGAAATCAGACTGGATGGAGTGTATTATGAATGCAGGTTAGCCACAGAAACTATATTTTCCAAGCTTTGACGTAGAATTTTTTTGTAGTTTGAAAGCTCTTTGTTGGGTGGAGACAAATTGTTATTAGCTTTGTTTGCAATTGCTTTTCTTTCTTCCAAGTGCACATTATTGACATCATTATAAGGTGACTTTCCAATTTTCGTGAGGCATATCAGATTTTGAGAATATTTGTAAAGGGAACCTATCATATCGTTCTTTCCAATTGCAGCATATGATCTGTACGAAAAAGCAGTATGGGGCTTTGGATAGGAGGGACAGGTTTGTGAACCTGAAAGCGAAAGCCAAAAGGGTGTGAAGTACTTTTAGACAAAATAAATACATTATTGAGGGATTTGGGTATCTTTTAGATTAATTTGAGAGATTTGTGGAAGATTTTGGAACAAGGTGATCATTCTCCACCTTCCCCATACAAAAGAAAATGTCGAATGATGGAAGATTGACTAATTTTTTGGTTGAACAATGAATTTGTACATGTACAGAATCAATTTGTACAGAATGAATTTGTACATATTTTTTGGTTGAACAATGAATTTTTTGCTGCTTTTGGTTGAACAATGAATTTGTACATGTACAGAATTTGAGAAAACTTGAGTATATTAGGGTAGTTACTTTCAAGTTTCAACAGTTGGTAATATACTCCATAAATTTATCTTTCGCTGAATAGTTCTTTAAACTATATGCAGAATACAACTTGACAACTGTAATCATTTTGTTTTTATTGGTTGTTGGTTGTTTTTGGTTGCAGGTACTAATGTTCAGACTAATGAGGAAGTTGCTATTAAACTGGTAAGTATTGGGTTGTGATTTTATTACATTTTTTAGTTGATTGTGTGAATCATTTTTCTGTAGCATCAATTTTTTAGTTGATTGCATTTAGTGGGTTTGTTAAATCGACCCAACGTCTTCCCCTTTCACCGCTCTCTTCTTCGACCCAGCGAACCTAGCGAACCTAGCGAACCCCACCGAAGCTTCACTGTCTCCCTGACCACTGACTGATTTCTGAAGTGGATCGTTTGGAGAGATCTATTTATGTTTGTTCTGAGTGGGAATTTGATAATGTTTTGGTATTTAATTATTTAGTTTTTTTTTTTGTGATTGGTTATTGGTTGTTTTCTGAGGAAATTGCTATAAACTGGTAAGTATTGGGTTGTGATTTTATTACATTTTTGAAGTTTTAAATTTCAGTTTTTTACTTCATTGTGTGAATCATCTTTATGTAGCATCAAGTTTTTAGTTGATTGCATTTAGTGGGTTTGTTAAGTGATTGTAGATTCAGAAAACCACATATAAGTCTGATTTAAGATTTAAATTTCGATTCAAACTGTAGTTTATTTTCAGTATAATAGGATAACTAAGTGAACGAAATATTGGTTTTTGTCTCTTGCTATTATCCTCATACTTGCATCCCTGACTGCAGTTGTCGAATGAAACTAACTTCCAATCTTTAGTTAGCTATAATATATCTAGATGGAGTATACATTTGGGTTTTGGTTTACTCAAGTGTTTGGGCTTGCGCTGTATTAGATTTAATTTGGTACTGTAAGGTGGGTATTGAGAGATTTGGGTATCTTTTAGATAAATTTGAGAGATTTGTGGAAGATTTTGGAACAAGGTGATCATTCTCCACCTTCCCCATACAAAAGAAAATGTCGAATGATGGAAGATTGACTAATTTTTTGGTTGAACAATGAATTTGTACATGTACAGAATCAATTTGTACAGAATGAATTTGTACATATTTTTTGGTTGAACAATGAATTTTTTGCTGCTTTTGGTTGAACAATGAATTTGTACATGTACAGAATCTGAGAAAACTTGAGTATATTAGGGTAGTTACTTTCAAGTTTCAACAGTTGGTAATATACTCCATAAATTTATCTTTCGCTAAATAGTTCTTTAAACTATATGCAGAATACAACTTGACAACTGTAATCATTTTGTTTTTATTGGTTGTTGGTTGTTTTTGGTTGCAGGTACTAATGTTCAGACTAATGAGGAAGTTGCTATTAAACTGGTAAGTATTGGGTTGTGATTTTATTACAATTTTTAAGTTTTAAATTTCAATTTTTTAGTTGATTGTGTGAATCATTTTTCTGTAGCGTCAATTTCCAAACTAATGCTGGATGCCACATCTAGCTGTTACACTTGACAATTTTAGATCTATTTGCTGATTAGGCTTGCAATTTTTCTGTTACACATCTAGCTGTTTGAATCCCGCTTGCACCAATCCCCTTTATCGGGTGAGGGTGTGTGTAAGTGTGGCTACAGCTGTGTTAAAATAAATAAATAATTAAAAACTGACCAGCATCTTAGTGTTGTTACTACTAAGTTTATAATTATTTCCGATTTCAATTGTACTGTCAGGAATTGAAGATCTTAACATTCATTTATATGCTTATCATCTTCTGTAGTTTCAACTCGAAGATGATATTGAGAAGGAGGATTTTTTGGAAGCTGCCAAATTGAAAAAATCCCTTACTGAAGCAAGTTGGAAGGATTTTGTAGCAGAAGTAATGTCAGAGCTGAAGAAGGTCTGGCAACTCTTTTTTTTTTTTTTTTTGTCAACCTTCTGATCTGAGAGGTTTTGGTTTTGATAATACGAATTATCTCTTCTTTCTGCAGAATGCAATAGAAGAGGAGCGTTACCATGATGCATCAAGATTGTGTAAAAAAGATTGCCGGAAGTGTGTTGGTAATCACCAGTCATATTAATGTTTGACTGCAATTTAAATACAATTCGAACTTTTAATGTTCTACTTTCTTCACTTGCGGATCACATTGAACAAACATATTATCTATTTATCATGTCTTATATATATTCCGTGATTATTTAGAGTTTGCATTCCACATGCAGAAACATATTAATATGTCTTCATATTCCTTAGGAATATGCGAAGTGTACTACTTTCTTAAGGCACCCACTAACCAACATTTAGGAACAATTAGTATTGAGTAGACATCCTTGGATTGCTAGAGAGCACTTTATTTATTCAAGCTTTTGTTACATGGCCCTTATGATGAGTTTGCTTCCCTGTATTATTCATAGGTGGGAAGTAGAGTATTCCTGAGGTCTTTTGTGTTTTGATCCTTTAGTATGAGTGACAGTCAGATCACATACATACCTACTCAGTACTACTTGATTCAGTTCGGTGATTGACTGATATTATGTATGGTATATGACCTGTTTGATATAGTCTGATTTAGTGGACCTGATTTAGTTGGTCCAATACCTGGATCATGAGAAAGAAGACTAATTTGTTAAGCTCCACTAAGGACTTCATAACTATGTCGAACCTGCATCTTAGTATCATGTTTTAGGCAAAATGTACGTTCAGATGGGGAATTAAAGGCAAAACAGTAGGACATAGATACACAAATTACCTGTTAGAGTTGTCAGTTGATAGGAGCATATAAAGGGGGGGGGATCTTATCTATGAGTTTGTAATGAAAATCTCAAATTTCCCAACCATCCTACTCAGTGGCTGGCAGTTGTGTCCAACTATTGAACAATTTGAGTGGACTATGAAACACCAAGTATTTCTACTTCTGATTACCAGCCTATGCAAATCCACAAAGACAATCACATCCACATATATTAAACAAAAAAAAATACGTACGCTAGAAAGTATAGTTACTAATACACAGCAGGTATCAAGTATCAAAGTATCAACATAGCACAACGCAACTTATTACTTTTACTTGGATACACAGATACTAAAAAATTAATTTAGAAAACATTGGTGAAACTGAAATTAATTATAAAAACTAATTTGATAATTTAGAAGTCACTGCATAATGCTGCATGCTAATTTTGAATCTATTCAGTTATTGAGAGAAGTTCCACTATGGTCTCAAATCAAGAATGAAAAAAACATACATGATAACATGCTGAAACAAACGGTGGAGATAAAGACTAGCATACACACTTTCAGTACAGTAACCATGAATCCACCCTTTAATAATCCACAGCTCAGCTCTTGAACAACCTGCAATTACTAAATTTTTGGCGCTTTTGCTTCCTATTCTTATTCGATATAAAAGACGAGCACACATGTTACAAAATGGTCATCAACATAGACCGATCGAGGTATGGGAATATTGAGATTACTTCAATGAAAATATCCAAGCACCTGACCACCGACATTTTGCTTCATGGCTTCCTCATGATCCAAAACACCATTAGGAGTTGTGATCACAACATAACCCCACTGCATGGATGACAAGTCCAAAATGTAACAAAACAATGAACTTAGATAATCTCAAATTTTTCCTTAGTGTCAAAGTAACAAATATCAAAGGTACGTATATATCTTGAAAGTTTTTTGAATCTGAATATTTCTTGAGAAACTAGCTGTGGCAAGAAAAAAATTATAATAATAAATTGGTTCTTATTATTTGATATAGAAATAATATTCCTATGAAATAATATTTTAGAAGTAAAAGCCAACTAGGTGTTACAATGTGTAAATAATGTGAGACACACCTGGCGTGTTGGGAGTGTTCGCACATGATATTCTTTAAGATCATTGGCCTTGATATCCTGCCTGTATGTAAGAGCCTTGCAATCTTTTATCCTTCCTTGCAATTGTACGGTGATCTTTCCCACTCTATGCGGGTCAAAAACTTGAAAATCCTTTATGTATCCTACAAAAACACTAACCATTATAAAAATACTAGGTATAACATGAGTTTGACAAATGAACTTGCAGCTACTTTATTAATTGATTTTGATTTAATCCATTTTTGCACCAAGGCTTTATATTTGCTTATATGCTTCTAATGTTGGCGACTTGCTTTCTGTCCAATATCTGGATATGATAATAGACATATTTTACTAAGGTTTCGTCAGTCCTTTTTACTCATGGCTTATCTTTTCTGCCAGATTGTTTGGGAAGGCGCCTAGGACCAAGGTTTCTAGGCAAGGGAGTTGATGATTCAGTGGTAATTATTTTGTCTCCATGCTGTTATTTTCAAAGCTTCAACAATATTATGTTGTAGCTGATGTATTGTAATTGAAGAATCAAAGTTTGCCTTAAACTCGGGTGTTTTGCTTCAACAATATTATGTTCTTTTTTTTTAATGTAAGTAATAATTTGTTAGCATGGACTTTGAAGCAATTTTCTTTTTATTTGATTTCAGGTATGAACATGAAAGAAGGGGAAGGTTTGATGTGGAACTGGATTGTCTCTGTTGGTGCGCGAGAGTTAACAAGGTAAGGAGGTATGTGTAGAGTTCGTGATTGTGTGAAAAAAATGGAAGTTAATTTGTTGTTAATGTGCAGAGTATATGGCGTTGGGTGAACGATCAGAGCAGGTTGTCGCGGTTCACTTGCTCAACATAAAGGGTAAGCTCTTTCTCTCAAAATTGTTTGTCAATAACATAATTCTAATGTGTGGGAGCAAATGATTTGTTAGTTATCCTCACAACCAAATCAGATAGATAGTTTATAGCATTCTAATTACCAATCAAATGAATGAAAACCATGTCGCAATTTCAGAATGGAGACCAAAAGTTTAATTCTAATTCTAATTCTAATTATTAGTATGTTTTTCCTTAAATTTAAATAATGATATGATTTGATCTGAGTATTTGTTTACACCCACCTTTTTTGTTTACACCCACTTATTCGTTAAAATGTTTTAATTTTTTTACATGCAGTCCCGAATAAATCTAACTAAATTTAACTAAATCTAACAGAATTTACACCCACTTATGTAGTTCACCCAATCAAATAAATCTAACTAAATTTACATGCAGTCCCGAATACGTGCCGTAGGCACGTCCCACGGGCATACCTAGTCTATATAATAAATTACAAAGAAAGCTATCCAGTGGCTCACAATCAATCTCCCTAAAATCAAAGGTCTAGATCAAACCTCACAAAACATATTTTTTCTCCAAAATTTCAAACCCAAAACCAAAATTTTCCCCCAAAAGTAAAAAACTTATTACTTTATTAGTATCTCTCTTCACTCTTCACTTTTTCATATTTCTCTCTTTTTCTCTCTTCCTATCTCTCTCTCCCATTCTTTCTATATTTACTTAGATATTTAGATTTTCAGAATTTTAATATTTTTTTTGCACATGATATATTAAAAATAGTAAATATCTCTTCAACTCCACACTTAAAGTTCTAAAAAGTTAGATTTTATACCCCCATTTATAATTATTTTTCAACATATACTAATGGAAACATGAATTTTTATTTACAACTAATTATTGTCATACTATTCAAACTTAAGCTACATAATTGTTGTTTTATTGTTTACAGGTTTTTCGTGTTTTGTATCGTTCCGAAGACGCCGTAGGCACGTGCCCACGGGCAAATCTAGTTCTATATAATTCGCCCACAATATAGGATACATTCCAAAAAAGTTACTTCTGACAGTAGCATTTAAATTAACCTGTGTTAAGTATTAACCTGAGTTTAAAAAAGACCATTTAGTCCCATTTTACTAATTACCGTCATCGTATATTAGAGGTGTAGAGATAGGTAGAAATATTATTTAATCTTAAATACTTTTTAGTTTATGATGAAAACTAATTAAGAGTAGTTTTATGGAAAGTAGCTAACATTGTAAATGACTTAGATAAAAATACTAATATGTGAGTGAGTTTTAATGAATTGGCATATTTGTGAGTGAGTAATTTGAAAATAACCTTTCTTTTGTTTCTAAATGTGGTTTCTCAATCACTATTTCAAATGTGATTTCGAACACATTCTATATATTTGATGTCTCCCTGAAAAAGAAAAAAGCACTCAATACACAATTGCCTAATCGTATAACCCGGAAAACATGCTACTAAAAACACAACTAACAATTACATTCTCTTTTTTGCTACAACACAACTTTTTCCCTCTTAAAAAAGGCATAATTCAATAGAATGTTCCAAGCTCACCAGAGCTTGTTCACGACAGCCGACTGAAGATGCATTGATCCAGTCTCTGGATCCAGTTAGAGCTCAGGTGTGGATACATGGAGTTGCCAGGAGTTGCCATTGCATATTGAGAAGAAGCTGAGGAGCTGAAGAGAAGAAGAAGAATAGGGAATGTGTCAGTTTAAGTTCCAGTCCCTGGGAGATATTAGTTCTTGTAGGGGTTTATTTGCATAAAGCCTTGTATTTTTCATTTAAACCCAACAAACTTTGTAACTGCCTGTCAGAATACGTGCTGCGCACGTAATTTCCTTTTATAAATACTCCTCTTGTAATCCAATACAGATATGAATAGAATTTGTGACTTTTGTCCCCTGTTCATCTTCTTCCTCCCCTCATTCTTGAACCCCCAAACCTTGATTTGGTGCAGGTCGAATGTCGAGGAGACGACCCGCCGCGTCCAGCGACGCCGCCGGAGGTCGAGCTGGAACAATGGTATCAGAGCTGAAGATCCTGCAACGGCGATTTGAACGACGTCTTGAGCAAATAGAGTTGAAGGTTCTTGATTACCTAGAAGGATCGATCCTTGAGTACTCACCACGCCATCAGCATCAGCTTCAAGATCATCGACTGATCCTTGAGTCTCGTCATCAGCATCAGCTTCAAGATCATCGACTTCTTGACCAAGAAGTCAATCAAGAAATTGAAGATCGAATTGAGAGATTGGGAATGGCGGTGAATCGAAGGGATGAAGAACATAACGATTTCGAACAGTGTAGATTTGGGCGAAGAAATAAAGAATCAAGATTCGGTCGAAATCAAGATTCGAGATTCAGTCATGGACGACATCAGCATTCAAGCTATTACCAACGACATAGGGAAGTTGGAAGGTCGTGTCAGCATCAAGGTAGCAGAAGCTCAGGAACTCATCTTTGGACGTCTGATGATAGTGAAGAAGAATCAGAAGGTGGAGGTAGTTCTCGACAATCACCGACTGTTCGAAGAAATTCTTATGAGGACCCAGCTTCGAAGGTGAGAATGCAACCAGGTATGCGGGTTCGATCAATTACATCTTTTCCATTAGCCACATCGGAGGAGTACGATTGCAATCTTTGCTTAGTTGATTGTTCCTACAAACGCTACAACTGCAACAAAGTGTCTGATTATGATTTGTGCCCTAAGTGTTTTGCTAGTGAAAGATTTGAACTGGGGTTAAATCCACTAGACTTCACTTGTTTGGAGAATGTTATTGACCATCGTCCTGTCGATGCAAACTCAAAATTTAGTTCAGGAGATGAGGAATCATCAACCACAAGGAGATCGCAGCATGGGTATCTACCTCCCCATTTGCGACAAAAGGTTTCTTTGTCTTCACATTCCAATTATCTAGTTAAAGAATTCACTTCAAATGAGAAGATACAATCAGTTAGTAGGATTTGGGAACGCCCACCTAGTGTTCGATTGAGTTCCTTTAAGAAATCAGCATTGTCAAAGAATGTTTTGGAAGGTGGTAGTGATGATATGAAGACCCAAAAAGATGGTCATGGCATTTTAAAGAATCATACAGTTGATGCAATAGCAAATAGTCGAGTGAGTTCAAAGACCACTGGAAGGATACCTAAATGCAAGAACTTTCCTGTTGAACAATCTGTTAATGATGTTGCTGAGATGGCAATAGGGGTATTGCTTGGTCACGATTTCAGTAATTCACAATCTGAAGGGCATAAGCTTCCAAGTATAGAAGGGTGTAGCAGAGGAAGTGCTCATAGAAATGTGGGAAACAATCTACAGAAATCAGAAACTTGTACTGAGGTTAGTGGTCAAAATGTTGATACTTCCATGGATACTATAGGTTGCATGAGCTTCTCCTCTGGGACTGTTAGCCACTCGTCAATGATGCCATTTGAACAAATTTGTGGTAGTGCTGGAAACACTGTTGTCCCCAAGGATGTACCAAGGTCGGGTGGCTTATGTTCAAAAGCAATGAAGGCAGATTTTTCATACCTTAAAGCAGAAGTATTTTCTCTCTTCCAAGCAAGGCCTTTGTTCTATCACAATGAGCTTCTGGTGTTAGACATTTTTTGTATCAAAAGGAGCTATAAGATCGGTCTCATAGGACACATGATCGATTGGTTCCGTTGGTGGGAAGAATATAAAGGAGGAGTGAAGAATTTAAAGAAAGTTTTGGTGGTGGTTATGATGGGTTTTTCAGTGGGTTTGTCCTGTTGTTCTTCAGGATCAATATGTTGGGTTAGGTCCAAGTCCAGAATGGGAAGACTTTCAGTTTTTCAGAAGCACTGTCAGCAGATTCGGGGTTCACTACCTTTCCTCTTTGGAACTTCAGTTTATAAGCCTGATCTCTTGTGCAAGAATTATCTGAATCTGGGAGGAAATGATTGTCCTGTTGTTGAGCACTTCTTGTACCATGGACAGAAAAACTTTCCAATGCTTTTGTGGTGCTTGGCCTCCAATACTCCCCGCCGCTCGAAGGAGTTTGTGGATACACATAGCCTCTTATCTCACTCCTACCATACTCTGAAGGTGGGATTAAGAACAGAACACTTAGGCTTTCACAAAGCACTTTGCGTCCTTAATGGCTGGAATTGGCTTGTGGTTCCTGACAATGGCAAGGAATATATGCGAAGACCTCCCTCAGAAATTAAGGCTCTGAAAGAAGACCTCATCCTTTGGCCTCCAGTTGTCATTATTCATAACTCTTCCATTGGGAACAAGAACAGAACCATTGAGCCAAAGCTTGTATCCATTGAAGGCATGGGAGAGCTACTCAAAGAAATGGGTATTGGTGGAGGGAAAGCCCAGGTCTGCAGAGGAAAGCCAGCCAACCAGAACCTGTTTTTAGTCAAGTTTCACCCTACTTTCTCTGGCTTGCAGGAAGCAGAAAAGCTTCACAAGTATTATACAGATAAGAACCGAGGTAGGGAAGCAATTCAACGAATTGCTTCCAACGGCGTTGGCGGTGAAGCTCGAGAGGTAAAGGTTGAGGAGTTTCTGTATGGGTACATGGCAGTCGCTGAAGACTTGGATAAACTCGACCCTGAAACCAAGAAGAGATGTTTGGTAAAGAGAAAAAAGGACATTGATGCCATTGCTGATGCTTCACTAAGTACTGAATGGGTAGTAGAGGCTAGCACAATTCAGGCTTCTAGCTAGTATGTTTTGGGTTGATGGTTTCTTATTTTTTCGGAGCACCATGGATGCTCCTTTATATGGGGGAAGGATTGTTCCAAGCTCACCAGAGCTTGTTCACGACAGCCGACTGAAGATGCATTGATCCAGTCTCTGGATCCAGTTAGAGCTCAGGTGTGGATACATGGAGTTGCCAGGAGTTGCCATTGCATATTGAGAAGAAGCTGAGGAGCTGAAGAGAAGAAGAAGAATAGGGAATGTGTCAGTTTAAGTTTCAGTCCCTGGGAGATATTAGTTCTTGTAGGGGTTTATTTGCATAAAGCCTTGTATTTTTCATTTAAACCCAACAAACTTTGTAACTGCCTGTCAGAATACGTGCTGCGCACGTAATTTCCTTTTATAAATACTCCTCTTGTAATCCAATACAGATATGAATAGAATTTGTGACTTTTGTCCCCTGTTCATCTTCTTCCTCCCCTCATTCTTGAACCCCCAAACCTTGATTTGGTGCAGGTCGAATGTCGAGGAGATGACCCGCCGCGTCCAGCGATGCCGCCGGAGGTCGAGCTGGAACATAGAAAAAGAACCCGAAAACGTGAAGCATGCACATGAGGAATGCTAGTATTGCTACCATCCATTTCAAATTGCAAGAAACAAACAATACAATCGCACAAACAAAAAATCCAAGTCCACAACGGTGGGCCCCACCAGCCGCTACCCTTGCCATTTTCTCGTGTGGGTGCAGGAACATAAAACAAAACAAACCAACTAGTCGTCGTGAATCCTACCCTTTCTCGGTGTTAGACTTTGTGGATCCAATATACAAGCACAAGAGCTTTAAGCAGAAAAAAAGACACGAAGGCAACGAGCACAACAGCAAGAGCAGCGGATACAACAAGCAAGAGCAGCAACAAAAGTGATTTGACAGTCGATTGTCATATGCAGTTGACCACACAGTGGACCGAGTTTGCCATATGTAGTGCATTGATTACAAACATGTTGCGAGTTTGAATCCCGTATTTATGTTTATCTTAATTGGGATCTATAAATATAGATGTAAATCCTATGGTTTGAGTAATACATAACTGAGATAACTTCTTTTGCCGTGTGTGTGGTCTAGGATTTTACGAAATGCCGTCAAAAAATAAAGTGAGATATTAAAGAGAGTTCTCCATTTTATTTTGAGAAATTTTGGTGTAGAAAACCTCGCGAGAAAAACTTATATCTTACATTTTTAAAGTAAAAATATTGATTAATTCTACATATCTATTTATTTTTATGTTTGTGAGATCTTATATTTATGGTAAAATATTATTATTGGTGCATCAAGATCTTTGTGGTCCCCTGTGGGGCACTACTCGTCCCCTGTGGGGCACTACTCTCATTTCTCAGTTTCTCACCCCATGTAACTGTACCATTTTTTGTCCTTTTAATTATTCCCTAATTAATCTAGATCCCTAAATCCGCTCTCCACACGTGTAATTCTTATTAATCTTTTAAGATTACAGCTAAAATCCTCCCTAGCGTTTAACGAAATTATAGTGCAATTTGAAGAGCGTGTACAGTGTAAGGAACAAAGAAAGGTCTTGTTAATTGCGACCTTGTCCTGTGCTTTGTGCAATACACGTTTGCCTACTGCTTGTCCACACTTTGTTTATTTCTTTGCACTGTCCTTTTTATTTTATTTTAACCTCGTCTTAATTACTAAACTATTAAGATTTCCATTTTTATATTTCACTTGTAATTAACAAGTGTTCCACAACAGACTGTTGCACATGAACGACACTTTGACAAAGACATCAAGTTATGTAAGCATCTATGTAATTAATGATACTAGTAATTTGCACGTTTTAATAATTTCAAAAAATAAAAATAAAAATTCTGACGACGTAGGTAGGGAGTGTTTGAATCAAAAATCTTATTTATATTAGTTATGTACGTGTGTTGTACATGTTGATAGAATAACAAAATGACGAATGACACTACGGTCTTCCAGTGGCAGAGGGAGGTAGAAAGGAGGGGGGACATTTGGGACCCCAAAAATTTTGTAAAACCCCCTATTATAGACCAAAATTTTTATTTGGCCTCCCCGGTTAAAAAAAATTTGGGACCCCCAAGTCTAATCAACCTCTTATTAAAGGCTCAATTATGTCGATGCCAGGAGAAAAAAATTTGGGACCCCCATTTTGATTCGTCTGGCTCCGCCACTGCGGTCTTCTGTCATTATAATATTAGAATAATATTAGAGATTACAGATTAGAGATTTAAAGTAGGATAAAATAATTTGAAGCATCTACGAAATTCCTCACTCGAGTTAAAGATACCTATCTAGGTATCTTGATACCTATCTAGGTATCTTACCATTTGGATCTCAAAAGTTGTTGAAATATACGAACACTTCTCAATTCTAGTCTCACAAGCAAGTGTCATTGGTCTAATAGTAAACTTCTCTACAGGTAATTCTTCGTTAATAGGCAAGAGATCAGGAGTTGATATGAGAAAAGTGTGGGTATGTATAGCTAGTAGCTACGTTCTTATTCGAACTAATTTTTTTATTTATAAATATCCAATTACACAAATTTATCTTCATTCTTGGGTAAGTTAGGTTACCTACAGGTAGCCAATCATCTGAACATTCCCGGAGTTGATTCAAAAGGCGGATATCCATTTTTAAAATGCTAAATTTGAAAGAAAAAAAAAATCTCTTAAATTATACCTTTTATGTAGAAAATCTCACTGAACTTTTTTTTGCACAGAAAACCACATTCAAATATGGTTGCAAAAAAACCATATCTAACTTTTCTGTTTGTATTAGATAACCTCATTCATCTTTACAAGCTGATTCAGAAAACATCATGCATTTTCTCATTATTGTCAAAAAATCTCACACAACTTTAGCAGAAAGCTCAGGTTGTTGGGGTGAGTTTTTTACAACTATACTTGTGTGTGGTTTTCTGCATAAAAAAAGTTTAAGATTTTCTACATAAAAGAACAGTTCAAGGGATTTTTTTCATTTATATTTTTGTTTGTTTAGGATTTTAAAATCTGTTTTCAGTTTTTTAAATTTTAAAATCTAATTTAATCGTGTTTGTTTAGGTGTTTTCGGAAAATCGTTTCGAACTTTTTTTGGAAAATTCTCATTTTAAAACCCGTTTTTAGAAAATTCCAAAAAACAGTTTTATAATTTTTTTTCTCATTTTCTTCATCTCTCCCAAAAAAACGTTATGTTCTCTTTATTCTCATTTTCAATAAACTGTTTTCTGAAAACAGTAATCCAAACAAACGCTTATTTTTTAAAATGTAAAAAAATTCATTTATAATTTTTTTAATACAAATTTAAGTTTAAAAACTATTTTCAAAACAACGAACAAAATGCAACTCTTTTTTTTTTTTTTTTTTTTTTGATTATACTGGGTATCCATCCCCCTCTATGGTCAGACTAATCCCAGTCCCATGACAAGGAGCCCCAACTTGGGTTGGGTTTGCGCACTACCCTTTTTGGGTAGAGGTCACTGGCCACACACCAGAGGTGTTTGCATCCCCATCTTTGGGAACCTTAGGGCTCGAACCCAGGATCTGTGGAGGAGCACACTCCAAGTCCTATCGCTCTTACCACTAGACCACTTGCGGTGGTTAAAATGCAACTCTTTCAAAAACCTATTACATTAAAACGTATTGCATATACTGTCTATTTCTCACCATCTAAAATAGCAGCCAAACAAACGTTTGTTTTTTAAAATCTAAAAAAATTCATTTATAATTTTTTTTATACAAATCTAAGTTTAAAAACTATTTTCAAAACATCGATCAAAATGCAACTCTTTTAAAAACCTATTACATTAAAACGTATTGCATATACTGTTGGTTGTATCTATTTCTCACCGTCTAAAACAGCAGCCAACCAAACCCACCAACCTTAATACCATAATTAGCATTCAAAACTACCTGATAATAAACAAACAAACAAACAAACAAGTGGAAAAAAAAAACAATTACCTCAAAAAAAGGAATTCCATTCCTTATTCCACTCCCCATTCCCTCCCTCCACTCTTATATCCCCCTGGCTCCCCCTCCCATTCCAATCTCCCATTCCCTGCCCCAATGCCGACGCCGACGCCGACGCAACTCGACCTCGACAGCCTCACCGCCCTTCGCGTCCTCGGGCGCGGCGCAATGGGCACGGTCTTCCTCGTAACGAACAAGTCGGTCCCATCATCTCCTCCCTTCGCCCTCAAAGTTATCCCCAAAAACTCCCCGACATCCAAACCCGACTCCCTCCGCCGCTCCCAGTGGGAGCTCCACCTCCTCTCCCAACTCCAGCTCCAGCCTCAACCCTTCCTCCCCTCCCTCCTCGCCTCCCTCGACTCCCCATCCTTCCTCGCCTACGCCCTCCCCTTCTGCCCCGGCGGCGACCTCAACACCCTCCGCTACACCCTCTCCGACCGCATCTTCTCCCTCTCCGCCATCCGCTTCTACCTCTCCGAAATCCTCCTCGCCATCTCCCACCTCCACTCCCTCCACATCGTCTACCGTGACCTCAAGCCCGAGAACATCCTCATCCAGTCTAATGGACACCTCACTCTCACCGACTTCGACCTCTCCCGCCATCTCACTCCCAAAACACCATCAAACCGAAACACTTGTCCTCACCCACCTCCGCCCCACCACCACCACCACCGCCGCAATTTCACTAGAATCTTCGCCGCCGACAATTTCAACCTACATATGCTTAAGAAGGTAAAGTCGGCCAAGGTTTCGCCGGTCATCCGCCGGCAGAGCAGCAGCCGGCACCGCGGCGGGAGCGGATCTGCTGCCGGAGTTGAGAAGTCGCACTCGTTCGTGGGGACGGAGGAATACGTGGCGCCGGAGATTGTGAAGGGAGAAGGACATGATTTCGGGGTTGACTTTTGGGCGTTGGGGATTTTGACGTACGAGATGGCGTACGGGAGGACGCCGTTTAAGGGGAAGAATAGGAAGGAGACGTTTCGGAATATTGTGACGAGGGATGTGGAGTTTGGCGGACGGCGGGGATCGGATCTGACGGATTTGATCGGACGGCTGTTGGAGAAGGATGTGACGAAGAGGTTGGGGTGTGGTGGAGGTGCGGAGGAGGTTAAGGAGCATGCGTTTTTCAGAGGGGTCAAGTGGGATATGTTGAGCGAGGTTGGGAGGCCGCCGTATTTCGCTGAGGTGGAGGAGTTGGAGGAGGCGGTGACGATACCGAGTCCGGAAGAGAAGGGATTTGATATAAGGGAGTATTTTGAGAGGATACACACGGCGGCGGCGGCGGCGGCGGCGGCGGCGGAAGAGACGTCAATATCAGAGTTTTAACGGCGGGAAGTAGTTTTGTTTTGTTTTTTTTTTTGGGGTGTACAGAAGGGTAGTTATGTAATTAGGAGGTAGATGAGAGGGCATGTGTTGTGTGACGATGAAGCACATGTGTGGATTCGCTTTGATGGATGGCAAAAACATGATGATGCGAGAGTTGTAAAATGTAACATTCAACCTCTTTTTCTTCTGAAGTTGTATTGTAGTAATCAGGTTGTACACAGTTAAGAGTATTGATACAAAAGATGTATAATTACTGTATGAGTTATCGAGTTAAACTAAATCGGTGTTACTATTATTATACTTTGTTAAAGGAAAGACGATGGAACTATCCTAGGTAATATTGGCGTAATTCTAGATGTATGAAATGTGGGAGCATGCTCTATTAGATCTAATCTCACTGTCATTATTGTAATGCTTTTAAATTGTAAACATAACAATCATGGAATTCGGAGCCTGCTTATCCTTTTAATAAGCTAATGAAATATATTTTTTGCACACCGAAAGAAGTTTAATACAGAAAATTCCTTGTTTTTTGGGTGGAATCTTTTGTAGTTCATCCCTAGCAATCCAACAAAATTTCAGAATGTTATTGTGTTCAGTTGGTTCTGAATTGCTGTCAACAAATCTGCGGTGATATTGGCGCATAAAGAGTTTGGTTTGTTAATGCACCATAACAACAACAGCTAAAGAATCCCATCGTTCTTTTCTCGATAGTCGATCCAGCAATTAATTGGTGTTATCTCGTCCCTTCTCTTCGATACACTAATCAATTGGTCTTCGTCGAAACCGAACACTAAAAATCTGTCTACTACAATCGAAATTACATCAAGCCAAACAATCTACTAAGTATCACTACCAAGTCATCAAAGCAAAGCATCCATACACCAAAACAAATTTGACTTAGAAGCAGAGGGCATCAATTCTGTTAGGTGATTGAGGAACATGTGGGGGTTCAATGAAAATTAAAAGAAACTGCTCCGACTGGTTGCAAATAAAAGAAGGATAGAGAGCCCACACTCACATTGCAACATTGAAATGCACAAAATAATCACAAGCAAAGCAAACATCAGCACTTGAATAATATAAAATGAAAACCCAACCTAGGTTAAAAATAAGTTACCAATAAAACAAATAGTCAGGTTATAGATGTTAAATCCTCACATCTGATCATATACTTCTCAATTGCCTTCCTGATTTCGGATTTGTCCAAGAGACAACGCTTACAACACTTGCTGGAACTAATTGGTTGTATCTACAACGGTGCAGTCACGAGTAGCATCACTTTACTGTAGTAATTTGTGTGTGTGTGTCGACCAGTAAGGCACGTGGGTTGGGCTAAACAAGATGAGCTCATTTGCAGACATTAAGGATAGTAGGTCTATATCATATTCATGCCAGGTCACAACTTGACTTCGACAATTCACTACTTCAGGTTGTGCGTGGCTGTTTGGCAAGGTCCAACCCAAGCCCAAACAGGTTGCAGCATAACCCAAACCACAGATAAATTTGGCTCACATATCTGAGATCACAGACCCCACTCCAGTGTTGCTTTGGTAACAGCCAAACATCTCACTACTACTGTCTCGCCACAAGTGTAAATCTTGAACAGTCCAATCCACGGACTGTCCTCTTCGAGTAGTTGATAATATTAAAGCAGCAGTTAACATCCCCCAGTGTGGCATTTGCTGCTCCCAGTCTCAAAGCAAATGCATGCATTATGCTCTACTACTGCTGTAAGGATGGGCACAAATTAACCTCTTTGCATACCATATCTACTCAACATGGGCACAAATTATTCATAGATTTCTGATGTGGGAAAAACCACGAGCGATCTCCACCGATGATCTTTGAACAAATCGCAAAGCACCAAACCAGGCCCAACGCCAACCTCCCTACTGAACCAAGCCAGAAAGCTCCCCAGGCCTTCCGCAGGCCCATTCATGCATCCGGAGAAACCGCCTGCCACTCTAGGCGATCCGTCGGTTACGCCATAACCGTACCCCATAACTCAAAGGAGTAACTAATCTCAGATCCGAAATCAAGGTGATTGGATACCACGCTAAGAGCGGGAGATAACAGATCCTTCTCAAATGACCTATAAACACTGCATGGGGTAGACCATAACAGGTAAGGACTCTTTCACCACATAATTCCTTCAACTTTATAGCTGCTTTCTAACTTAAGCATCGGAGGGTCTGTCACCGGGAACACTCCCGGTGTTTCAGAGTTGATTTTGCAGGTGAACGAAGCAGCCATCTAAGATCGAACTAACCCAGGGTTCCTTCAAATCCTGAACGAAGGTCAGGATCATTGCGGTTTCCTTAAGTCCAAATAACTCACATCATTTGTTGCTCCCACACCCAAGAAAAAGACCGCAACAAATTGGCGTTGTCTGTGGGAATCCGCAGATCAATTCAACCCTCGACCCAAGTTCTCATCTGAAGTGACCCACTCTCATGGCTCCCAAAACCAATATATCGCCGCCACAGGGACTTCGGTCCCTCCTCCCCCACTGGTCCGCAGCCCCACGAATACCTAGGGCTCGCAGAGGCAACGAACCAAGATCCGCATGGACCAGTTTCGAGCGCATCCCACTCTGTCTCAAGGACGGTCGAACAACAAGTGGCAGACGACCTCCTGATCGTCATCAACAGCCGATCCAACTAGGGAGACCTCCGAAACCAGCTCAATCGTTCGAGGGGCACGACCACACCATCAAACCTGGCTTCGAGCCACAATACTCTTCGATCCCGAGGCCGAGATGGACGACATAGCCACTCACCGAGAGACCACCAGCATCTCAGCGATCACGGTAGAAAGGGCCACATCACTCGTGCCGAGTTCCAAGAGTTTCAGGCAGAAGTCCTACAGGCACTTCGTGGAAGAACCTGGGACGGACAACATCCGACTAGCGAAGAAATCGAGGACTCTTGGGAAGAGGAGTCCCACGGGTCATCTAGATCCGGAGATAGGCAGGACGATGTCCGAAGACGTCTTCAGAACATAGAAGAATGCCTAGCTCGAATAGGCGAGAACCAGGGACGATTCAGTCGAGGTCGTCAACTATCCAAACCCCCCTTCTCCACCTGAATCCTCAATGCCCCTATTCCGAGGAACTTCAAACCTCCACAGTTCGAGACTTATAACGGAAAGACAGATCCTGCTGATAACATAGAAGGGTTCAAAACCCTCATGATGATTCACAGTGCCTCGGATCCTCTCCTATGTTGCGCGTTCCCATCAACTCTGCGTAGGCCGGCTCGAGAATGGTATTCTAAGCTCACCCTTGGTTTAATTTTTTCCTTTGATCAGCTCGAAGAGAATTTTCTCACGCACTTCTTGACTAGTCGCAAGGCAGAGAAGACCAGCGCCTCCCTTCTGGACCTAAAACAGAATGACAGAGAGTCCCTCCGAATCTTCGTCCGAAGATTCACGGCAAAAGCCAGAAAAATCTCCTCCTTCGACGTCGGGGTTGCCTCGGCGGCATTCCGACACAACATCCGCCATGACCAACTAAAAGCCTCCCTCGCCAAAATATCTCCCATCGATTTTCCCAATCTTCTACAAAGGGTTGAAAAATACATCCGAGCAGAAGAGGCTCTGCACCCCGGCGGCTATAAGGAGACTCTAGCGATGGGGAAGAGGAGAGCCGATGAGTCGGAGGTCCCGAAGAAGTCACTAAAGTACCTCACTGGTCAGAGACGTCCACCTCCCGTCCCTCGATTCGAGAGGTTCACTCCTCTATTCGCAAGTGTTTCGGCCATCCTCATGGAGATTAAGAACAAAGAAATAATCAAGTACCCCCCGCCGTCCAACAACCTCGCCAGAAGAAGGGACTGAATGTTCTACTGTCGGTTCCTTCGAGACCACGGGCACGAGACCGACAATTGTCGGGCTCTTCAAGGGGAAATCGAGGTGCTCATATGTAAAGGATACCTGGCCGAGTTCACTCAAAGAACTGGACAAGCCTCCCCTCCTTGAAGGGTGGACAAGCATCCTGCAAAGGGCCTCGACCCGTCTAGAGCCGACGGCCTGACTATTCCCCAGTGTGTCCATGGTGGACCAATAGGCGGAGACTCTAACGCATCCCGCGAGGCTTTCATCCGAGGAATCAATGCAGTCCATCAACGGCTTCCCTCCAAGGGTCAAAGGCTATCGATCTCGTTCTCGGACGAAGATCTCAAGTGTGTCCAACTCCTACATTGCGATGCTTTCGTCATTAACTGCAGTTTAGAAAATTACGAGGTCCACCGTGTCCTGGTCGACAATGGGATTTCGGTGAATGTTCTGTTCCTGGCGGCCTTTGATGCCCTAAAGCTCCCCAGAGAAAAGTTAAAATCGGCGAGGTACACACTCCAGGGGGTTCTCAGGTGTCCATGTTCAGATCGAGGGAATCGTAACCCTCTACGTCACTACCGGGCAAGCCCCGACTTCCTGAACCAAAACCATGGATTTTATGGTGGTGAATATTCAAGCTGCTTATAACGCCATCCTCGGCCGGCCCAACCTCGTATTCCCCCAGGTGGTACCCTCAGCGTACCAAATGAAGATGAAATTCTCCACCGAACATGGGGTAGGCATCGTGATTACCAGGAGGCCGCTCGAACCTACAACATGACCTCTATGAGAGTGACAGTTGCCCCTCGACGAGGTCAATCTCCCCTTTGAAAGGAGCTCAATCGGGTCAGAACTGGTCGATGAGCTGGAAGAGATCCCATTGTCCGAAGACGACCCTTGCAAGTGCTTCCAAGTGAGCCAATCCTTTCCCCTGGACCTAAAGCAAGGCATCGTCAATTGCATCCGTCGGACTCAGGATTTGTTTGCTTGGATACCCTCAGATATGCCCGGAATCTCCGAGGAATTTATAATGCATAGGTTGAGCGTCTGCCCAGACTCCAAACCAGTGCAGCAGAGGCATTGCAAGTTCGCTCATGATCGGCTACAAGTGTTCAAGAAGGAGGTACAAAAACTCCTCTCCGCCAAATTCATTCAGGAAGTAAAATATCCCGAGTGGCTAGCCAATGTTTTAATGGTCACCAACGGGAAATGGAGGATCTGGATCGATTTCACCGACCTCAACAAGGCATGCCTGAAAGATCTTTTTCCCCTCCTAAGTATTGATGCCCTCATCGATGCGGTGTCCGGACACGAGCTCCTCAGTTTCATGGACGCATTCTCATGCTATAATCAAATCAGAATGTGCCCTCCGAATATCCCCAAGACTACTTTCATCACCGACCAAGGATTATATTGCTACCGCATCATGCTCTTCGGGCTGAAAAATGCCGGAGCTACATATTAGAGGTTTGTGAACCGGGTCTTCAAAGATCAAATAGGTCGGAACATGGAGGTGTATGTCAAAGACATGCTCGTCAAAAGCCTTTAGGGTCGAAATCACGTAAAAGATCTAGAGGAAGTGTTCGAGGTCCTTTGGTCCCACAACATGCGGCTGAACCCTTCAAATAGCGCCTTTGGCGTGACCTCCGGGAAATTCCTCGGGTTCATGGTCAGTCAACGGGAGATAGAAGCCAACCCCAAAAAAATTCAGACCATCCTGAACATGCCCCCCCCCCCCCAAAGAAACGCCATGGTAGTGCAACGCCTCACCGATCGGCTAGCAGCCATCGGTCGCTGTCTCTTCAAATCCAGCGAGAAATTACTATCGTTCTTTAAAGCCCTCAGAGGAGCTAAAAAATTTGAGTGGGGGGAGCTCCAACAGCAGGCATTCGACCAGTTAAAGACATAGTTGGCTAATCCTCCTCTCCTCAGCAACCCCGAGCCAAACAAAATTCTCTCTCTCTACCTCACCGCTTTCGAACAAGTGCTCCATGCTGTCTTGGTTCGGGATGAAGTCCGGTCTCAGAAGCTGATCTATTACGTTAGTAAGGTTCTTCGAGATGCCGAATTTCGGTACTCTAAGTTGGAGAAGATGGACTATGCACTCATCATGGCAGCAAGAGAGCTTCACCCTTATTTTCAGGCCCACTCCATTCAGGTCCTTACAGACCAATCACTCAAACAAGTGCTCCACAAACTCGAGATGTTAGGCCGGCTGATCAAATGGTCCGTCGAGTTGAGCCAACACGACATCAGCTGCAAGTCCCGAACTGACATCAAGGGCCAGGCACTCGCTGAATTCATCATCGAATGTAAAATCCCGGACACTCCCAAGACGCAAGAAGACGAGCCAGAATGGGAACTATATGTGGATGGATTGTCCTGCGAAGTAGGGAGCGGGGCCGGAGTCATACTTAAGGGACCATACACCTTTGCCCTTCAATATTCCTTCTGTCTCAATTTTCTGGCCTCCAACAACAGGGCGGAGTACGAGGCAAGGATCGCGAGGATCCTTCTGGCCTGATAGACAGAAGCCAAATGCATAAAGGTTTTCAGTGACTCCCAACTTATGGTCAATCAGATCTCTGGAGAGTACGAGGCTCGCGGTGCCCGAATGATCCAGTACCTGGCACACGTTCGCCTTATCCTCTCAGATATCTTGGAAGCAGCGGTGACTCAGATTCCTCAAGAACATAATACCCAGGCCGACACCCTATCCAAGCTGGCCTCATGCTCCTTTGAGGGGTTGGATCATACTGTCTTAATGAAAATTCTCCTGAAACCCAGCATTGAAACCTCTAAGCCTCCTAAGGTCAACTAAGTTAACCTACCCGCATAAAGAGCTACTTAGATGGATCCAATCTTGAACTTCCTAAAAGCGGGTGAGCTACCCTAGGATCCATCCAAAGCCAAAAAGGTTCGAGCACATTCAGAAAGGTTCGTTTTAATCAACGACACACTCTTCAAACGCTCGTACACCAAAGCTGACGGTTGACCCAACCTCCGCTGCCTAAACCCCCAGGAAGCCAAATATGCGTTTGAAGAAATGCATGGGGGATCGGCAGCTGTCACCCGGGCAGTATAGCGCTTGCAACAAAAATACTCAATCACAGGTACTACTGGCCAACCATCCTCCAAGATGCTCAGGATCGTGTAAGAAAATGGGGCCCCTATCAAAGGCATTCCTCCATTCGACATGCCCCCCAAGATGAGCTGAAATCACTAGCCAGTTCGATTCCCTTCGCTATGTGGGGAATGGATCTGGTCGGTCTCTTTCCTATGGTGATCTTCCAGAAATGCTTCCTCATCATCGCCATAGACTATTTTACCAAGTGGGTCGAGGCCGAACCACTCTCCACCATTACCAAGTATCGATCTCAACAATTCTTTTGGAAGAACATCATCTGCAAATTTGGTGTCCCTCGAATACTCGTAATCGACAATGGCATCCAGTTCACGGGAAAAAACTTCTGAGAGTTCTGTACCAACGTAGGGATCCAGTAAAGTTTATCTTCGATCTCACACCCCCAATTCAATGGCCAGGCCAAGAATGCCAAAAAACAGATCCTGGACGGATTGAAGAAGCGCCTGAATAACTCGCCAAAAAGCCTATGGGTAGAAGAACTGCCGAGCATCCTGTGGACCTACCGAACCACAAAGAGGGTCCCAACAGGCGAAGCTCCATTTAACCTCACCTTTAGGGCCGATGCAGTCATTCCTTTAGAGGCCGATCTCCCCTTTCTCCGCATCATAAGTTTCGATGAAAGCTCCAACTCCACAGGCCTAAGAGCCAATCTCGATCTCCTTGACGAGGTCCGTGAGAAATCGGCTATCAGAAGGAACATCCGCCAACAAAGAGTTGAACGCTTTTACAATCAGAAGGTTCGACCGTCCAGTATAGAAGCGAGCGACCTTGTACTTCGACGACTCGCCATCTCCAAACCTACTACGAATGGAAAACTCGATCCAAATTGGAAAAATCCTTATAAGGTCTCCGAAGTGATACGTCCAGGGACCTACCAACTCGAAGACCTGGGGGCAAGACAGTCAAGAGAACTTAGAATACAGAGCACCTGATAAAATTCTATGAAAACCCTTAAAACAATTCAGACTCGTGACAAGGCAGATGTAATAGACGCCTGAGCACGTCCACCTGCAAAATTAGTATTATGTCAACTCTAAGTCTTACACAGTTCTCACTGCTAAGTTTAAACCCTGGAAAGAGTGCCTCGAAAGAGCACCTCAATTCCAAGTCCCACGCAATCCTCACTGCTAAGTCTAAACCTCAGAAAGAGTGCCTCGAAAGAGCACCACGACTCTGAGTATTACGCAGTCCTCACTGCTAAGTCTAAACCTCAGAAAGAGTGCCTCGAAAGAGCACCTCGACTCTGAGTCTTATGCAGTCCTCACTGCTAAGTCTAAACCTTGGAAAGAGAGCCTCGAAAGAGCACCTCAACTCTGAGTCCCACGCAGTCCTCACTACTAACTCTAAACCTCAGAAAAGAGCCTCTAAAGAGCACTTCGACTCTGAGTGTTACGCAGTTCTCACTACTATGTTTAAACCTTTGAAAGAGAGCCTTAGAAGAACACCTTGACTCCGAGTCCCACGCAATCCTCACTGCTAACTCTAAACCTCAGAAAGAGTGCCTCGAAAGAGCACTTCGACTCTGAGTTTTACGCAGTCCTCACTGCTAAGTCTAAACCTTGGAAAGAATACCTCGTAAGCACATCACAACTCTGAGTCTTATGCAGTCCTCACTGCTAAGTTTATAGCTCAGAAAGAGTGTCTCGAAAGAGCACCTCGACTCTAAGTCCTATGCAGCTCTCCTTACTAAGTCTAAACCTCGGAAAGAGCGCCCCAAAAGAGCATCTCGACTCTGAGTCTTATGCAGTCCCCATTGATAAATCTAAATCTTGAAAAGAGTACCTTGAAAGAGCACTTAGACTCTGAGTCTTATGCAGTCTTTACTGCTAAGTCAAAACCTTGGAAAGAGTGCCTTGAAAGAGCACCTTAACTCTATGTCTCGCGCAGGTCTTACTGCTAAACCTAATCCTCGGAAAGAGTATATTGAAAGAGCACATTGAATCTGAGCACCAATTCCATACCACTTTCCTCAAACTCCAGAACCCGAGCGAACATCGCGTCCAGCCTCCACTTCAGCTCAGCCCCAGTAACGGTAGCCTACAAAATGAGAAAACCATCAAGAAAACCATACTTTGAAATCTAAGGAGAATGCCGACTTCAATTGGCAGATCCTCTTCGAAGCAACTTACCATAACAGAGGTCTAAGCCCAACGGGCATAAACGTCGCCTTGGGCCTCCCTCTTCACAGACATTAATTCCATGGGAGTAGCTAGATTCTCCGTCATCAAATCTGCCTCAGTGACAGTCCAAGGGGCGATCCATGCTTCCGTCGGCGATAGCACCTTTGGCGCCGTCAGGGTAGTTCCCTCCGCGGAGACTGGTGACTCCGTAACGGCCGAAGGATCAGCACCTTCGCCTTTCTGCATCCCCGAAGATGCAACAAAAGGGGGAGAAAGAGGATGCTTTCGAGGTTCTCCCATGTACTTTCTTCCCTTTGGGGGCTTCGGATACCCCAGTCACCTCTCTCTCCAACATGACCTTTCCCTTGGTCGACCCCCCTCCCCCCATGTTCGTCTCTGCCTTCGCATCACCCTCACCCCGAAGCTCAGCCTCAGCCTTTGCCTCGGCTTCAGTCTTGGCCTTAGCTTCGGCCGCCTTCATTGCTGTCTTGTAGGCCAAATGACTCTCCATCAAAATCGCGTCGGATATCATGATCAAAGGAAGAACAAACTCGGCAAAGGGGGATGAAGGTAGAAAGTGAGGAAATAACAGGCAGAACAAAGTAACATATAAGCACGAAGCGGACATCGAACATTGTGCACTCATGCGGCAAGCATGGAACACATGGGTCCCTTGGCCATTGGCTTCCTTTCTAGAAGGATCCTTAAAATTCCACAAGTGCCCCTCTACTACAAAATTGGTTAGAGAGATCGACCCGACCCCGAATGGACATCAAAAACATCATTAGAGTCAACGACGAAACTATACCAAAAAATCTTTCCACAAAAAATAATCAAATACAAAGAGCGGTGGCCAGTCCGCATTCAGCAAAATACAACAAAGCATAAAAAGCTTGGGAAAGGGGGCTCCCCCCCAATACCCCCGAGGATGGACCCAGCGTCCGATCCCAACTCGGTGGAAGCTCGGCCGGAGTCGTGGGCAAAACCTCTGGCGAAAGCCACGAAGTATGTTCTTCACCGACACCATCAAAAGTCCCGAGAACAGGGCCGGCACTTACCCCCACTTCAGAACGAATTGAGCGAGGAGTTGCAGGAGAAGTGACGAATTCCAGATCATACTCGAGAGAACCAAGTTCGAGATGGGGGTACTTCTGCTTGATACACTCGACAACTTGTCTAAAGTTGTGCTCCTCACCCTTAACGATCTCGTCCGCGGCTCCCACCAATTTCGATTGCGTCTGGACCAATTAGCACTCTAACGCGTCCTTCTCACTCAACAATGCCCTGTAGGCATACCGTTCCTCGTTCGGGTCATCCTCCAACCGCTTCTCCAGGCCCTTTACCCTCTCCTCCATAGCCTCAGCGTTCGTGCTCTTCTTCGTGGCTCTCCCTGTACTGGTCCGCCTTCTGAACCGCTAGGTCGAGAAAATGTTCATATCGCCTCTTCGTTTTGGCACCATAGAGAACAACCTGTAGGAAAACTTGGAATTTCAGTGATGAATAATCACACCAACAGGATAGGATGAAAAATACTTGCCTGTACAACCCCATGAGAGAAACGAAAGAAACACGAAGTAGCGGTCTCTTGGGCGAAGGCCACATGATCTCTTGGGCGTGGAAGGTTCTCCACTATTTTTTGAGCCATCTCCAGCTCCATGACAAAGCCCAGCTCTCCCACGGGCCGATCCGTTATGGAACACCCCACTGTCTCTTCGCCGACCTTCAACAACCTGTCGAACAACTACCCCCTCGGAGCCCCCTCCAGATCACGATCCTTCAAAGACTTAAGTCTCTTCGGCAAGTGCTCCGAGGAGGACACTCTGATCTTCTGCTTGCCCTTGCGGTCAACCTTCGTCGCCTCCCCAGGTTCTAACGGCAAGGCAACCGTCACGCCAAGGCCTGCAAAGAGAAACAGACATAAGAAAAAGCAAAGTACCAATACCACAAGCTGAGGGTAAAAGAACCTACCCTAGCCAACGAAGCTTAAACCATCATTGGACAGCCTCCCCTCTGTTACTTGCTGCCAATCGACACTAGCACCTTCTCCAAGGAGTCTCTGAAACTCAGCGCTCTCCGTCGGGCTGAGATCATGAGGCGACGGGGGATCCACCTTCAGCGGGCCCTCGTACGACCACTTGGTGGGGACATCCCAAGGCCTGTCACTCCGGAAAACAAAGTATCTCCTCTTTCAGCCCTTAATCGAGTCGGGATGGCCATACACCACTTTATATCCCCGACACAGTGAAACATACCACTGGTAGGGGTGACCCGACAACGCTTTGAACCCCAAACACATCTGGAAATACTTGAGGTGGAGTGGGACCCCTCTCTCGTGGCTAATCATGATGAAACCTGCCAGCTGCTTCCATGAATTTGGCGCAACTGCATGGGGCTCACGCTGGCCCAATTCAACACCTCCTTTATAAAGGGGTGGAAGGGGAGATGCAGACCGGAATGGAACATGTCAACATTCATTACGCACAGCGGGCCCAGAAGATTGGCATTCTGTTCGAGACCGGAATTCGGGAGCATTAGTTCGAACTGAGAAGGGATGCGATAAACCATCTGAAGCGACTCCAGTTCACTCCCAGCCAAGGCGCTCTTCACCATATCAACATCGGCTATCGGCCTACCGGAGAAAGGCAGAACATCAAAGCCATGCTCACCCTTCAAGTTTTCAGGGTACGTTCGGACGAACTTCGCCCGCATAAGAGGAGTGGCCAATGGGACCTCAACCTCCAAGGCTATCCCGTCAAGAATGCCCGCAGAAATCCCCCGACTTCCGCTAACTGGTCTTCACTCCCTCGGTCACCTCCACCTTCTGACTCGAGCAGCCCTCGGATCTCACTCACTAAATCACCATCGGTGCCGCCGAACTTGGCCTCCACTCCGACCCAAATACGGTCCTCTCCTTCGGAATCGTAGATTCCGATGGCCTCCAGTTATGGTGAAGCCACTGTGACGATCTCAAGTCCTCAGGACCCCCCCGCCCCCCCCCCCCCCCCCCGAAGCAGATCGGCTCAATGAACAGGTGGTCGATCCACTCCCGAAAGAAATTGCTTCGGATTCGCCATGATCGCGGGAAGAAGACGAACTACCGATCCCCGTGACTGACATATCTAGGGTTTTGGTATCGAAAATGAAAAATTCCAGGAACTCAGAAAATAGTCTCGTAAACTGCTAAAGGGGGGGGGGGGGGAATTTATAGGAGGCGGCTGGTTCTCGAACCACTGGCATGTGTCGCCCCTTCAAATTCTGTGATTGACAAACCTTTGAATGACCACTGTAACGTGTCGACTCCTTCAGCTCCGTAAAACCTAATTTGACTGAAGGCCAAGTGGACAGGAAGCCCCGCCTGGGAATGTCTCAGCATCTCGACTCCAAACAGCCCCTAGCTTCCTTCCAAATGCAGTACCTATTAAGTCCATGGTACGGTCTCACGACGAACACCGTTCCGGTTTCTCTTCCAGAGCGACGACTCCAACAACCCGACGTGATTATCATGCCGACGCTTTTCCCGTGAATTATCTACTCTTCGCAAACAGTCGACGACGCATTTCCGAGAGTGGAGGGCTCATGATGTGGGAAAAACTGTGGGCGATCTCTACCGATGATTCTTGAATGAATCACAAAGCACCAAACCAGGCCCAACGCCAACCTCCCTACTGGCCCAAGCCATAAAGCATCCCAGGCCTTCCGCATGCCCATTCATGCATCCAGATAAACCACCTGCCACTCCAGGCGCTCCGTCGGTTACGTCGTAACCGTACGCCCATAACTCAAGGGAGTAACTAATCCCAGACCCGATATCAAGGGGATTGGATACCGCGCTAAGAGCGGAGGATTACGGATCATTCTCAAATGACCTATAAACACTGCATGGGGTAGACCATGACAAGGACTCTTTCACCATAGAATCCCCTTGACTCTATAGTTGCTTTCTAACTTAAGCATCCGATGGTCTGTTACCGGAAACACTCCTGGTGTTTCAGACTTGATTTTGCAGGTGGACGAAGCAGCCATCAAAGGCCGAACTAACCCAGGGTTCCTTCAAATCCCGAACGAAGGTCAAGATCATTGCGGTTTCCTAAATCCAAAGAACTCACATTATTTGTTGCTCCCACACCCCAAGAAAATGACCGCAACACTTTCCATATCATAAACTTAAATCCAGCTCAGAAGCTGGATAAATCTTGTGAAAAAATTTGGGATATAAGCAGCAACTCAATTAGTCAGATAGCGAAACCTGTTATGGGCAAAGCTGTATGCATTCATCCTGCTTAATTATCCGTACAAATAAATACATGCAAACTAAACACAAAAAATAAAGCTCGAAAGTATATAGTAAATCCCATAATTTACCATAAAAGAACAAACAGAGCCATATGAAGAGGAAACTTGTTAGGCTTCCATGTACCCATATTCCCTGATAAAGTCTAACCCTTCCATTGCATTTTGTTCGTTTTTTTCTCAATAATGGGCCATCCTTTCCATATTTCCTATTCAAGTACAGACACCGCATTCATAGACTGATAAAACAAATTTTATCTCCTGCAAGATGTCGAATATAACTTATCCTCAAACCCGAGGTGTTGCAGTAACCTGGTTGTAATCTTGTTAGCTCTAGTCTCTACTTTAAGCACCGCTCTTGATCGATGTTGAGCTGTACAGATCCCTTAATGTCACAAGTTTAATGTCAAGTCATCTGTTAACTCTCTTGTTGGTATTTCATGTTGATGAGATACAATGAAAGTTCAAATTTCTGATGACCAAGGGTCAGAGGTGTCTATTCCCAAATCCACCCTATACCCATGGATGGAATTTATGCCTAAAAATTTATCTGTATCGAAACGTACAAGCTCGCTTGTCACCAATATTCACATGTGAACCTAAATTCAGAAACAATCATGAAGCAGCAGGAGTTTTATTGTGATGCTATCACCGGATGAATAATTTTTCAAATCTTACAATTTACACTGATTCTTTCACACAGTTAAACATGTGAATTGTGAAGGGCTAATTTGTCCTCGTCAGTTATAACAAAAACATGACACAGCTTCCGGGTAAAATTTTGATTTACCTGGTATCAAGCTCACCCCGAAACAGAATCCTACAAGAAACAGATCTAAATCATAGTAGAAAGGAGAGGAAAGTATTGTACCAACGCAAATAAAAGGCGTATGAGGAATTACTATTCTTTGACAAGTTAGTATCCTTGTAAATCTGCCTGTCTACTCCCCTCGCAAATAAATCAGGCTAAAGGATGAGGAATTTGGGAGAAGTTAGGCTCCAATGTCTCACTATTCGTATCCCCAGAAAACCACCAAGCCATATACCAAATAACCAATAAGCTCCCATATCCCGGAGTATCTAGACATTGCTTCCATTCTCATCCTGTTAATGGGTCCGTCCTTTCCATATTTCTATTCAAGTACTGGAACCTCAGTCATAGACTACAGTCAAACAAATCGAATCTCCTCCAAGATGTAGTTAGGTTCTATGAACTGATACTGATAGATGCTGAGATGTAGCAAAAGCCATCACTCTAATTTTCTAAGGTTTAATCTCCTCGTTGTACTACAAGCCTTGAAACAATGCGCAGTTTCAGCTAGGGTTGGCAACGGCCCGTTTTGGGCCGGATCCCCCACATAGGCCCGGTCCCGAGCCCGAAGTTTAAAACATAGGCCCGAACCTGACTCGATTTTTCTTTGGGCTTAAAAAATTAGGCTCGAGTTAGGCCCGAAAATAGATTCGTGCTTAGGCCCGAACTATTTATACATGTACTAATATATAACTTTTCTGTAAAATAAAATTATATCAAGAATAATATACGATAATTTTTTTATAACAATAATAGGAATACTACAAACTTTTGAGTAATTGACATCTAATTTTCTATTTTCATTTAATTTTATATACAAGGCTTAGTTTATCTATCTATAAACTTTAACACTCATATCAACTGACTTAGATGAATATTCTCTTTAAAAAAACTCATACGTAAATATACATGATGTATACATAAACACACACATGTACATATAAAAATTTGATTCGAACTCATCGGGTCTAAGCACTTGGGCTTGAGCCCGGCCACAATTTTTCTCAGACCTAAAAAATTAAGCCTGAGCCCGGCCCGAAATGAGAATTATTAGTCCGAATCCACTAATTAACAGGTCGGACCTAGGCGGGCTCGGGTCGAGTTCGGCCCCATTGCAACCCTTAGTTTCAGCGGCTTCCACTGATGTTGATCACACAGATTACTCCTGATCAGTATTTTGCAGTAAATCTTTGTTGGAATTTGCTTATTGATGTGATAAAATGAAGATCAGTTTTCTACTCCCAAATCTACCCATGATTGATATTAATTTTTCATGCTAGTCTAAATTAGAGTGTACCACCTGTTAGGATTGTATGTCTTGCATACTTATTCGATTAGAAGAAGAGACGACAAAGCATCGTGGAAGACGAACTCAGCAAAATAAAGCAACAGCAGGCAACGACCATGCAGTCGACTGCAAACAGTTTCGTGACTTTTCAGAGAAGGAGACAGTCGACGGCCTATTCGCGGCAGTCAACCGCTCGCGGCGTGCAACACTGTTTGGACATGTATCTAGGTGATTCTTTTGGGCCCATCTTCAACTCCAGATTAGATTGTATGACTCGTATCGTGTGGCTTCTTCTACATGATATATTGAACAGTTATTGTATCAAGACTAAATTAGGGTCTCTAAATCTCTATATATTGTAATAATCTCCATTGGGATAGACAAGTATTTCATTGGTATTTCTTCTATTGTAAGTGAGGCTTGAGAGATAGGTTTTAGTGATCGTGTTTGTAACTAACTCCTTGTAATCTTTTCTAGTTAAATATTATCTCCCTATATTTTCCCCAGATTAGGTTTGCCCGAATCGAGAGAAATCTTTGTGTGATTGGTGTGATCTACTGTTAGGTTGTTCATCAGATCTGTTTGTGCTCCTCACTGCCTTTCTCAACAAACTCTGTTGCGTCAAAATTTTCCTAAGAACTGGTACCAGAGCTTCAGTTGACGAGTCCCTTGGTGAAGATAACTTGTCATAGCTACGTGAAGATCAACCGGCTCGACGGTAAGATCAACTTAATCTCTGGAAGGTGGACATGTATGATGTATTGGTTCAAGAATGTCTACAACTTACCATAAAAGAGAAAGGTAAACTGACATGAAACAGGAAAATTGGGATGAGCTTTGTGAAAAAGCTTTAAGTTTAATCTGATTATCATTAGCGAACAAAGTTAAGTGCAACTTCCTTGAGGAAAAATGTGCACCGAGTCTGTGGGTAAGACTCATATTTGACTAGTTGGGATCGTCGTTGTTGTATCGAATGTATTGGAGGAGGAAATTATTTCGTTTATGAGTGAAGGAAGGTACCATTCTTCAAAATCATAATGTGGAGTTCAATAAGGTATTATCTGAACTAAGGGCGATAAAAGCAGATGATCTAAGTGAGGAAGATAAAGCTTTCAACTTGATATATTCACTGCCAAATTCGTACGAGCATTTGATAACTATCATTCTATACAGAAAGTCGGCCAAGCAGAAGATTTTGGTAGGTGATCAGGGGGTTGAAGGAGAATCAGCCTAGGAAGGAAACTAATCATAGACTACCTCCAAAAGTTACTTAGCGTGGAAGATTCTTCAATTGAAAGGGAAAGTGTGCTTAAAGCTGTGATCTGGTGCCTATATTGCAAGAATATAAGGCAATACAAGAAGGAGTATTGCAAATTGCTGAATCAAAAGAGCGTCAATGTTAGCAGTGTTAATGCTTGTGTGGTGAGTGCTACTGATGATTTATGTCTTCTTGTTTCAAATTCCTTAGAAGTAGACTCTGATTGGTTTCTTAACTCAGGGGGTTCTTCTCATATATACCCTGAGAGGGAGGAGTTTGCAATTTACAAGTCTACAATAGGGTAAGAGAATGAAAACTGGAAAGATTTATAAAGTAGTGGGTGAGGGGATAGTTGAGTTGGAGATGCCATGTGGTAATAGGTACACTCTAAGGAAAGTCATGCATATTCCTCTGCTAAAATAGAATTTGATATCCTTGAGAACTTTGGAAGCACGTAGTTGCAGGTACACAACTCGAGGTGAAGTTTTGTCTGTTTGTGAAGGTCACCATAAAGTGGTGTTTGGTAAGAGGGGTGTTGGACTAGGTCAACACATTCTCTGCAAGTTTTGTGGAATCCGAAAAACTTGTGCAAGTGTTTCTATGTTTGTTATTCCTGAAGAAGCATCATTTAGTCCGCCAATCATCGAACCGAGACCAAGAAGTTCAAATATCGTCGTGAGGAGAAGAGTGCCTCAGTGTAGGTGGAGTTCGGGTGGATGGTGGCACCACCATGTTAATGCCTACTGAGGTGTGCCCTTGAGGGGCATACTGATTGATAAAATTAGTGGAAGATTGATTCAAACAGCTGAAGAAACTACTAAATTGAATTCATTTACGGATGGAAAGTCAAAGAGTCTAAAGGAGATTAAATCACACAATGTTGATAACACATGTATGCAATCCAATGCGGAGATTGTTGGGATTGTATGTCTTGCATACTTGTTCGATTAGAAGAAGAGACAACGAAGAACGGTGGTCGAAGCATCGTGGAAGACAAAGTCAGCAAAATAGAGCAGAATCATGCAACGACTATATAGTCGACTGTACATATAGACAATCGACTACAAATTGTCTCAGGATTTTCTAGAGAAAAAGAAAATCGACTGCATATTCGGGGCAGTCGACCGCTTGCGGCGAGTGAGCCTGTATCTAAGTGAATCTCTTAGGCTCATCTTCAACCCCAGATTAGATCGTACAACTCCTATAATGCGGCTTCTTCTACAGGATATATCAGACAGTTATCGTATCAAGACTACAATTAGGATTTCTCTAGATCTCTATGTATTGTAATAGTCTCCATCGAGAGAGATAAGTACATCATTGATATTTCTTTCATTGTTAGTGAGATCGAAAGATAGTTCTTGGTAAGTGAGTTTGTAATTAACTCTTTGTAATCTTATCTAGTTGAATAATATATCCCTATATTTACCGCCGAATTAGGTTTGAACTGGGACAAATCTCTTCGTCATTGGTGTGATCTAATGTTTGCTTGTTCATCAAATCTGTTTGTGCTCCTCACTATCTTTGTCAACAAACTCCGCTACGCCTCAATTTCCCAACACCACTAGTAGAGTATTTATATCTATTTCTAAGGGTAGTTAACTTTTACCCAATTTTGTTTCTTAAGGCTTTATTATTTCCCAATTTGTATAGTGAAAACTCTAATGCTGTAGAAAATGAGAAATCTTGGCCCGTTTTTCTTTCCGCTTTGATTTCTCTTTGAATATTGATTTTGGATTCGGATAATTTTCATGGTATTAGAGCAAGGTAATGGAAGGTAGTTTAATCTCATTCACAGCTGCAGTCGATTCCTCGCTGCTTTGATTCTCGTGCTCAAAGTTGACACCATCACCCTCATCACTAGTGAATCACTTGTTGCTTTGATTCTATGCTCAGAGTTGACGCAACCGCCTTCATCACTGGTGACTTCTTTGCCTCTTTCTTCGCGGCGGCCACCATGACCAGTTGAATTGGGTGACTCCACCATCACTGGTTCCAATCAGCTCCTTTTTGGTTCCGATAACCCCAAATCGGCGTTTTCCTTTGATTTTGATATTTTTTGGATTTTATTTTATTCGATCTACAGTTTCTAGGTTTTGTTACATTCTGCAATGTGGGGGTTTTATTAAATTTTGCAAATTTGTCAGTTTTTTTGCATTCGCAATGAATGGTAATAGAGATTATTCGCTTCAATCCATTAGTGTGAGGTTGGATGGGAAAAACAAGTCGTATTGGAGTTATAAATGAAAAAATTTCCGAAAGGCAAAAATTTGTGGCGTTATGTTTATGAAATTGTAAGTAAATCCACAAAGATAGGGCTACAGATTATGGAGATTATTGGAAAGTAGATAATTCAAAATTTATCACTTGGATAAACAACTATGTTGAACACTCGATTGGTACCCAATTGGCAAATATGAAACAGTGAAGAAGGCTTGGCAACATCTTGCAAGACTTTATACATAGTCTGACTTTGCCAAACAATATTAGTTAGAATCTGATATTCGAACTATTGAGCAAAAAGATATGAGCATTCAAGAATTCTATTCTGCAATGAAAAATCTTTGGGATCAATTGGCTCTTACAGAGTTGGCAGAACTACGAGCATGTGCAACTTATATTGTTCGTAGAAAGGAACAACGCTTAGTTCAGTTTTTTATGGCACTTCATGATGATTTTGAGGGACTTTGTGGTTACATTTTGTATCGTCTCACACTTCCTTCAGCTGATTCGATGGTCCGTGAGTTTTTAGCCGATGAAATATGGTGTAAGTCTCAAGCAGGAAAAAGAATTCTTCGGGCACTCAGTCCCTCAGTTTTAGCAGTTCTTCTAGACATTCTACTCATTATGAGAATAAATATTATTCAAAAGTTATGATTGATGAGTGCATCTTTTTCAAGCAGAGGGGTCACTGGAGGCTCAATGTTCTAAGCTATTAAATCGAGCATCACAACAACCCCAGGAAAGGCAACAATTCATACCTCTACATCTTGGCAACCAATTGCATCCACGACCATATTGTCATCCACAATTTAGCACTACAACAGCTGTACCACCATCAGACTTCTTTGAATATGGAGCATCATCCTCAAATGTTGCACTTGTAGCCATTTTTTAGCAGCTTCAAAAGCTCATTGCTACACAGTCTCATGCTGTGTCTACCTCTTCACTGATAGGCCATGATGTGAATTTTTGCAAGTGTACAAAATCGCACAAGTAATATAGTTAAATGAGTAGAGTGTCGAACCCACAGGGACTAGATATTTTATTGAGTACCGATATCACTAGATTAATCACTATTTGGAAGATCGAATTTTATAAATGATAAAGCAACTAAATTAAATTAATCTAATTTAAACTAACTAAATTTGTGAAGAGGGAGAAGGCTGTGAAACTATGAAGCTCTTGTAATTTGCTAAAGGTAAAATTAGTTCTAGGGCTCTTGGTTCACCTCGTTTATCACACACACAAATTATAATTCCTTATAAATAAAAATATTATCTTTCCCAATTGTAGACCAAAATCCTAAAGATATTAACCACTCTATCCACGTAGTCTAAAAATTATTCTCAACTAATTCTTCGCCTATCCATCAAATTATTAATTGAAAATTTGGATTTCTTAAAGGTCACGTCCTCCAATATACGGTGTTAATTTTTATTAATCACAAATTACCTGTTCGGTCTTTTTATGATTTGAAAAATCATACAAATGTCTATCCACCATGTTGTACGCATAAATAATAAAAATTAAAACACAACTAGGAAAAATAGAGTAATAATAAGGAATTAAAATTTGTGTTCTACAAAACTCGGCTACATCATAGCCTCTAAAACAATAAATTCAGTTCATATTCGATTTGCAATTAATAAAATGTTTGGGATTGCATCTAAAGATATTTGGAGAAGAAAAGATACAAAAAAATACAAAATTTAATGCAAACCAGTTCCTTTCTCTCTCTTCTCTGTTCTTTAAAACCGAGCCAAAAGATCCCGTCAGCCACACCTCGAAAACGCTGCTGCCGCACGCCAGAAGAAGAGGCAGCATTCCCCACCTATCACGTGGGACCGCCTGCTGTCTCTGTCGTCTAGTCAGCAGCAGAAGAAGAATGGCCACGTCAGCGCCTGCACTGGACCGCCACGTCAGCGCCTGCACTGTCTTCTGTCGCATGGGATTCTGCGCCGCGTCTGGGTCCCTGTCGCCAGCTGCTGCAGCCGCACGTGTTGTACTTTCCCTTTGCTTCTTGAAGTGCGAACCGAAGAAGAAGAAGTCAGTCAAATCAAGCACATTAGCCTTATCTTCTTGTTTGTTCTGTTTCGCCCTGTCTTCTCTCTGCTTTTTCTTTGTTTTTTTTTATTTTTATTATTTGTTGGAGTAGCCATCACCTCTTGAGTTCTTCTCTCTCCCTGTGCTTGTATTTATAGAGAATGGAAAGAGAGAATTATGGTTTGTACTTTTTGCAGAAAAGTCCTTTCTCTTCATTTATTTCCTTCCTTTTTAATCCAGAATTTTATTTCTTTCTCTTTCTTTCTTTTCTTCCTTTTCTGCCAACCACGTGCTGTTGCATACACAAAATAATACCAGAAATTAGGATTTTTAAATAAAATAAAATTAATTAGTTTAAAAATTAATTAAACTAACTACAAATCATATTAGCTTATAAAAATCCTTTTAAAATTATTTGTCGCACTTTTAACTCAACAAAACAATAAAAATTGATAAATCCATTATTTTACTTTGTTTGTTGATTTTTTCCACAAATCTTTACTTTTTGCATCAAAAATATTATTTCTTCAAAAATAATTAATTAAATAAAATCCTATAGAAATAAGATGAATTATAGACAATATCAACAAAAACAAGCAATTTTAATTGGTAAATGAGTACAAATATTTGTATATAATTTAGACACATCAGTCCAGCTACCCACTAGTTCCTCAGGTTTGTTCTCATCCACATGGGTTTTAGATTTTGGATCTTCACACCATATGTCTCCTGATTCAAAATCTTTTGTTTCTTTGCATCTTATCTCATTTATGTCTGTCATAACTGCTAATGGTACTCCTATGCCATTAGTAGGAATTGGTTCCGTTTTCACACCTCATTTATCCCTTTTTAATATTTACCACATTCCTAAGCTTACACTAAAACTTCGATCTTTTAGACAGTTGTGTGATTATGGTTACTTAGTGTATTCTTTCTTCTACCTGTTGTCATGTGCAGGATCGTAGTCCCCGAAACTGATTGGGACATGTCGTATGTTTTGGATGAGCTGAGGTTACCAGTATTTGCAGCTCTTAGTGTTAACTTGTTTTCATTTCATTTGTTTCCTTCATCCTCTAGATTTTATCTATGGCATTCAAATTCTTGGTCTATTGCACCATTTGATTTAATCTATTCAAATGAGTGTGGACCTTCTCATGTTGTTACAGAAGGGGGGTCTCAATATTATGTTTCTTTTATTAATGATCACATTCTTTTTTGTTGGGTTTACTTTATGAAACATTGTTTTTACTTCTTTGGCATTTATAAAAACTTTCGAGTTCTTGTGAAAACTCAACATTTTGCTGTTATCAAGTGTTTTAGATGTGATTTATGTAACACCCCGCAAAATTGGAATTACAATTTTGCCCCTGGGTGTTACGCACGTATATTTTGTAATGTATTTCACTACATATTTTGGATTCGTACTATTTATACATTTTCCGTATTGATTTCAGTAAACTAAAATATAATATTTCAATCCCTGGAATTTACGTGCTTTATACGTGTTTTGATGCACGTGTTTCCACCACTACGTATAATATTTTCTATTGGTTTAAATTATTTATTTTTATGTATTTAAATCTATTTTATAAAACGAAAATTCATTTTTCCCTTATTTTGGTTAAAATGCATTTTTCGATTTTCTGCAAGTATGGTGCACGTGCAAATTTTTATTCACATTTTGCTACTCTCATTTTACTATTTTTAGCATGCATTAGTTTTATTTAGCCTTTCTTTTGATCCATGGACCTATAAACTAAAATGTAGCCCATTAGGAGAGGAGCCCACTAGATAATTAAATAAATTAATTAGTAATGAGACCATGTAGTAAGCCCACTAGATAATTAAATAAATTAATTAGTAATGAGCCCATGTAGCAAGCCCACTATTAAAATCACATTTTTAGTTAAACATGTACTAATACATGACAAGTTACACATATTAGTACACATTTAGAGTTATAGAAATGTGTTCATATTTGTTTATGCATGTGTGCATGCATACACAAATGTATTTGGACCATTTTTTGGGCAAGGGGATGAGAAGAGTTGGTAGGTTGAGTTAGTGGAGAGTGGGGAGATAAAGAGATGGAGGTTTTAGGAGTTAGGAAAATGTAAGGTTGCATGAATTAATTTGAAGAGTTATTAGGGAGGGATTTTTGCACTTTAAACCCTTCCAAAATCCTATAAATAGAGTCTCATTTCCTACATTTCTCTTGCACCAAAAATAATATCAAAATAAGTGTAAGAAAAAGAAAGAAAGTTATTGTGCTTGGAGGATCTCTTGCTTGGAGCATTTGCTAGGAGAAGAAGATGACTAGGAGTTGCTAGGAGCAAGAAGGAGCTATTCATTTGTAGTTTTCAACCTTCAAACAAGAGGTGGGTTCTCATGCTTTCTAATTTAGAACTATGCATGCTAGTGATAATATATGAACATTTTGTTTTGATGTGTAGTTAAAATTTCATGTTAGTGTTACATGCTATTGCTATGATTAAACAAATAATAGGAATTTTTGACTAAAGAGCTAATGCCATAGATCATGTTAGAATACTTGTAAAATGTTATGCATGTTAAAAGTGTGTGGTTGTATGAGAAATTTGTTGGAAAATGTTGGGAATACATTCTTTTGCAAAAATATTTTTGTGAAGAATCTTGTTATGAATAGATAAAATTCATGTTAGTTTAAAGTGATGTTGTGATTAAGTAGAAAAAGGAAGTCTATCATGCTAACTAAAGAAAGAGAATTACTTGATTGTTGTGAACCATGCTAATATGTTTGATTAGTTTTGTGTTTACAATAGTGTTAATATATGAGAATAACTTTGATGTGAAATTTACAAATGGGAATCATGCCATCATAATTGCGAAAGTAGTCTTATTGTGACAATTACCATGTTAATGAAAAAAAAAAAGACAAATTCTTGTATAAACCATGTTGGTAAGTTGTAGAATTTTATGCTTATAATATTATTGACCATATTAGATTTTATAATAAAATAAAAATGAAATTTCGATTAGTTTATAATATGTCGACATAAGTAGGTTCTATTTTTAAAAGAATGGTAACTATTGTGTGAAAGAGCAATTTTTATTTTTATAAAATATAATTTATGTCAAATTGAGATTTTAATCAAATAGACATGGATACTAGTTTTCATTTCTTTTGTAGGATTTAGTTCCTAAAAAAAAGTCTAAGTTTTGCAAAAGATGAGAAAAAGGAATTTCTTTAAATAAGTGAAAAATAGTATTTTTAAAATAATTGTAAATTTTATTAGTTACTATCTTTTTTAGTTACTATCATGGAAAGGATTATTTCTAAAATTGTAAAAGAATTGATCTTTTGGAATGAGCGCATTTTATGGAAAAAGACACACTTTGTGGATAGTTGAACAAAAGAACATTTGTGACTCTTTAAACAGAGATTACACATAGACTTACTGGTTAGCATAATAAACTTGGGTTTGGTTGAGAATAGTCACGGGTTCAAAACTCCCTGGTGACTTATATTTTATTTTGGGGTTTTTAAAATGATTTGGTAAATAGTTTCGAAAGTGGGTCAGTTTGGTAAAAACTTCCGTGGGAACTAGATCTGTAATTTTGATAGTGAGTAGGTCAATTTGGTAAATAGTTTCGAGAGTGGGTCAGTTGGGTAAAAACTTTCAAAAGTGTTTCATTTTGGGAAAATTTTAGTATTCATAAAACATAAATGAAGAAATTATTTTTTAAAGATTGTTCTTGTTTTTGATAAGTTTTAACGAGGATTTGAGATAGGAAGAAAAATAAATGACTACAAAAGTATTAGTAAAGAGCATGACTTTTAATTTACAAAATAATGATTTAGGGTGAATTGAAATCTCTTTATTTCTAGAAATGCAATATGGTTGAGTTATGTGACTTTTGAGATCATGAAAGATTTTGTTGTGAATAAGTAAATCATGTTTAGTGCCAAAGATGAGACATTGAATCGTGTTGAAATGAGACATCGTATGAATTTGAAATTATGAATGAATTATTATTTATTATGAATAACTAGATCATGAATAGTGACAAGACTATGAAATGATTACTTTGTGGATAAGTGTTAAGACAAGATTGTGATCAATTGTGAATGAATTGAAAGATGGAATTATTTAGGTTTAAGACATGATTATTAAAGGGTATGTGTACCCATGTTTTCTTGTACATGAAAAGTTTTAAATTCCTTGTAAAATTGTACGAAGTGAAGTAAAGATCCTGTGAAATCTCGAATTTACCCTTGTTTGAAATTCGGGGCGTTACAGATGGTATCAGAGCATGCTTCACAAGTAGTACAAGTTTATAAGGAACGATAAAAAGTGACGATAAATTTGGGAACAAACCAAAAGAGTCCTTCTGTCAACCGGGTGTAAACAACCCTAAGCGACACGGTACTTAAGCGTCTTCGGACCACCGCTAGCTGGGAACCGACTCTTACGGCTAACCCAAGTAAATCAGAACTTGATAGACTAAAGATTTGTTTAGGAAGAGTAGTAAGATTATTGACTATAGTCTAGAACCCATGACACCTTATTGAGTAGTTACAATATTATTCCAGCAGACACTAGAGTGTGAGTTTCAGTCTATAGAGATTTAAATGTAAGTGATTTACATTTGTGTTGCTCTATGCACTGATGTTGTTATTGAACTTGCATTCAATTTCATTCATGATGTTCTCCTCGTATACATTAATATGAGAGTGTATGCGAGCACATTTTCTCCTGGGTATCAAAGTGGCGCAGTGGAAGCGTGGTTGGCTTGGACCGTCATTCATGACACCTTACACACTTCCATCTCAAATTATTTTTGTAGATTTTTATCATGCTACTTTCTCCATATTTTTTTTTTCAAATAAATATTTTCTTATGTTATTAAATCATTTGAATATTTATTATTTGTCTATCTTCCTTAGTCTTGATATTTTAAACCTATTTTTCAAACTTAAAATTTTGTCTTTCATGTATTTATGTCACTTTATGTTCACCCGTTTTTTGTCAAGTTTTAAATTGCCGTTTATTAAATTAATAGTGCAACCAATATTTTCTTCATTTATTATTTTGAATTTTTCTTATGAAATTTTCTTATGTGCTCTCATTTTATATGATCTGATTTCTATGATACTATATTATCTTATCCTATATGTTCTTAACAAGATTGAAATTTTCTACCTATATAAATGTGGCATACTATTTGTTTTATTGTCTACATTTGGTACTATTATTATTGCATATTTGTTTTGATATATTAATTTTTACTAATGATCACTACTCATTACTTTTATAGTTTTACGCTTCTTTAATATAATGCATATACTCACTATTTATACATTATCTTTTCTAAAATTTTAACTGTCTTTACACTCTTAGTTATTACATATATTTTCCCAATGATTTCTATATATATCATATATTTCAATATTCCCATTATACATATCATTTTATCCTCATCTAATTACATTAATATTTTTGCATATACTTGTTTATGTCCATTGTCCTAATTTGCTATACTATATAATTATTGTTTTCAATTGTGTTTCCATCTCGTGTATGTGCTTTACACTATTTTGTCTTAATATTTTTATCACTACAAAATTTTGTATATTCACCAAGTATTTCAACGTATGATTTCTATTTTTTTCAAATTGTGTGTATAATTATTATAGTTCCCTTACAAACTATTTTATTAATTGATATACAAAGTCATTTTATGTTTTCAACAAAGTCTTATTCCCATTTATTTTTCCAAAATCTTATTCAATGGTCATGTTTTAAATTGCTAATTTTGCGGATTTTCTACAGTTTATTACATTGAAAAAAAAAAATTCTAAATTACCTATTGACCATGTTTTCTTCGCCACATTGTTTTCCGAACTACTTCGAAATTAACAACTTAATCGACTTTTCCCTTTTTATCTAATAGCTTATCTAATATTATTTTTGTACAAAAGTTTCTCTCAAACTATTATGTCTACTATCACATTTCATTTCTTATGCCCTATTTTTCTTGTTCTGTCTTGTAACATTTTAATATTCATAATTTTTCTATATAGAGTTTATCTTGTTTTCCTCGTTGCATATTTTAAAGTTTGTAGTTTCCTAAATACAAGAATAATATTTTCTTTGACATGTACAAAATACAATCTTTACTCTAGCGAGTTCCGGGGACGGAACTACTCTAAGGGGGGGGAGAGTGTAACACCCCGCAAAATTGGAATTACAATTTTGCCCCTGTGTGTTACGCACGTATATTTTGTAATGTATTTCACTACATATTTTGGATTCGTACTATTTATACATTTTCCGTATTGATTTCAGTAAACTAAAATATAATATTTCAATCCCTGGAATTTGCGTGCTTTATACGTGTTTTGATGCACGTGTTTCCACCACTACGTATAATATTTTCTATTGGTTTAAATTATTTATTTTTATGTATTTAAATCTATTTTATAAAATGAAAATTCATTTTCCCCTTATTTTGGTTAAAATGCATTTTTCGATTTTCTGCACGTATGGTGCACGTGCAAATTTTTATTCACATTTTGCTACTCTCATTTTACTATTTTTAGCATGCATTAGTTTTATTTAGCCTTTCTTTTGATCCATGGACCTATGAACTAAAATGTAGCCCATTAGGAGAGGAGCCCACTAGATAATTAAATAAATTAATTAGTAATGAGACCATTTAGTAAGCCCACTAGATAATTAAATAAATTAATTAGTAATGAGCCCATGTAGCAAGCCCACTATTAAAATCACATTTTTAGTTAAACATGTACTAATACATGACAAGTTACACATATTAGTACACATTTAGAGTTATAGAAATGTGTTCATATTTGTTTATGCATGTGTGCATGCATACACAAATGTATTTGGACCATTTTTTGGGCAAGGGGAGGAGAAGAGTTGGTAGGTTGAGTTAGTGGAGAGTGGGGAGATAAAGAGATGGAGGTTTTAGGAGTTAGGAAAATGTAAGGTTGCATGAATTAATTTGAAGAGTTATTAGGGAGGGATTTTTGCACTTTAAACCCTTCCAAAATCCTATAAATAGAGTCTCATTTCCTACATTTCTCTTGCACCAAAAATAATATCAAAATAAGTGTAAGAAAAAGAAAGAAAGTTATTGTGCTTGGAGGATCTCTTGCTTGGAGCATTTGCTAGGAGGAGAAGATGACTAGGAGTTGCTAGGAGCAAGAAGGAGCTATTCATTTGTAGTTTTCAACCTTCAAACAAGAGGTGGGTTCTCATGCTTTCTAATTTAGAACTATGCATGCTAGTGATAATATATGAACATTTTGTTTTGATGTGTAGTTAAAATTTCATGTTAGTGTTACATGCTATTGCTATGATTAAACAAATAATAGGAATTTTTGACTAAAGAGCTAATGCCATAGATCATGTTAGAATACTTGTAAAATGTTATGCATGTTAAAAGTGTGTGGTTGTATGAGAAATTTGTTGGAAAATGTTGGGAATACATTCTTTTGCAAAAATATTTTTGTGAAGAATCTTGTTATGAATAGATAAAATTCATGTTAGTTTAAAGTGATGTTGTGATTAAGTAGAAAAAGGAAGTCTATCATGCTAACTAAAGAAAGAGAATTACTTGATTGTTGTGAACCATGCTAATATGTTTGATTAGTTTTGTGTTTACAATAGTGTTAATATATGAGAATAACGTTGATGTGAAATTTACAAATGGGAATCATGCCATCATAATTGCGAAAGTAGTCTTATTGTGACAATTACCATGTTAATGAAAAAAAAAAAGACAAATTCTTGTATAAACCATGTTGGTAAGTTGTAGAATTTTATGCTTATAATATTATTGACCATATTAGATTTTATAATAAAATAAAAATGAAATTTCGATTAGTTTATAATATGTCGACATAAGTAGGTTCTATTTTTAAAAGAATGGGAACTATTGTGTGAAAGAGCAATTTTTATTTTTATAAAATATAATTTATGTCAAATTGAGATTTTAATCAAATAGACATGGATACTAGTTTTCATTTCTTTTGTAGGATTTAGTTCCTAAAGAAAAGTCTATGTTTTGCAAAAGATGAGAAAAAGGAATTTCTTTAAATAAGTGAAAAATAGTATTTTTAAAATAATTGTAAATTTTATTAGTTACTATCTTTTTTAGTTACTATCATGGAAAGAATTATTTCTAAAATTGTGAAAGAATTGATCTTTTGGAATGAACACATTTTATGGAAAAAGACACACTTTGTGGATAGTTGAACAAAAGAACATTTGTGACTCTTTAAACAGAGATTACACATAGACTTACTGGTTAGCATAATAAACTTGGGTTTGGTTGAGAATAGTCACGGGTTCAAAACTCCCTGGTGACTTATATTTTATTTTGGGGTTTTTAAAATGATTTGGTAAATAGTTTCGAAAGTGGGTCAGTTTGGTAAAAACTTCCGTGGGAACTAGATCTGTAATTTTGATAGTGAGTAGGTCAATTTGGTAAATAGTTTCGAGAGTGGGTCAGTTGGGTAAAAACTTTCAAAAGTGTTTCATTTTGGGAAAATTTTAGTATTCATAAAACATAAATGAAGAAATTATTTTTTAAAGATTGTTCTTGTTTTTGATAAGTTTTAACGAGGATTTGAGATAGGAAGAAAAATAAATGACTACAAAAGTATTAGTAAAGAGCATGACTTTTAATTTACAAAATAATGATTTAGGGTGAATTGAAATCTCTTTATTTCTAGAAATGCAATATGGTTGAGTTATGTGACTTTTGAGATCATGAAAGATTTTGTTGTGAATAAGTAAATCATGTTTAGTGCCAAAGATGAGACATTGAATCGTGTTGAAATGAGACATCGTATGAATTTGAAATTATGAATGAATTATTATTTATTATGAATAACTAGATCATGAATAGTGACAAGACTATGAAATGATTACTTTGTGGATAAGTGTTAAGACAAGATTGTGATCAATTGTGAATGAATTGAAAGATGGAATTATTTAGGTTTAAGACATGATTATTAAAGGGTATGTGTACTCATGTTTTCTTGTACATGAAAAGTTTTAAATTCCTTGTAAAATTGTACGAAGTGAAGTAAAGATCCTGTGAAATCTCGAATTTACCCTTGTTTGAAATTCGGGGCGTTACAATTTAGGTGGTGAATATACTTTCAATAAGTTTTTTGATTTGCTTGCTTTAGATGGAACTATTCACCATACTTCTTGTACAGATACTCCTAATCAAATTTTGGTGTTTCAGAAAGAAAACATAAGCACATTGTTGAAACTACTCATTCGCTTTTATTGACATCTTCAGTTTCTAGTGAGTTTTGGGGAGAAGTAGTTCTTTGCAGTTAACTTAATCAATAAGATCACAACGCCATCATTTTAGGTTTGTCACCTTTTAACAAAATGGGCATGCTCCTGACTATTCCTCCTTGTAGGTCTTTGGTTCTACTTGCTTTGTCCTTTGTCGACATGTAGCGTACAAAATTATCGTCACACTATGCCATTTGTGTGTTTCTTGGTTAGTTTCAAAAAAACTATATATATCTCATCATGTTTTGCTTTTTGAGCATATACATTTCTTTTCTATTCCTGCTACTACTTACAACTTGATTAAATCTGGTCTCATTCATCATATTGATCCTTTCTTTGACCATATAAATAGTTTTTCTCCACAAGTTTCTTCCACTACTGATTCTGACTCATCCATTGCTCATATAGTTCCCTTTCCTCTTCATTATACTCGTAGAGCTCGCATTGATAGTTCTGGATATACTAATATCTCGTAGTCTGACACTCGTGATACTGCCTTTCCTCCTCCAGTTGTCCAACCTCCTCTTGAGATTGTAGATTCGTCTTCTCGTTATCCTCGCGCACTCGTAAGTCTGCTCACCTACCAGATTTTGTTTACTCTTGTTATTCCACTTCTTTCTCTTCATTTTTAGCATCTATTCATTATCTTTCTAAGCCCTTACCCTATAAAGCAGTAGTTTTTTACCCTTATTGGCACATGCTAGGGATGAAGAACATTCTACTTTGCAAAAGACGGACACTTGGGATTTGGCAGATTTACCTTCTGGTAAAAGTAAAATTGGTTCTCGTTGGGTTTATAAAAAATCAAGATCGAGTCTGATGGGTTCGTTGAGCCCTAGAAAGCTAGATTGGTTGCTAAGGGATTTTCTCAGCAGTATGGTATGGATTATGATGAGACTTTTACTCATGCTGCAAAAATGACTACAATTTGTACTCTTATTGCAGTTGCATCTGTACGTCAATGTCATATATCTCAAAAAGATGTTAAGAATTTTTTTTGAAAGGTGATTTACAAGAAAAACTTTACATGATTCCCCCGCCTGGTGTCTCTCATAATCATGGAGAAGTTTGTAAACTTAAGAAAGCTTTATATGGTCTTCAATATGCACCTCGAGCTTGGTTTGAGAAGTTTTCTAATGTTATCACATTTCTTGGATTTTCCTGTAGTAATCATGACTCGACTCCCTTTGTCAGGTGTACCCTTACAAGTTGTATTTTACTTTTTTTATATGTTGATGATATGGTTATTACTGGTGATGATGTTGATGACATTGCAATATTAAGTCAGAATTAGCCCGTCAATTTGAAATGAAGGATTTAGGTTCTCTACAGTACTTTTTGGGTATTGAAGTTGCATTTTCTCCAAAATTTTATCTTCTCTCTCAGTCTAAGTACATGGTTGATATCCTTGAGCGTTCTCATCTTACTGATACTAACTGTTGATACTCCTTGTGAGCTCAATCAATTTTCTTCTTATGATGATATTTCTCTGTCAGATCCTACTTTATATCGCACTATTAGTGAAAGTTTGGTCTACCTCACCATCACTCGTCCAGACATTGCATATGTTGTCATATTGTCATTAGTTTGTTGATTCTCCTACCACCATTCATTGGGCAGTTGTTCTTATTTTGCAGTATCTTCGGGGTACCATCTTTTAGAGTCTTTTGCTTCCATCCACATCTTCCGTGGAGCTGTGTGCATACTCCGATGCTCATCACGGGTGTGATTCCACATATCCCAAGTCTGTTATTGGTTTCTGTATCTGTTGCGGTAATTCTCTCATTTCATGGAAGAGCAAGAAACAAACTGTTGTTTCTCAATCTTCTACAGAAGAAGCATAGTATCGTGGTATGACGTCTACCCCCAAAGAGATTGTTTGGTTACGTTGGTTACTTGCAGATTTGGGTGTTGTTCTTTCTCATCACACTCGCATATGTATTGTGACAAATAGAGTGCTATTCAGATTTTTCACAACTCAATTTTTCTTGAATGCACCAAGCACATGAGATTGATTGTCATTTTACTCGTCACCACCTCAAGCATGACACCATTACTTTGCCATTTGTTCCTTCCTCCTTACAGATTGCAGACTTCTTCACCAAGTCACATACTATTTCACATTTTTTTCTTCTTCAATGAGGCAAACTCTCAATACTTATTGCAGCTGCATCGTGAGTTTGAAGGGGAATAATAGATTAATTATATCTATTTGTAAGGCTAGTTTAGTCTTTTACCTATTTTTTTTGCCCTTAAGGCTTATTATTTTCCTATTTGTACAGTAAAAACTCTAATGTAGCAGAAAATGGGAAACCCTAGCCCTCTTTTCTCTCCTTTTTTATTTCTTTTGAATATTGATTTTGGATTTGGATAATTTTCAACCACCACAAGTTCTCTCTCGGATATTCAACTAAAGACGTAAAACATGCAAACCTGAGTGCAACCAGTGACTGAAATATAGTAGTACATAGTCCTGTTGATGCTACCAGAAGATGTGTATTTATTCAACCTGCCATTGACTAGTTCCAGACTCCATAACCAAGTCCACACAATACAGATGTTCTCCTTTTGTGTTCAATCCAGTTCGTTCATGATATTTCATTACGGGATGAGAGTTAAGATTAAATAATTACTAGTAGTTTACACGTGCAATGCACATCTTAATAAATATAGTTTTTTTAAAAGTAAAAATTCGGACTTAGTCTGAATTTGATCTAAAACCTCATTTACACTAGTTATGCACGTGCGTTGCACGGGTTGGTAGATGAACAAATTACACTAAGGCATTCTCCCATTATAGTAGTAGAGATTAAATGGAATGTGAAATGTGGACGAGATGGAATTTCACACACATTACGGCTGCTCCACACACTATTTTTGGTAGTAAAGATGAAAAAACTAATCTCTACTATATTAAAATAAGAGAGTTTGTCACCAAACAAACTTCATTTGTAACCAAACAAATACGTGCATTGTAACCCAACAACATGTGCAATGCACGTGTATAACTAATATAAATGAGGTCTTAGGTTTGATGTCAGACCAGGGGCGAACCCAGATCAATTTTGCCCAGGGGCCAAGAAAAAATCTTATGGCTATATATCGATATATATAAGGGTTTTTTCATAAATTTTAGGGGGGTCAAATTATAAAACTTAATTTTTTGGAGTGGCAAATCATAATATTTTTGGGGTTTTTTTTTAAAAAAATTTCAGTAGTATAAAGGGGATTTTGGTTTTGATTTTGATTTTTTTTTTTTGGGGGGGGGGGGGGGGGGGGAGGGGGGGGGGGGATATATATATATTTATAAAGACGTGCATCTCACGTGTAAATTACTAGTGCCTTATAATTGTAGTTCTCAATAAGCAATGTTTAATATACATTCCGCATGCTTTGAAGTAAGAGTCAGTTACAGATGATAAAAATGATTATCATAATCTCTAATATTATAATGGGAGAAGTGTCATTTGTCAATCTATTAACGCGTGTGACGCACGTACATAACTAATATGAAGAGGTTTCAGGTTCGAGTCCTCACTACATCAGTTTTTTTATATATATATAAATTTATTAAGACGTGCATTATCCGTGCATAACTAATATAAAAGATGTCTCAGGTTCGAGGCTAGACTACGTGGAAATGTATATATATATATTTAGTAAGACGTGCATCGCACGTTACTAGTAAATCTAGTTTAAAATCCATTCTATAAGTAGTATACAGAATGACAAGAATCAATCCATTCTATAAGTAGTATACAGAATGACAAATGGTGTGGTGCCCACACCCTCAAAGAGTCCTTCCCAGATTTGTATGAAAAAACAACTTGCCCGAATGTATCGGTGGCCAAGACATGGAAGAGGGACAATTGGAAACCGCCTTTCTGAGGACCGCTTAGCCCAGGGTTACAGCAGCGACTGAATGAACTGCAAACACACATTACACGGAATGGAGCAATATGCGCTCAGGGCCCAAACCAGATGTGCTGGGGACTAGAGACCAAAGGAGCTTTCACGGTTAGGTCTCTGTATCATCGCATACACTATCGAGGATGTAGACCCAGTTGGGCACATGTATTATGGAAAGCCAAAATGCCCCTGAAAGTTAGGGTCTTCTTCTGGCTAGTGCTCAATAATGCAATCCCCACCAGAGAGAACCTTGCCAAAAGACAACCTCAGATCGCGACCAACTGTAGATTCTGTAATGTACATACGGAGAATCTGAACCATCTTTTCATTGATTGCCAAAGGAGTAAGACAACTATGGTAGAAATATTACGGGCCTTAGGGACATGTGACTACCCCAGCGAATACGAGGAATTGTGGGTTGACCCCAAATTTATCTCTGTTCGCCACGAAATGAAGGATGCTTGGTACATAGCCATTGCGGCAACTACTTGGGTGTTATGGCTAGACAGAAATAATTTTTATTTTCGTGCTTCATGTAATAGTACTTCTGGTAATCTTACTCATATCATGCATTTTATTTCCTTTTGGGCTACAGCTGATGCTACAGGGAGCGAGAGGGAGGATTGCTAGAGTCTTTCAGGTGGAGGAATTCGATGATGAAGAGGTCGAGTTTGGACCGACACTGGACTGAGGGGTAGGCCCCCTTGATACTCACAGGGAGCATGATACAATTGGGAAGCCCACAGTCTGCAGCTAGCTCTATCTTGTACTTTGTTTAGATCTATTGTACCTTGGGTTGTACTCACTAGTAGAAAACCTTACAATAACAACGAATTATTTACGAGAACTAAAATTTCCTTGCTAGTGCTACCATCTATAACGGATTAATCACAACAAACTCCTTCGTTGTGAATATTTTTTTACATCTGCAAGAGATTTTATTAATCTGTTGCAGTTGCAACAATTGCAAGGGAACATTTGTAACATAATATATTTCGTTACTAAAGCAATTTTTTAATCTTCAATATTACACACGTAAAATTGCTTTTTAAAAATAAATTCCCCCCTTAACCAAAACCAGATCTCTCTCTCTCTCTCTCTTTATATCTCACAAAATGAAATATGATGAAACCCTAAATCCCCAAATACTCTCAATCTCGAGCTTGGTCAAAATCCTTCTCCCCCTTAATCTCAGACGACGACGACTACCCTACATCATCCGTCATCGCGGTCTCCGCAACTTCTTCGTCGAAGACGACTATAGCCACGTCTGCCGCGGTCTCCGTAACTTCTCCGTCGAAGACGATGGCTTCTAATACTGCCGTGACTGTTGGTCTCAGTAATAAACCATCATCTCCGTAGAGGCTCTCCTCAGCGATGACTACTACTGCCACTACAAGTCCCAATCCATCACCCTCAAAACCCTAACCCTAAAAAATCCAAACTCCAAACCGAGCAAGAACTTAACGAGCACCTCCGTGATGGTGGTGGAGGTGGTGGGGCTGGCAATAGGGAAGTTCACTTTGTGCAATTAGATGAGGAGCCGAGGGATTTTGGATGAGGAAGGGTTTGTACGGTTGTGGAAAAGTTTGGGGTTTTGGGTGAGGAGGGGTAAGTTTTTTTTTCTTCTTTCACAGTAAGTTGTTCTTCTTTCCCTAAGTGAAAACATTCCAGACAAAAAATATTGATACATGGCTCATTTGGGATTTTAATAACAATATCAGAATAGGTTGATGTTTAAATGATAATTGTATAGATGGCTAACTGTGGGTTTTCAACAAAACTGCACACATGCTGTAAAATGCTTCATAAGGTGTAGGAAAATAATTGGATACATATTTATAAGAATGAAGGAGATTTGCAAAGTTGCACAAGCTACTAGATGATCAAGTTTATGAAAATAGAACTTTGGGATGAGTACCTCCAATAAGTATGAGGCTGCCTATTATTAAAAAGAGAACATAACATTATCAATGGTGTAGAGAAGTATGTAGAGAAGTATGCATCATCCCCTTTACCTTTTTGATCTCATAAAACATAACCTGTACAACACCTTGGCTATTCAATCTGATAAGGTAAAACTACTGATCGAAGTACAAAATTATTGAATAACGACATAGACTTGCTTTAAAACTATAAGTAATGAAAATGTCCTAGTTGTCATAGACGTGCATTTAACTTAAATTTTGCACATTTGTTTATGATTTGGACCTTACTTGAGACTTTTTTCTCCAGTACTATTTGAAATCAGCTTTTGGATTTAACAAAAATTAGCTCTTAGAAATTCTTGCAATAGACGGTTAGCTTTGGATCCATATTTTCTCAAGTACTGTTTAATATGGATCTTGCAATAGAATATATTTGTATTTCTTGCAATAGAAAGATCCTGCTATGAATGTGCTGCCACCAACTAGGAATCCAACAATGAGGGTGTATACGAAAGCAGCTCAGGATTACTCGCTCACTGTTAGAAATGGGGAAGTTGTTCTTGCACCGGCTAACCCTAGGGATGAGTATCAGGTAGAAGTCTTGCATTCCCATCTTTTAAATCTGTAACATATGTTGTTGCCATTTTTCTTATTGAACATTTATATGTTAAGTTTGTTCTCAAAGTAAAATTAGCCCACCATGTCTGTTGTATGAACTGATTGAGCCTCTCAAATAAAAAAGAATGTAGTTAACAGGGTACGGAAAATAAATTACAGACAATAACTACAACTTCGAAGAGTAGAACTGAATCATCCCTCAACTCAGAATTGATACTAAACAAGGATGTAGCATGCTTTCTCTGAATCAACTTATATTTTATTATTCTATTTGTTTGTATCGGTCTTCTTAGTTGAAGATTTCTTATTAGGTTCACCAATATCTGCTAATATCTGTTGTCTTGTATCTGCCCCTATAGAGCAAAATTTCACAAAATAACTCTACAGGACAACAATCTGTGTACGTTATTTTATTTTGTTTTATGTTTAGTTTGTAGCTGAAGTTCCGTCCATTTCAGATGAAGATTACTTGTAAGGACTGTTTTAGAGTGGCAGTATCAAACATTGGCTTTACTATTTCTAATAGCCACCTCATTCTACCCTCCCCTGTTTTTTAATTTACTTCTAATAATCTGCCAATTTCTTTAGCTGATTCGTTTTACTTACAATGTATGTTTTAGCACTGGTTCAAAGACTTGAGCTACAGTACAACAGTGAAGGATGAGGAAGGTTTCCCAAACTTTTCTCTTATCAACAAAGTCACTGACCAAGCTCTGAAGCATTAACTTGGAGCACACAATCCTATAAGTTTAATCCAATCCAAAATACCATTCACTTCCTCTACAGTCTGTCTTACTACTTTGTAGCAGGATGTACATTATGGATTAGTGTCAGTTTTCTTTTGTACTGTAATATTTCTACTTTTTATTTACAGATTTGGGATTACGAACTTTATTTTTTTTCTCATTGATGATGAACTGAACAACAATTTACTTCTTGTGTTTTTTTTAGATCTTCATAGCCATAAATTTATGAAAGCCTTTTGTTCATGTAGGTACTAATATGAAGGTTTTGGTCACCATTGTTTTGTGCTCTAGCCATATGTAATCAATTACACTACAAGCCACAAGGATTTTACAAGAATTTACAAAGGTCCACATTCTTCGATATGCGATTTTATTTATAGGTGAATTTCTATCAGTTTCCATACTACATCCTTCAAATATATTATTCTTCTCATAATCTAATTGACAATAAGAATTTGTTTGTACAAAATGCAGGTGCAATGAACAGCCTATTTTCAGTGTATGGTAATGACATTTTATAGCATATTGACTGCTAATTAAAAAATTACAGCTAACAACTGCTTATCACTTTAGATAATAACTTGCTTCCATCATTCAGATATTTATGATGATCTAATATCAAGAAGAGTGAATTCAAGTGATGTTGAGAAATTTGCAGAGGTTTGCCCTTGCCCTTGCAATGGAGTTGCATGGGGCGTCATCTGGTAAGACGAGTGAATTCAGTATTTTGTCTATTGCTTGGATATGACACAACGATTACTACCCAGTTTGGAGGAAACAAACTTTGTGGTCTCTATGTATGTTTATCTAAATCTGTGTTGTTTCTTTTTCATGTAATCTTTATGTAGTGGCGATGAGTATACGGCTGAGGAGAATGAGGAACATGCAGAAGACCTTCCATGACTGATAAAGTGAAGTTGGGGATACATGGAAGCAATAGCGGCGAGTTAGAAGTACCTTTGAAAACTTTTGTTGTAGTTTTTGGAGTATGACAACTCATCTTTCCTTCTAGAATGTACCGTTGGTATTTTGGTTCTTCGAAACAAACATATAATTTTGTAATGAGAATGTTCTATACTCTATAATATTAAATCTTATTTTGCTGTTATGTTTATATAGGTGTGTTTTTGTGTTTTGACACATTGTGTTTTGTTTATATAATTGCGTGCATCAACAGGTGAAATAATTATATGTTCTTAATTGAAAAAATATGTTGCTTAGTCTTGTTAACTAGTTTAAGCCATCCAAATATAATCAGCAATGGAAAAAACACGTGCAATTGCATTCATAGGGGAACATTTGCAAGGGAATGACTACCTTGCGAAATTCTACAGCAATTGTTCATCAGAAACGGGAAAAGTCCCTTTTAAAACACATATGCAAGAGAAAAATTTGTTGTAGATATTCTCTTATGGATGGGGACAACAAGGAACAACTTCTCTTGCAAATATTCTATTGTAGCTAATATTCGCAACGGATAGATATAATTCCGTTGCAAATGTATACATTAACTAGGAGAGATTTCGCAACTGCACAACTACAAAGGAACGAGAAGAAATCCCTTACGAATGTGCACTCACCATGGAATTTCACTCTTTTACAAGGAAAATTTCTGTTGCAATTGTGACATTTTCTACTAGTGAAGCCTTACGACCTATGCGCTCGGCGATGACCTCCAGCTACACTCGTACTATCTACCTGAGGACAGGTATGAGGGCTTGGCATCGACCTCGAGCAAGGTCTTGGCCTTTTCAAGCCATGCGACCTTTACGTTTAGCAATGACCTCCAGCTACGCTCATAACAGTTTCTCCTAAGGTATGGAGGCTCGGCATCGACCTCGAGCAGGGCCTGGGCTTTTTTCAAGCCCTACGACCTATGCGCTCGGCGATGACCTCCAGCTACACTTGTACTACCTTCCTAAGGATAGGTATGGGGGCTCGACATCGATCTCGATCAAGGCCTTGGCTTTTTCAAGCTATGCGACCTTTACGCTTGGCGATGACCTCCAGCTACGCCCATAACAACTTCTTCTAAGGTATGGGGGCTCGGCATCGACCTCGAGCAGGGCCTGGGCTTTTTCAGGCCCTACGACCTATGCACTCGGCGATGACCTCCAGCTATACTCGTACTATCTACCTGAGGATAGGTATGGGGGCTCGGCATCGACCTCAAGCAGGGCCCTGGTTTTTTCAAGCCCGACGACCTTTATGCTCGGCGACGACCTTCAGCCACACAACCCAAAAGTTTTCATTAAAGATTTAAGGTGCTCGCCTTTAGCAAATGCCCCAAGCCCCGGACCGTTGGTTGACCCACCTCTCACCCACGGACAACTCGGTGTTAATGGCCCTCACAGCCAAAATCCCGAAATGTTCGAGGGTGGCAGGGAAGCCACCGACCCAGGACTCTCGCCCAAAAAACTCCCCGAGCTCCCGGACCTTGGTCGGAACACCTCTCACCTGCTAGCAACTTCGGGTAAACTGCCCTCAGAGCCGTCTACCCAAAATTGCTAGAGGATGGCAAGAGAGCCACCGATCCGGGACTATCGGCCAAGAATTCCAAATTGTAGGCGCCCACCTTCGGTAGGCACCCCAAATCTCACCCTCGAGATCGACCCACCTCTCACCCGGTTACAGCTCAGGGTAAACGACCCTCGGAGCCAAAACCCCGAATTGCCAGCGGGTGGCAAATAAGTCACCGACATTTCTTGGTGAAAAAGTGATGAGGGGGTGAAGATTATATAGCCTCCCGGAGAGGTGCATTTATGACATCGGGGAGTCCAAACGGCGGAAGATGAAGTGTCTCCATTAATTTTTATCGAAAGGCGAAACGTCCCATATTAAATGCTACATGTGAGGTGTATGGTTTGGCCCCCGAGCGAAGCCACAACCCGACGGCTCTTTCTGCCTCGACAGCGACCTCAAGCAAAGCCATACTCAGCAAGGGGCTTAAGCTACGGTCTCATGGAGCGCCAGAAATGGCCACACAATACAATGAAGATATTACAAATCGCTCGGCATAAAACTCAAACTCGGTGCTTCCTGTGGGATCCTTCGCGTGCTCTGCCTGTCCGGCCAGTGAGGACGCCGTCGGAAACGGAGCTCTGTGCGTCGGCAGGCCTCGCCGCTTCCAGATAAAAGGTTGGAGAAGGACCCAATACGAAATGGCTCGCTTCCTCGAGCGGACCGGTGCCTAGCATGAGCTTTAGCCTCCGAACCTCCAACTCCTTCTCTACAACAGCCTCACGAAGAAAGGACTCTGAAGCTGGTTTCCCGGTGGAAGCATCCGAGACTGACCAGTTCGTCTCAACTATCCACCAGTCCCGGTCGGCTATGGCCTTCTTCAGGCGAGCGGCCTCTAGGCTAAGCTCCCTAGACTAGTTCATGAAATAATTCACCACAGCCTCTCGATCACGAGCCTTCTTACGATGGCGAGGCAGCACACTCTCATGGGACCCCAGCTCATTTCGGAGCCAAGAGACCTCGACAGAACGAAGGTCGACTCCGAGGGCCTCATGTGTCTAGCAAGAAGATGGAAAAAACAACGGGTCACGAAAGAGGTGAAAAACAACAAGTCACAGAAGATCGGTCAAAAAATATTTTCTCTTATAAATTCAAAAACTAGTTACAAAAGGCGATGGTCAGTCCGTGTAAGGCAAATACAAAGTCAAAAGAGCAAAAATCCTAACCTACTGAATAGGGGGGACGACACCTCTTCGTCAACAGGGTCGCCCCTGGCCTCTTCTTGATGAGGATCCCCCCTCTCCTCCTCCTCCTCGCCACTAGGCATCAGCGGATGCAGGGAAAGCTGCCAGTTGTAGTGGAGGTGGTCGACCCGACACTTCGGGTAGACCTGCTGGAAGTGATCCTTGGCCTTGGCGTAGGCCTCATCCTGGGCCATGATCAGAGTGTCCGCCATGGTGATCTCCATCTCCGCCATGGCGATCTGTGCCTTCTTAGCCTCCGCCTGGGCCTTAGACCGGAAGTGCGCCAGCTCGTTCTTATGATGGTCTTGCAGAGAGGCCATCTAAGCATGGACGACCACCTCGGCATTTTGGGCCTCCTTCAGCTTGTTTTGCGTTCTAGTAATCTCACAAAAAAACTTCTCGGCGTTCTTCCTCTCGTTGAGGATCTCCTTCTCCAAGCACTTGTGGAAGTGCTGCCCATGAAGCAATGCCTGGACGAAGAAGAACAAGTTACAGAAATCCCTAAAAATTCAACGCACATTGAAATACCAAACACTTACCGAGAGCTGCGCTTGAGCCCACCTCATGTTGTAACGCCCCGAATTCCAAATAAGACCGAATTCGAGATTTCACAGGATCTTTACACTTCACTTCGTACAATTTTTACAAGGAAATTTAAACATTTCATCATACATCAGAGTTCTTTACATTTTGTTTACACAGTGGAAGAATAAAAGAAATACAACAATGAAAATAAAATACAACTTATACAACTTTATCAATGTAAGTCATCAACTGCATCATAACATCTTTACTTCTTCATGAAAAAGTCCATTACCTGCATAATAAGCTGTGGGCACGTCAGTCACTTACAACTGACGAAAATGTTATACTTGGCCATCCTCTCTATGCCGTACATATAACGATCTCGCCACTTTAACAAACCACAAATTTGAATGAACAATAAAGTGTCAAAAGTGATTATTCAAAACATGTAAGTATATGTGATGCCTTAATGCCTAATGCACATATTTTATACTAAGATGATACTAATGCATACTTGTTCGGATTCTATGCATCCTATACTACATAGGTCCGAGGGCAAGCACCTACTTACTCCACATTAAAGGGTTCGATCCCTCGCCATGACACTACTCAGCAGTAAGAACAAGGTTCAGATATTCCACGAGTATGGATCCCAGCCTCGGAGTACACCGCCCGACTGTTATACAGACTCCTCGTCGTGCGAATACCCCGTAAGTGCCCCTCTAGCCCCGGTATACGTATATACACTAGAGTACGATAAACTATCCGTCCAACTACGCATAGTCCCGGATTTCAAATAAAAATTCGTCTCCATCGAGCAACCTCAGTCTCGGAGTACACCGCCCGACTATGTAGAGTGCCCCACTTACGTTTGCCCAGGTTTACTACACTTCTCTTGAGTGCCTAAGTCTTAAGTTCAAGACATGAATAATTTATCATTCCTAGAATTAGTTTTACCTCCTACCGGACTTAGTCACAAAAATACGAGATAGCTCCATGGCCATATCTCAAAATTATATCTCAAATCTTTAATTTCAATAGTGTCGGTACCCGAGGTCTTACTAAATCTAAATCACAATTTTTCATGTACAAGAATCCATGGGTATTCATACCCTTCAATAATCATGTCTTAACTCAAAGTATGCTTATCATCAACTTATTCAGAATTTGATAAATGTCTTGTTTAGCATCATTCATTTGATTCATTCACTATCTTTCAAAAGCAATAAACTTATAGCATAGATCCAAATCTCATTTAGGAACTTAATCACATAAAGATTCTTAACCACAACCAAGCATATTCATATAGTCCATCAAGGCAATCAAGTGATATATTAATTTTTCCCAAAGTTCTATATGAATTCTCACTTGATTTTAATCTCATATAGCATTTCTTATTAAACAAAAGGGTTCGTTTTAAACAAGAGAATCTCTTAACTTATCACACATTTTTCTCTTAAAAAATGAGAGTCATTTACTCAAATAATAATTTTGGAATCAAAAATTCATCTACAACCTCAAATCCCATTTTTTTTTACTTTCTCATAACATACAAGAATAATTGTAAAAATACTTCTAATAATTTCTATGTGCCTTTGTATGAAAATAAAATTTTATCCCAAACTATCTTCACAACAGAAATCCCAAAATGTAAACAAAACTAAAAAAAGTAAAAATGTGGCCTGCGGTTTCGAACCAGGGTCTGCCGAGAACACACAGCAGCGCCCAAAGCCCAACGAGCTAGCCACCAAGTCCATTTGGACTTTGTGTCATAAATCGGATTAAAAACCATTTTATACAAAAAGTACAGATTCGAATTTTATTGAGTGAATCATAATAAAATATGACCATCAAGATTCGAACCCAAGACCTCTTACAAGTTGTGTTATGTGGTGCACTGGCTAACCAGTAAGTCCAAGTGTGATTTCTGTTTATAAGTTATATTAATATACTTTTGTTCATGTTGTCCTAACTTAATTATTCTAATGGGCTCTCCTTTTAATTAATCTAATGAGCTAGAATTTAAATTTAGGTCCATGGGTTAAATGAAAGGCTAAATAAAGATTATGCATGCTAAAATAGTAAATGATAGTAAGAAATAGAGATGAAAAATTAGCACGTGCATCATACTTGCAAAATTGAAAAATGCATTTTTTTAATTAGAATAAAAATATGGGGTGTTACAACACTCCCTACTTAGAATAGTTCCGTCCTTGGAACTACACTTAGAAGTGAGAGAAAAACAAAGAAAAGAAAAGAAAAAGTTTACAAAAATTTTAGTTGAAGAGTTCAGGGTGATCTTTCTCCATCTTTTCCTCTGATTCCCAAGTGTCCTCCTCAACAAATTGGTTCCTCCAAATGACCTTGACCATAGGTATTGTCTTATTTCTCAAGACCTTTTTTCGACGATCCACGATCTCAATTGGACGCTCAGCATAGCTCAGATCTAATTGCAAACCTTCAGGCACTTCTGGCAAATGATGACTTGGATCTGGGATGTAACCTCGTAACATAGACACATGAAAGACATTGTGCACTTGGGCCAACTCTTCTGGTAATTCTAACCGATAAGCCGTCTTCCCAATTCTTTTCAATATCTTGTATGGTCCTATGTATCTCGGGGCTAATTTTCCTCCCCTTCCAAACCGAATCACCCCTTTGGTCGGAGACACCTTCACAAAGATAAAGTCACCTTCATCAAACTCCAGGTCTCTCCTCCGGTTGTCGGCGTAACTTTTTTGCCTGCTCTGTGCGTCAACTAACCTCTTTCTGATCAGCTTGATCTTTTCTGAGGTCTGATGCATAATCTCTGGCCCATACAGCTACCGTTCCTGCACTTCGTACCAACAAACGGTGTCATGCACTTTCTTCCATATAGAGCTTCATACGGCGCCATCCCAATGCTTGCCAGGAAACTGTTGTTGTAGGCAAATTCCACAAAATCTAAATGCCTCTCCCAGCTGCCACCGAAGTCCAACACATAGCATCTCAGCATATCTTCAAGTACCCTGTTGACTCTCTCAGCTTGCCCATCAGTTTGAGGATGAAAGGCTATGCTGAAATCAGTCTTCGTCCCCAAAGCTGTTTGAAGACTTCTCCAAAAATCCGAAGTGAAACGCGCATCTCGATCGGATACTATTGATAGCGGGACTCCATGAAGCTTCACAATCTCGCTGACATACAACTCTGCCAGCTTCTCCATTGACCAAGTAAGCTTCACGGCCAAAAAGTGAGTCGATTTGGTGAGTCAGTCCACCATCACCCAAATTGTATCATTGCCTTTGGAACTCTTGGGTAAGCATGTGATGAAGTCCATGCTGATACAATCCTATTTTCACTCCGGGATGGGTAATGGCTGCAACAAACCTCCTGACTTCTGATTCTCTACTTTGACTTACTGACAAATTGCACACTTGGCAACAAACTCGGTTACATCTCGCTTCATCCCTGGCCACTAGAAGTATAGCTTTATATCCTTGTACATCTTGGTACTCCCTGGATGCACGGACAACAAAAGTAGCATGCGCTTCCTGAAAAATACTCTCCTTCAGTTCAGCTTGATCTGGCACGCATAGCCGCTCTCCATACCATAACACTGTATCCTTCACTTGGAACTCTGCCAACTTGCCAACACCAACCTGCTCTATCATCTTCTGGCTCTGGATCGGGTCGACGATTCTGTCTTTCAAAGTGGGTTGAATCCTCAACTGAGCTAAGAAAACTCCCAAACCTTGCAAAACCACTTCGATCTCTGCTCAATCAAGCTCCTCTGCCAACCTTTACTGAGTGGTGATCAGTCTGGACAAACTGCCTTTTCTGCTGAGCGCATCTGCCACAACATTGGCCTTGCCCAGATGGTACTTTATCTCAGGTTTGATGTCTTCCAACACTTCTAACCATCTCCTTTGCCTCAGATTCAAATCTCTTTGTTGATAAATATACTTCAGACTCTTGTGATCCGTGTACATGTTGACCTTCTCTCCGTACACGTAGTGCCTCCATTGCTTCAAAGCAAAGATGATTGCTGCCAGCTCCAGATCATGGGTTGGGTAATTCTTTTCATGTGGTCTCAGCTGTCTAGACCCATAAGCTATTACCTTTTCCTCTTGCATCAGCACACAACCCAAACCGCGATGGGAAGCATCGCTGTAGACATCAGACTCGACTCCTGCTCGTGGAAAAGCCAAAATGGGAGCGGTAGTCAATCTTCCCTTCAACTCTTGGAAACTAGCTTCACATTGTTCCGACCAATTGAAACTCACATTCTTCCTTGTAAGACCTATGAGTGGCACAGCTATCTGGGCATAACCCTGTATGAATCTTCTGTAGTATCCAGTTAAACCCAGAAAGCTCCTGATCTCTTTCATTGTGGTTGATCTTGGCCAATCTTTCTTCGATCTTCTGCGGGTCAGTAACCACTCCCTCCTTAGAAAGGATGTGACCCAGAAAAGCGACTTCGGTTTTCCAGAAGTCACATTTGGATAGCTTCGCATACAGTTGGTGCTCCTGTAGCTTCTTCAGAACCTCTGCTAGGTGCTTTTCATGCTCTTCCTCTGACTTGGAATAGACCAATATGTCGTCGATGAACACAACGACAAAAAAATCGATGAATGGCCACAGAACTCTGTTCATCATGTCCATAAAAATAGCCGGTGCATTGGTGACTCCAAATGGCATGATTAGAAACTCATAGTGACCATGCATGGTTCAGAAGGCCGTTTTGTGCACATCGTCTTCTTTCACTCGGACTTGGTGATATCCTGACTGCAAGTCTATCTTAGAGAAAACTGCTGCTTCTTATAGACGGTTGAACAGGTCATCGATTCGAGGAATAAGATACTTGTTCTATACTGTAACCTAGTTCAACTCTCTGTAGTAGATACACATCCTCATTGATCCATCATTCTTCTTCACTAAAAGAACTGGGGCTCCCCAAGGTGACATACTGGGCCTGATGAATCCTTTGCTCAACAACTCTTCGATCTGCTTCTTGATCTCATCTTGCTCAATAGGTGCCATTCTGTATGGTGCCTTGGAAATAGGTGCACTCCCTCGCTGAACAGTGATACTGAACTCTACATCTCGATGAGGGGAAGCCCTGGTAGATCATCAAGAAACACTGCTAGAAAATCTCGAACCACTGGAATCTGCCTTACTTCTTTTGGAAGTTTCTGTTCTGACAAAGCTGCTACCAACTGCTTACACTTCCTCTTACCTTGAAATGTAACTTCTGGTCCTCCTGGTGCCTTCACCACAACTTCTTTCCTCTTGCATTCAATAGTGACATTGTAAACTAACATCCAGTCTATGCCAATAATGATGTTGACTCCCAAAACTGCCAATTCAATGAGGTCGATGCCAAAAAGGCTGCCTCAGATTTCAAGATCACACCCTTCATAATATCGGTCGGTAGTCAAGTTTTCTCCTGACAGAGTAGCCACAGATAGAACTTTGTCAGGAAAAAAATTTGGTTCAACTCCAAATCGTTTTGCAAATGAGGATGACACAAAAGTGTGCGATGATCCCATATCAAATAATACTGATGCTTTTATTCCATTTATTTGAATGTCTCCTGTTACATAAGAGTACTCTTATTACATAACATTTATTACATAAGTGGAAAAAGTAACAAGACAACTAAGCTTCATCTCCCATACCCGTGATGACGTTGTCTACATCATTAGCAAATGCCTCTATCAAAGTGAACACTCACCCTTGCCGGAACTGCTTTTGCCCTTGGTTGGGCTGCTGCTGACTCGGTCCTCCCTGCTGAAGCTGAGGGCAAAATGACTTGATGTAGCCTTCCTTGCCACGAAGAAAGCAATTCCTGATCGGCTGTGGCTTGGTACACCCTGGGGCTAAGTGGCCTGATTCTCCACATTTGAAGCACGTGGGTACCCTTCCATTCACCGCAACAGCATTAGCTCCAGTTGGCTTGAAATGCTGTGCTGGGGGCTGACTTCTGAAGTTGCTTGGCACTGCAGGCCTCCTGCCCATGCTCCAATTGTTCCACTTGACCTGTACTGCCTGGAACTGGTTCATGTCTGACTCTGTAGCGGCAGCCCTTCTGACCAGCTTCTCAAATCTGTGGATACCTAGGGGTATCATCCGGGACCTCAAACTTGGCCTTAACCCTGGCTCAAATTTCTGCGCTTTCTTAGCTTCATCCTGTACCAGTTCAGGTGCATACCTTGAGAGTTGGTTGAATTTGGTTTCATATTCCCTCACAGACATACCACCCTGCTGCAAGCTCAGAAATTCAATTACCCTCTTCTCTTGGACATCCAATGGAAAGTAGTGACTCCTGAATTCATCCAGAAACTCCTACCAAGTAAGTTGCACATTGCCCAAGGTCCTTTTTAGCGATTGCCACCAAAGACCTGCATCCTTTTCTAGTTGGATGGTGGCCAATTTCACTTTGCTGGCCTCTGGGGTCTCTAGCACATCAAAAACTGTCTCGATCTGTCTGATCCAGTCGTCAGCTGCATCTGGATTGGCCTTTCCTTCAAACACAAGTGGCTTCATTCTTTTGAACGATTCAACCAACCTGATTACTTTGGGAACATGCACTACTGGCCCTGGTCCCCTGTTTCCAGCGATGTTTATGGCGACAGCATTTAGGGTCTGATATACCCAAGCAAGTTCGGTCTCCAGATCTAGCCCATTTTCACCGTTATGCTCTTCAACGTTCATGATCTTTTGTGCCATTTCTGAGTCATAAAATTCATCATTAATCATCATAGATAACACAAATAACATTGCTTCAGCAAAATTTATTCATTCCAAAATAAAACTTTTTACATTCAGAAAGAAAAACTTTGTTATAATACATCCATTACAGAAAACATCCTAAATTCTACAGTTTCTTTTGGCTTCTCTAAGCTCTTCCCGTAATTCCTGGATTTCCTGTCTTATATCTTCAAAGCTCTGTTGTCGTTCCTACTTGTCCCAGTGAGTGAGGTGATCTAACTTGGTCGATCATTCACGTGCTGGACCTTCTCGAGCTCGCACACTAGAAAGCTCAGCTCCTGGATGGGCTCCTTGTCTTTGGCCCATTGAAATTCCAAGTGGTTAACTCTCCACCTTTGAGCATCCAATTCTCGTCGAAGAGAAGCAACAATATCGTTTGGGTCACTTGGAACGAGTTCTTCGTCTGAGGATTCTTCGGGGAGATCAGGCAGAGGTGGAGTAATCTCCCTGGACTCGGGGAATTCTTCTTCTATCACCATTGGTTCCTCTTCTTCCTCTTCTTCTGGATCTTCTTCTTCTTCTATTGGTTCTTCCTCTTCATCCTCGAAGGGAACAAACCAATGCGCCTCATTCAGGGAATCATGCTGACTGGCCATCTTATAGGAAAAAGGAGGAGAAAAATGTCATCTCATAGAGCAACACAAACATAAGTTTAAATCTCTATAAGTTGAAACTCACACTTTAATGTCCACTCTAGGGTGTCGTTCCTTATAAATTTGTACTACTTGTGATGCCTGCTCTGATACCATCTGTAACGCCCCGAATTCCAAATAAGACCGAATTCAAGACTTCACGGGATCTTTACACTTCACTTCGTACAATTTTTATATGGAAATTAAAACTTTTCATCATACATCAGAGTTCTTTACATTTTGTTTACACAACAGAAGAATAAAAGAAATACAACAATGAAAATAAAATACAACTTATACAACTTTATCAATGTAAGTCATCAACTGTATCATAACATCTTTACTTCTTCATGAAAAAGTCCATTACCTGCATAATAAGCTGTGGACACGTCGGTCACTTACAACTGACGAAAATGTTATACTCGGCCATCCTCTCTATGCCGTACATATAACGATCTCGCCACTTTAACAAACCACAATTTTGAATGAACAATAAAGTGTCAAAAGGGATTATTCTAAACATGTAAGTGTATGTGATGCCTTAATGCCTAATACACATATTTTATACTAAGATGACACTAATGCATACTTGTATGGATTCTATGCATCCCATACTACATAGGTCCGAGGGCAAGCACCTACTTACTTCATATTAAAGGGTTCGATCCCTCGCCATGACACTACTCAGCAGTAAGAACAAGGTTCAGATATTCCACGAGTACGAATTCCAGCCCCGGAGTACACCGCCCGACTGTTATACAGACTCCTCGTCATGCGAATACCCCGTAAGTGCCCCTCTAGCCCCGGTATACGTATATACACTGGAGTACGATAAACTATCCGCCCGATTACGCATAGTCCCGGATTTCAAATAAAAATTCGTCTCCATCGAGGCAACCTCAGTCCCGGAGTATATCGCCCGACTGGATCTATAGTCCCGGAGTATACCGCCCGACTATATAGAGAGCCCCACTTACGTTTGCCCAAGTTTACTACACTTCTCTTAAGTGTCTAATTCTTAAGTTCAAGACATGAATAATTTATCATTCCTAGAATTAGTTTTACCTCCTACCGGACTTAGTCACAAAAATACGAGAGCTCCATGGCCATATCTCAAAATTATATCTCAAATCTTTAATTTCAGTAGTGCCGGTACTCGTGGTCTTACTAACTCTAAATCATAATTTTTCATGTACAAGAATCCATGGGTATTCATACCCTTCAATAATCATGTCTTAACTCAAAGTATGCTTATCATCAACTTATTCACAATTTGATAAATGTCTTGTTTAGCATCATTCATTTGATTCATTCACTATCTTTCAAAAGCAATAAACTTATAGCATAGATCCAAATCTCATTTAGGAACTTAATCACATAAAGATTCTTAACCACAACCAAGCATATTCATATAGTCCCATCAAGCCATCAAGTGATATAGTAATTTTTCCCAAAATTCTATATGAATTCTCACTAGATTTTAATCTCATCTAGCATTTCTTATTCAACAAAAGGGTTCGTTTTAAACAAGAGAATCTCATAACTTATCACACATTTTTCTCTTAAAAAATGAGAGTCATTTACTCAAATAATAATTTTGGAATCAAAAATTCATCTACAACCTCAAATCCCATTTTTTTACTTTCTCAAAACATACAAGAATAATTGTAAAAATACTTCTAATAATTTCTATGTGCCTTTGTATGAAAAATAAAATTTTATCCTAAACTATCTTCACAACAGAAATCCCAAAATGTAAATAAAACTAAAAAAAAGTAAAAAGGTGGCCGGCGATTTCGAACCAGGGTCTGCCGACAACACACAGCAGCGCCCAAAGCCCAACGAGCTAGCCACCAAGTCCATGTGAACTTTGTGTCATAAATCGGATTAAAAACCATTTTATACAAACAGTATAGATTCGGATTTTATTGAGTGAATCAAAATAAAATGTGACTATCAAGATTCGAAACCAAAATCACTTACAAGTTGTGTTCTGTGGTGCACTAGCTAACCAGTAAGTCCAAGTGTGATTTCTCTTTAGAAGTTATATTAATATACTTTTGTTCATGTTGTCCTGATATTAGTTCCTTTTCGCAAAACTCGTTTATCCAATGATCCAATCTTTTAGGATATTGAATAAACTTCTCTTTTGAAATGAGATGAAACATAAAACAGTAGCCAACAAGTTCAAACTTATTTATCTCAATTTTCAAATAGTTTTTCTTTTCTTTTTATATACAAATTTACATTTTTCTCAAAATTCGAATTTAAGAATCATATTTATTAAAATTAGTTTATGTACCCCATTATACTAGTTAAATTTTTGTAATAAAGCCCATCATGTCTCTTAATCAACCATGAATATCTCAAAGAAAATTCTTTTATGCAAAATTTGTATTTTTGACATAAGTCAACATATTTCATGGCAATAACTAAAATTTATTTTTCATCTTTCTTCTTTCTTAATCATCATGTCTCTAAAGCATATATCGAAATATAACATTCTTCAATAATTTCTCATACAAATTACACATTCGACATGTATAAATTTACAAGTATTCTAACATGATTCATAGTATCACTTCTTTAGTCAAAATCTTCTCTTTAATTAACATGGTAGCAAATACATACTTAATCACAACAAGATTGTTCTCATTCATGGCATATTACTCTAGCATGGATTTTATCTACATATTTTTCATCAAGTTCAATTTATACTACTCATTCATAACATTTAGCATACATTCTCTACAATTAGAAAGCAAGAAATCACCCACCTTTATGAAGAATGCAATCACAAATGAAGATACCTCTCCTAGCTCCTAGCTCCTCCAAAGCACCAAGGTACTCTCTTTCTCTCTTTCTTTTTCTCTCTAAATTTTGTTTAGTTTAGGTGTGACAAGAGAAGGGAAAATGAGGGTATATTTATAGGTCCATGTGAGGGTTTAATTTGCATAAATCTCCACCTAATAAATTGCTCTCTTAATTTTTCCAACCCTTCACAATCCTAACTCCTAAAACTCCCAACCTTTCATGCTCCCAACCTTTCACAAACTCAACCCCCCTCCTCTACTTATCAAATCCGGCCAACTCCTTGGCCCTTCACATCCCACGTGCACGTGTTGTGCACTGGTGCACACACATGCACAATAATTAATACAATTTATATAGTTTAAAAATATATATTAAAAGTTGTTACATGTCATATATGAGTCCATGCACAACTTAAAATATGATTTAATTAATGGGCTTGTCCCATGGGCTTTTATTTTAATTAACTAACTTAATTATTCTAGTGGGCTCTCCTTTTAATTAATCTAATGGGCTAGAATTTAATTTTAGGTCCATGGGTTAAATGAAAGGCTAAATAAGATTACGCATGATAAAATAGTAAATGAGAGTAAGAAATCGAGATAAAAAATTAGCACGTGCATCATACGTGCAAAATTGAAAAATGCATTTTTTAATTAGAATAAAAATATGGGGTGTTACACATGTTGGCCGTCCCAGACGTCTCTGTAGCCAGAGCCATCCGATCTCGCTCCGTGGCGAGATGCTCCACCGCCTTCAGCGCCACCGGTCCCTCGAGCAGGGTATCCCATACCTTGACCCCCCATTCCGGGACGTGCAGCCTCAAGCCCTGCCTGCCCACCATCTCTGCGGCATCGGGGCGAAGTGGCGGGAGCCTCTGCTCCAAAACCTCAGCCCCCTTCTTACTACCAGAGCTCGCCCCCGGTTCCTTCGCCGACTTCGACGTGTGGTGGTGCTTCTTCGTCCTCTTCGAGGGCGGCTCCATAGGCACTGGCACCGGCACTTTACTGGAGCCGCGCTCGAGGCACTCTTCTTCTCCTGCTCGACCTTCTTCTCCTGATCGGCACTCCTCTTAGCGACTAAGGCCAGCAGAGCCTGTCGGTTGTCGAATTGCTTGGCAGACATCTCTACAAAAGATAGCATGAAAAAATGTTAACACGAAGGCAGGAAGATAAACAAATTCAAAACAAAAACATACTAGGGTCGGCTGGGCTCAGTCCGGCTCGGGCCAAGTGAAACTCCATAACGTGCGTCCACCCTATGTTGTGCCCTCCCACAATCTTCTCCATAGTGGCCCACTCTTTCTCAGTCAGCTCACTACGCTTCGGGGGCTTGTGGTTCGTCTTACTAAAGTTCCAAATAGTTGGAATCTTCCAAGGCTTTTCACTCCGGACAACGAAGTACTTTTCCTTCCATCCTTTGAAGGAGTCCGGATGACCGTGCATCACCTCCTTGTAGGGGCACGGCGAGAGGTAAAAGATCCCCTCCAAGTCACCGAGCGAGCTCATCCCTAGGATGGCACGGAAATACGTGAGTCTCGGCTTAACACCCTTCTCCTGGCACTTCAGAACGAAGCAAACCAGGTGCTTCCATGAGTTAGGGCCATACTGCATTGAGCTCAGCCCCCCCCCCCCCCAACACACTTCAGAACCCTCACTATGAATGGATGCAACGGCAACTTCAACCCCAAAATGAAGGCATCCTCGGGGAACATGCAGAAGTGGGACTCCAGCGCTGTAGTCGGATGGATTCTGGGGTTCGGCATCAAGAGTTCAAATTCCTTCGAGATAAAGTAAGCTGCCCTTAAGATGTGCAAGTAATCCACCCTCAAAATACATTGGACGCTGTCCATCTTGATCATAGGCCGACCCGTGTCCCACAGCAATGAAGTGAACGCCAGAAGCCCCTCCACGTCATAAGGATACATCCTGATCGATCCCGGATTTCTATGAGTCACAAGGCCAAACTCGAACCCCGGCTTGGGTCCATATTTATCTAGTGAGCCCGGGGTATCGGGGCGAGTCAACTGCCTTTTTCTCCTATGCGGACAAGGCTTATTCTCCGGAGATGGGGTCGCTAACAGCGGTAGAGGTGGAAGATCCTTCTCTTCCTCGACTGCCTCTCCTACGGTTCCTCCTCCCTCTTCTCCCCGACCGTCTCCTCCCTCGGCTCCTCGGACGGGCCCCTCCTGGTTGTCTTTCTCAACATAAATCTCCTCGTGCTCCCCCTTCTCAACAATCCCCTCTCTCTCGGGGTCTCCTTCTTCGTACTTCCCCTCCTCAATAATCCCCTCTCCCTCGAGGTCTCCTTCTTCGTGCTCTCCCCCTCAACAAACCCCTCTCCCCGGGGGTCTCCTTCTTCGTGCTCCCCCTCCTCAACAAACCTCTCTCCCTCGGGATTTCCTCCCTCGTGCTCGCCCTCCTCCATAGGCTCCTTACCCGGCCTACGGGATCGTAAAGGTTGCACGTCATACACTACGGTACCCTGACCATCCGACTGAACCTCCTCCTTGATTCCAAAATCACCTAGAGACCAATACGTCGACTCCGACTGGACCTCCTCAGAAGGACCTGAAGTGCTTGCCTCGGAGCCAGACTGAGAGCACGACATTGGGATCAAGAATACTAACCTGGTATACTAAGAAGCGTGAAGATCACCGAAGAGATGGTCGTCGACAGCTATGAGAATTCTTGTTTCCTTAGATAAGTGAGCGCAAAGTGAGGAAATGAAGGGGGGGGAGATTTATAATAGAGGAAGGGACTCCCCGATTTTTGCGAGAAGATCCAATGGCCACTAGGGTCTAAAGCGCTTCGATTCTCATGCGTATGACGTCAGCCTAGGGCGTGAAATTACCCATCTACCCTTAGCCCTGTCGACCGATACGACAGCTCGAAATGCATGGTCAACTACTCGAGCACTACACCAGGCCATCAAAGCTTTTCCAACAAGTTTTGGTGGCTCAACGCTCGGATGACACCGCGAGCCACAAAAACTTCTCCCACAAGTTTTAGGCTCGGTGTTCAGATGGCACTGCGAGCCCCAAAAGCTTCTCCAACAAGCTTGAGGCTCGACGCTCAGATTGCACTGCGAGCCCCAAAAGCTTCTCCAACAAGTTTTGGTGGCTCGACGCTCAGATTGCACTGCGAGCCCCAAAAGCTTCTCCAACAAGTTTTGGTGGCTCGACGCTCGGATCGCACCGCGAACCACAAAAACTTATCCCACAAGTTTTGGGCTCGGCCCTCGGATGACACCGCGAGTCACAAAAACTTCTCCCACAAGTTTTGGGCTCGGAGCTCGGATGACACCGTGAGCCCCAAAAGCTTCTCCAACAAGCCTGAGGATCGACGCTCGGATGGCACCATGAGCCCCAAAAGCTTCTCCAACAAGTTTTAGTGGCTCGACGCTCGGATGGCACCGCGAGCCACAGAAACTTATCCTACAAGTTTTGGGCTCGATGCTCGGATGGTACCGCGAGCCCCAAAAGCTTCTCCAACAAGCTTGAGGTTCAGCGCTCGGATGACACCGCCAGCCACAAAAACTTCTCCCACAAGTTTTGGGCTCGGCATTCGGATGACACCGCGAGCCACAAAAACTTCTCCCACAAGTTTTAGGCTCGGCGTTTGGATGGCACCGCGAGCCCCAAAAGCTTCTCCAACAAGCTTGAGGCTCGACGCTCGGATGGCACCACGAGCCCCAAAAGCTTCTCCAACAAGTTCTGGTGGCTCGATGCTCGGATGGCACCGTGAGCCACAAAAATTTCCCCCACAAGTTTTGGGCTCGACACTCAGATGGCACTGCGAGCCCCAAAAGCTTCTCCAACAAGCTTGAGGCTCGGCGCTCGGATTACACCGTGAGCCACAAAAACCTCTCCCACAAGTTTTGCGCTCGGCGCTCGGATGGCACCGCGAGGCCCAAAAGCTTCTCCAACAAGTTTGAGGCTCGGCGCTCGGATGACACCGCGAGCCACAAAAACTTCTCCCACAAGTTTTAGGCTTGGCGTTCGGATGGCACCGCGAGCCAAAAAAAACTTCTCCAACAAGCTTGAGGCTCGGAGCTCGAATGTCACCACAAGCCACAAAAGTTTCCAACAAGTGAGGTGGCTCGTCTCCTGACCCTCGACACTCGGCTAAGCGTGCTTCTGCTATCCAAATCTCAACGTCCCCCTGCTTTTCCAACAAGTGAGGGGGCTCGTCTCCCGACCCTCGATGCTTGGCTAAGCAAGCTTCTGATCTTCAGATCTCGACGTCCCCCTGCTTTTCCAACAAGTGAGGGGGCTCATCTCCCGACCCTTGACGCTCGGCTAAGCGAGCTCCCGCTCTTCGACACTCGACGTCCGACCGCTTTTCCAACAAGTGAGGGGGCTCGTCTCCCGACCCTCGACGCTCGGCTAAGCGAGCTCCTACTCTTCGGCACTCGACGTCCCCCTGCTTTGCCAACAAGTGAGGGGCCTCGTCTCTCGACCCTCGATGCTCGGCTAAGCGAGCTCCCGCTTTTCAGCACTCGACGTCCCCCCGCTTTTCCAACAAGTGAGGGGGCTCGTCTCCCGACCCTCGAAGCTCGGCTAAGCGAGCTCCAACTCTTCGGCACTCGACGTCCCCCCGCTTTTCCAACAAGTGAGGGGGCTAGTCTCCCAACCCTCGACGCTCGGCTAAGCAAGCTCCTACTCTTCAGGCATCGACGTCCCCCTACTTTTCCAACAAGTGAGGGGGCTCGTCTCCCGATGTAGTGCCCCAAATTTTTAATATAATATCTTAGAAGACACAATTCTATATGCTGACTCTCTAATGCGTACTTGTCGAAGTCTATGCATCCCACTCTACATAGGTCCGGTGCAAGCCCTTAACGTCTCCACATTATAGGGTTTAATCCCCCGCTATGCAACTAATCCTAACACGATGACTACTACGAGATAAAGATAAACTGTGAGTATTAGCCCATGCCCCAATAATTCCGGAGGTCAAACTCTATCCACAGATAATTCCGGAGACTATTTCACTCACACCTGGGAATCTTCGAGAATACCCCACACCGCAAGCAATGGCACCTCGTCACGCGAATACCACATGTACGTCGCCTCGACTCCGATAATTCCGGAGATCAATCCCACACCACAGGTAATTCCGGAGACTATTTCACTCACACCTGGATAATTTCGGGGATTATCTCACACCGCAAGCCATACTGAGGTCCATAACCCATGTTCTCGTTCATCATATCACCACTAGTGCCTGTCCTTATCATTTAGGTTATTTAATTTCTTAACGAATCTCCTGGAGTTGGTGTACCCTACCGGACTTAACTCAAACATATAAACAACTAAAATGCCTCAACAGGCCCAAACATAAATAACTCAACTGCCGGTATACTAGGGTCACACACACCCTCTAGAGACTCAAACTCAAATATCCAAACCAACCTTCCAACATAAATTGCTCAACTTAACAACTTGAAACATATGCGCAATAGAAGATAAAGTATAGCATAATACATTATAGATCAAAACATTTAAAGAATAGATCGTTTAAAAGATCATTCAAAATTATAAGAATACATCAGTATCAGTCGACTATTAACAAGAGTAAGTCGACTGTCCAGAAAGAGAATTTCATGGTCTTAAGAAAAATAAACTAAGTCTTATAAGTCGACTTGTAAAAGTCATAGGTCGACTGTCCAGAGAGAAAATCCAATAATCTTTAAGAAATTATTCTAAGTATAGCAGTCGACTGAAAAGGGAATAGGTCGACTGTCCAGAGAGAAAATCCAATAATCTTTAAGAAATTATTCTAAGTATAGCAGTCGACTGAAAAGGGAATAGGTCGACTGTCCAGAGCGAAAATCCAATAATCTTTAAGAAATTATTCTAAGTATAGCAGTCGACTGAAAAGGGAATAGGTCGACTGTCCAGAGAGAAAATTTCGAGAAAACTAAAGAACATAGCAGCCGGGTCGTATCAGTCGACTGAGAATTTACGACAGTCGACTGTCCGCGTTCAGTCTGCAGTATTTTGGTTGTGCACAATTCAACCGATACATAGTTTTACTTTATGAAAACGATTTCGATAAAAACTTATTTCTTATATAACCAAATACAACTGGTAGGACATACAATAGTCTATAAAACTAAATCAAATTGCCTGAATTCATGAAAATAGAGATTTTGTCGATTCTTTCAATTAATACATGGATTGTGCATATAATAAAAATTAGAGTTTCTTACAAAATTCATTGTTCACTGAAATAGTTCGTATTCAGATCCAAACCATACAAATATAAAAATATCAAAGAATCCCCAATTTGGGTATATCTCCTCAACTCAACTAATTTCTCAAATTTCAATTTTTCATGACATGATCTCTTGATTCATAACTCTTCCATTCAAATTTCTCAAAAACTGAATTTCTACCACAACTCATAACCATAATCAAATTTGTAATCACATACCACTAGGGTTTCTCAAGATCAAATCGTTCATCCATCCAATCCATTATTTTCATAGTCATACTCAAACCCTAATCATGCTTTCTAGCAATAAAGTTCAATATCCAAGATCCATTAAATATTCATAGATCAAACAACCAATTTTACCACTCACATAAATTAACAATCAACCAATCAATTACTTACATACAACATACAAAAAATAAAAGAAAAAAAACAAACATTGCACTCACATACAACATTTAAAGAACAAACAAAACAATTATTTCACTCACATTAAATGAAGAAATCCCTTGATAAGAAGCCTTTCCTTCGTAAGATCCAAAATCTTCTCCCAAATCCTCCAAAAATAAGAAAACTCAATGTTGTGCAGCGAAAGACGGCTGCGTCTCTTTTTAAATACTCGGAAAAGAAGTTTTAGGGTTTCTATACACTTTTGCAAAATAATCCCTTGAAAATACAACTTTACATAAATAGACCCCTATATTTGGAAACTCGATAAGATCATTTAAATTGAGATTTAAAAGCAAAATATGCTCCTTAACTCCAACCGGCACTGTTGAAAAGTCCAAAAAATAGTTTTGCACTTTCACCCCTCAAAATGACAATTTTGCAAAAAGATCCTTCTTTTTCATAAAATTTGCAAATAGATCCAATAAATGTCAGAAAAATTTGGAAAAGTTACAAATAAATCCCAAATAATAAATAATTATTTTCCATGAAGAAATTTTAGCTTTTGAACTTCTCAAGAAAATATTTGCACGTGTTTCGCACGTATAAAAAGATAAATTTCCAGGAAAATATTTATTAAATATCCAAAAATCATTTTAATTCATTATAAACATTTAAAAATAAGGGGTACTACACCCGACCCTCGATGCTCGGCAAAGCGAGCTCCTGCTCTTCAGCACTCGACGGCCACGACTCCAAGAGAGGATCCCCTTCATCCTACCTCACTGGCCTGTCCAAGAAGATACGGACCCCATTCTTCGCCGTACACACCACTTCGCTCTTTCTACAGAGACAAAACCACTCCTACACAGCTGGGTTACCCAGCCCTCCAGGAGTGGGGGCTCCTGATATGGGTCAGATGACGTGGCCCCTCCTAGGCCACCAGATACCCTCAAAACCCGCTCTCTCCTGATCATCGAGTCAACAGAAGTCAAACGGGCCATCACCGCTTCAAGCCCACCAGCAAACGGGTGCGACCTGGCCCGCTCGGGTCCTAGACCCGTTTGCTCCACTAATAAATACCAGGCCCTCCCCTCTATTTAAAGGTAATCAATCTTTCCCCTCTAAAACCCTAGCTATTGTTGCTCTTCGGTAACTGACTAGACTGTCGGAGGGCCTGCCACCGGGATCCCCCCTAGTGTTCCTAGGCATAGTGCAGGTACACGAGACCGAGCTGAGCCTCCAGATCTGAGCCGAGCCAGCTGGATCCAAGCCGAGCACCTGGCCTCCACCTCAATCCTGCCATTCTTGAGCTGTCCCTCAGCCGAGGGTCGGGCGTATAGCCAGTACAGTGACTTCCACTTTGTAAATTGAGAGAACTCACACCTGGTGCAGCCACCCCCAAAAACAAACTGCATCAATATGCACCATGCATACATAGTAGAATTAAGGTAATCTATCTACAAGTATATGTAGAGAAATAAAACTAACTTCCTCTATGGGTACATGTTAGGAAACAAGCGATGCTACAACACTTTTTCTTCAGGGAATCATCGAAATTCTTCCCTTTCGAGAATCGTGTTGAGTTTTCGACACGATTAACACAAACCACAAAGCAAAACTAGATCACACGAATCACACAAGCACACAAGAATTGTCCCGGTTGGGACTTTTGCCTTAATTTGAGGGAGAAAGAACTCGAGATGTTATTTCAACCAGAGAAAATATAAGAATGTTACAATTCTCACCAAAACCCTCTCTCAAGTCTAACTGAAACTTACTTGTTATTTACAATGGTGAAAACTCTGACCCGCTCAGATGAAGTATTATTTTCTTCTATTCGGCACTCTATAGAATCATATATTCCTTGGAGCCGTTACAATGAATATACAGTTCTAGAGAATCGCTGGTTTAGACACGCTTGATACACTAACCATCCAATTACCACTGAAGAGATAACCCTGCATTGAAAGTCACATGATCTGACTTGAACACGAAGTTAGGCTTCTCACAAATCAGCCAGACCAGAACCCAAAAACCCATCAGCACCGCATACAGTCGACCGACTCTAAGGTGTCATCAATTTTCCCCCTCGCGGGAAACCCTATACAGTCGGGCAGTAGACCAACCCCAAGTACAGTCGACCCACAACCTGCTCCAGTTGTTGTTGCAGACTGTTGACTTCTCTATCTTCAATCATTCTCTCTGATCCATCTCATTGCTTCGTCATCTTCTTCATCAAACATGTGTATGCAAGACATAAAAACCCAACAATCTCCACCTTGAATTACATACTCATGAATCCACAAGTGTGTGATTGATCTTATAGATCCTTTCATCTCTTCTTTGTAAACAACTCCTTTCTATGGCTTCTTCTGCTAGTTGAACAAACATCCACATGTTTTCCTCTAGTCGTATCCCCCCCTCTCAACTCTCAATGGCACACCTAGTAGATGTAATCATAAAGTTGCCACCTGTAATACCCTGAATTTCATTTACATGTAATTCGTATTACAACAGGATGTTTTACTTCATATCGTACAATTTTACAAGGAAATTAAAACTTTTCATACACATTGCTTGTTACAGAGTACAGAGCGGAAGTTAAATAAAACACAACATGAAATGCAGCTCTAACATCAGCAGCTTTAATCATGAATATAATATTTATCATCAACCGTCTCTAAGTCCTAGCCAATCCAATCCAAGCCCTGCACTGAAAATCAATGTGCACGGCAGTTGCTTACAACCGATGCAATGTTATAAACAGCAATCCTCTTTATGCTGTATTATAACGAAATCTCTTACTTTAACAATCACAAACTTGAATGCATATAAAAGTGTAAAGAGTGACTATCCTAAACATGTCAATATATGATATGACATAATTCCTAATGCAGATGTTATACTACAATAACACTAATGCATACTTATTCGGATTCTATGCACCCCATCCTACATAGGTCCGAGGGCAAGCACTTACGTACTCCACATTAAAGGGTTTAACCCCTCACCATGAAAACTACTCGGTAAAAAAACCAAGTTTTAGATATTCCACGAGTACGGACCCCAGCCCTGGAGCCCACCGTCAGGCTTATACGGAAATCATCGTCGTGCGAACATCCCGTAAGTGCCCCTCTAGCCCCGGTATACGCATATACACTGGAGAACAACCTCCCATCCTCCCGACTATTCATGATCCTGGAGTCCACCATCAAATCAATCATAGTCCCGCATTTAATTAAGGTTCATCACCATCGCAACCAACCACAGTTAGGGAGTCCACCATCAGACTATATAGAGGCAATCCACTTACGTTTGCCCAAGTTTTATTACAACTCCACTTAGTGCCAAAACCTTAAGTTTAAACATGAATAAATTATACCACTAGAGCTAGCTTACCCTCATATCGGTCTTACACAAAAATATACCGAGAATGACAACCCATATTAGTAACTTCTCAATTAAATTATTCATTTTCAACACTTTCCGGTACCTGGGGCTCACTAAGCCTCTAAAATCAACATATTTTCATGTTCAACATTATGGGGTACGCATACCCTTATAATTCATATTCTCAATTTTGTTTGTTCATGTTTCATTCAATCTTCTAATTTATTTTTATTCACCAACTATGGAGTAAAAATTTCTTGGTTGATCACACAACCAACAATTCACTTACTAAATTACAAATCTCTTTGATTAAAAACAAAATTTCCTTCTTCACATTCAATTATCCTTCATGTATAATTGTCAAATTACAATTTCTTTGAAATTTAAATGCTTCAACTTTTACAATTACCCTCTAGAGTTTCTTATTTCCTCCTTTAGATTACACTAGATTTAACTCTTTAAAACATACATACTCATGTATAATTCCTTCCCAAAATTGAATCAAATTTATTCAATTCATGACTTTAAAATTCTCAATCTCTTTAAATAATATCCAAGAATTTTAGTGACATTATGGGATATACATAAAAAGATTTCTCTTTGATTCATTTTAAACCAAATCTTAACATCTTTATTCATATATAAAATTTTCTTGAGTTCAAATCTCTCCTAATACATGAGATGTGATCTTTATTTTCCAAATATAACTTAAAAACAATGAGAAAATAGTCTCAATTGATCTCTTAACATTTTAAAAATATTTATACGAACTTTCTGGATTTTTAAAACTCAAAACAATCAAAAAATATATAAAAATACACTTTTGTGCACAGCCTGGCTCGAACACGAGACCCAGGGGCACCCCCAGGCCACGTGGCAACGCGAGCACGCCCCCGCTAGCCACTTAAGCCAAGCATCACTTCTGTTATATTATGAGTTAAATTCTTTATATTTTCATGCTCTGTTTTAATCTCGATTTTCAAACTTTCAAACAATTTTTCGATTTCTAAACTTTCTTCAAAATAATATTATCAAAAATACATTTTTGACTCCCAGAATTATTTCTTTAGTGATTTTAATCATATTAGTATAAAACTGATCACAAGTCAATAATTATTTTGAAATATAGTATTCATATTTAGCAATTAGAAGAAATACCACTATTATCATGCAATGTCTTAAATTTCTCTTAATACTCTCACAATTTCTTGCATACAAATTACAAGTTTGTTTACACATATGCACAAATCTAACGACCTAATCATAGCATGATATTTGTATATAACCATTTCAACATGCTAATGAAATAAACTTATAATTCGACAACTTCATTATATCATGATGAATTTTTCCTTTAGCATACAACACTGTCCATAATTCAATTCTACCAAATGCTCTAACATAACAACATCACATGCATCACAAAGATCAACTAGAACTCATACTAAATATCAATAACTTTTCTACACATGCAATCTATTTTTTACTTTAGAAAGCAAGAAAGAACACCCACCCATACAAAGAATTTTTCAAGCAATTACAACTTCAAAAAGTGCTCCAAAGCTCTCTCGAAATCCGAGCCAAAAGAAAAAAGAAATCAAAATCCCCGGCTAGCAAGGATAGCATAGAGAACCCCCCCCCCCCCCCCCCCCCCCTCCTCCTTCATTTTTTGTTTTCATTTGGTTTTTGCATTGCTATGAAAGCCAAAGGAGTTGGTTGGGTTTATAAACGGTTAAATGTGATTAATTATCCATTAACCACTTAATTTCCCACTAAAATCCCACTCATCCTTTCCTCTTCCCATGCACAGCCGGCCAAACTCCCACCCTTTGGTTTTCCCACATGTGCATACTTGTACACGTGCACTCTATGTGCATACTTGTGCACTCACATAGTTTATAATTTATTTTTATTGAATTAAAATGGTTATTCTACAGGATAAGTGTGTGTAGGTTTATTTAAATAATTTTTCTGGGCTTTAAAAGAAATTTTAGGCCCATGAGTTTTTAATAAAAATTAAAAATACCTTTGTAACAAATAAAATGAGAATAAAAATGTACAAGACCTTTAGAAAAATTTAGAAATAAACTGCACATAAATATATTCAAAATATGAAATAGATTTGATTAACGGGCGAAATAATTATAAATACTCGGAATATAACATACGAAAAATATTTATTATGATAACGTTACGGATATTTCGCATAACGGTAAAATTTACGTAACGACACGTGTATTGAAAGCACGTGCAATGTACGTAAAATACAAAGATTAAAATAAATGTTTGAGTTTGCTAAGAATAGGATGAAAATGAGTTTTGAGAAAACGGAAAACATATAAACAATCAGAATATGACATTTATATAAAAATACGTTACGAATATTACTTGTAACGATACAAAATACATGTGCATAACATACGAGGGCAAAATTGTCATTACTCAATTTTGTGGGGTGTTACACTCTCCCCCCTTAGAACAGTTCTGTCCTCAGAACTTGCTAGGGAAAAAGTTGCATTTTGTACACCAAAAAAATATATCATTATTGTATATGAAAAAACTGTCAATGCCAAGAAAGAAAGTAGTTATATACTGTGGAAGACAATGTAAACCTATATAAGAAACTATGAGTATCAAAAATTTATAAGAACGGAACAAGAAATCTTGGAAAATAGCATAAGAAAAGAAATGTGACCATGAAAGATATGATAGATTGAGAAAATTTTTTATACAAAAATAATATTAGGTAAAGTATTAGATAAAAAGGAAAAATATAAATTAAGTTATTAATTGTGAAATAATTTGGAAAACATCGCAATTGGGAAGAATAAATAGAAACATAATCAATGGATAATTTATTAATAGACATAGTAATCAAAATTTATCAAAGTAATAAGCGGTAGAATGATTAAAATTCCACACTGAACTAATACCATATATTACAAGATAAAAATTGAACTAGCAATTCAAGAGAAAAATGTTTGAAAAAATATATGAGCATGAAATTTAGTTAAAAGTATAAAATAATTTCTAAAGTAAATACAATAATTATATATATGATTTAAAGGTAAACAAAAGTGGGGGTTATTAAAGTAGAAAAATCCATTTTTATTGTGGGTTCGCCTCATTGGTGTCCAACTGCAGGCTTGTCAAGTTGCAGAATTGCCTCTATGACATCTGATTACTGTTTTCCTTCTGAACATTCAGTTGCAGACTTTGCCTTCCCGACATTCATTTGCAGTTTTCCTCCATTGATGTGTAGTTACAGATTTACCCTCTCGACATCAGGTTGCACCAAAACGGGAGATGAAAAGATGTAATCTTCCATATGTACTTGGATATTGGGTGTTTAATAAAGTTTGATCTTACGTTTTTGAAATTGGTGATATGAAAATAGAAGTAAAAGTTGAGATAGTAAGAGTAGAAAATTACAATGATAAAATATTAAAAGAAAATAATAGATTTCAAATATTGAATATAAGCTATATTACAAAAATAGTAGGAAGATGATTTATAATGAGTGGAAGTATATCTTAACTATATAAGTAAAACATTACAATCTTATAAAAAAAAATTATACTGAAATGAATAAAACAATGTAAAATAGTGGAAAATTATAGCATCGTGAAATCAAAGTATTTTTAAAGTGAATGTAAACATACAAAATTAAAATTCACAATCTAATAGAAATAATAACAAGGAAAAGGATAGTCTTAATAATAATTTAATAAGTAGTAGTTTAAAACTTAATAGACTACATAAGCATAATAGGTAACATGAAAGCGCATAAAAGAAACATCAGAAAGAAAACGTGTAAGTCAAACTTAAAAGATTAAGATTAAGGGTTGTAAATACCAAAGTGAATCAATAGTATAAGAAAATAATCCTTTAAAATTCCTTTTTTTTTTTTGGGAAATGAAAAAGTTATTATGATGGAAATCCACACAAAAAAAAGAGAAGTGTGTCCATGTGTAAGGCATCATGAATGTAGGTTCAAACCCACCACGCTTCCACGTGCCACTCTGATAACAAGGAAAAAACATGCTCACATACAATCTCACATTAACTGTGTACGGGGGGAGTATCATGATTGCAAGTTCAACAACTAAATCATTCATGACTCCAGCCATCCAATAGAGAAAGGAAGGAGAAGACATCAGTGTATAGAGCAACACAAATGTAAATCACTTACATTTAAATCTCTATAAACTAAACTCATACTTCTAAATGTCCACCCAAATTGTTGTCTTGTAACTTTGTATGACCTATCGAAGTCGGCTATGATACCATTTGTAACACCTCGAATTCCATTTACATGTAATTCGTAGTACAACATGATCTTTTACTTCATTTCGTATAATTTTACAAGGAAATTAAACTTTTTATACAAATTGCTTGTTACAGAGTACACAGCGGAAGTTAAATAAAATACAACATGAAATACAACTCTAACATCGGCAGATTTAATCATGAATATAATCTTTATCATCAACCGTCTCTAAGTCCTTGCCAATCCAATCCAAACCCTGCACTGAAAATCTGTGGGCACGTCAGTTTTTTACAACCGACACAATGTTATAAACAGCGATCCTCTCTATGCTGTATTATAATGAAACTCTTACTTTAACAATCACAAACTTGAATGCATATAAAAGTGTAAAGAGTGACTATCCTAAACATGTCAGCGTATGATATGACATAATTTCTAATGCAGATGTTATACTACAATGACACTAATGCATACTTATTCAGATTCTATGCACCTCATCCTATATAGGTCCGAGGGTAAACACCTATGTACTCCACATTAAAGGGTTTAATCCCTCGCCATGAAAACTACTCGGTAAAAAAATTAAGTTTTAGATATTCCACGAGTACGGACCCCAGCCCTAGAGTCCACCGTCAGGCTTATACGGAAATCATCGTCGTGCAAACATCCCGCAAGTGCCCCTCTAGACCGGTATACGCATATACACTAGAATACGACCTCCCATCCGCCCGACTATTTATGATCCTGGGGTCTACCGTCAAACCAATCATAGTCCCGAATTTAATTAAGGTTCATCTCCATTGCAAGCAACCACAGTTCTGGAGTCCACCATCAAACTGGATCTATAGTCATGGAGTCCACCGTTAGACTATATAGAGGAAACCCACTTATGTTTGCCCAAGTTTTATTACAACTCCACTTAGTGCCTAAACCTTAAGTTTAAACATGAATAAATTATACCACTAGAGCTAGCTTACCCTCCTACTGGTATTACACAAAAATATACCGAGAATGACAACCCATATTAGTAACTTCTCAAATAAATTATTCATTTTCAACACTTGCCGGTACCTGGGGCTCGCTAAGCCTCTAAAATCAACATCTTTTCATGTTCAACATTATGGGGTACACATACCCTTATAATTCATATTCTCAATTTCCTTTGTTCATGTTTCATTCAATCTTCTAATTTACCCTTATTCACCAACTATGGAGTAAAAATTTCTTGGTTGATCACACAACCAACAATTCACTTACTAAATTACAGGTCGCTTTGATTAAAAACAAAATTTCCTTCTTCACATTCAATTATCCTTCATGTATAATTGTCAAATTACAATTTCTTTGAAATTTAAAAGCATCAACTTTTACAATCACCCTCTAGAGTTTCTTATTTCCTCCTTTAGATTACACTAGATTTAACTCTTTAAAACATACATACTCATGTATAATTCATTCCCAAAATTGAATCAAATTTATTCAATTAATGACTTTAAAGTTCTCAAAATATTTCTTTAAATAATATCCAAGAATTTTAGTGACATTATAAGATATTCATAAGAAGATTTCTCTTTGATTCATTTTAAACCAAATCTTAACATCTTTATTCATATATAAAATTTTCTTGAGTTCAAATCTCTTCTAATACATGAGATGTGATTTTTATTTTCCAAATATAACTTAAAAGCAGTGAGAAAATATTCTCAATTGATCTCTTATTATTTTAAAAATATTTATACCAATTTTTTGGATTTTTAAAACTGAATAAATTTAAAATATATATAAAAAATACACTTTTGTGTACAGCTTGGCTCGAACACGAGACACAGGGGCACCCCTAGGCCACGTGGCGACGCGAGCATGCCCCCGTTAGCCACTTAAGCCAAGCATCACTTATGTTATATTATGAGTTAAATTCTTTATATTTTCATGTTCTGTTTTAATCTCGATTTTCAAAAAAAAAATTCGATTTCTAAACTTTCTTCAAAATAATATTATCAAAAATACATTTTCGACTCCCAGACTTATTTCTTTACTGATTTTAATCATATTAGTATAAAACTGATCACAAGTCAATAATTCTTTTGAAATATAGTATTCATATTTTGCAATTAGAAGAAATACCACTATTATCATGAAGGTGTATATTCTTTATTATAGCAAATATCATCCTCATTGATTTTCTTTTTATAATTTCTCTTTATACTCTCACAATTTCTTGCATACAAATTACAAGTTTGTTTACACATATGCACAAATCAAACGATCAAATCATCGCATGATATTTGTATATAACCATTTCAAAATACTAATGAAATAAACTTTTAATTCGACAACTTCATTATATCATGAAGAATTTTTCTTTTGGCATACAACAATTTCCATAATTCAATTCTACCAAATTTTCTAACATAGCAATATCACATGCATCATAAAGATCAACTAGAACTTATACTAAATATCAATAACTTTTCTACACATGTTATCTATTTTACTTTAGAAAGCAAGAAAGAACACCCACCCATATGAGAATTTTTTAAACTGTCCCTCTTTTTGAAAGTTTTTCCCAAACTGCCATACTTTTTTCAAAAATTCCCAAAATACCCTACTCGCTTTCTGAAAAAGCGAGTGCGGGAAAAACCCCATTGCTATTTCAGAAAGAGAGTGTGAGGCTTTGGATTTCACTTACCTACACTCGGTGTCTCAACAGCTTGGCTCTGGAAATCTATCTACTCAACAGTCGCTTAAAGCGATGAGATTTCACCTACACTCGCTTTTTCAGAAAGTGAGTGTAGGCTAAACCACCTTGCTTTCTGAAAAAGCGACTGTTGAGTAAAGAAATTTCCAGAGATCATCTTGGCTCTGGAAATCTCTCTACTCAACAGTCGCTTTCTCAGAAAGCGAGGTGGTTTAAACGAGACTCACTTTCTGAAACAGCGAGTCTTGGGTCTGCTGAGAAACAACTTGTACAGACTCAAGACTCGCTTTCTCAGAAAGCGAGGAGGTTAATACCAGACTCACTTTCTGAGAAAGCGAGTTTAGGCAAAAAAACATTCTACTTTAAATTGCATATGCAGTCTGCCCTGTATACAATTTTGCCTTCAATACACTTCAACCATTTCAACCAATTCACTACAATACACTTCACCATTTCTCAACTCTTTCCATTCGAAACTAAACTCGAAACAATCACAATCAATCATAACAGACAAACACAAACATTCAAAACTTTGAAACAATGAAACAACCACACTCACACACCTCATACGAAATTACATTGCTTTTTACATTCCAAAATTATAAAAGTACATGATCAAAATTTATACATATTCGCCCACAACATTGAAAGATACATTAAAAAACATTGAAAAATTAATACCAAAATACCTTCACGGATCGGGTGTAAAGAAAGTGGGCGGTCTCCTTTGCCTTTTACCACGCTGTGGAGTGGCCTGGGTGACACCGGACAAGGGAATCGGATCCTTTTCATGTTGTTGTGTCCCTTCAATATTTTCTTCAATCTCATGCCCTTCATCTTCTTCTTCGGAGTCGTTTCTCGGATGAGGTGGGGGTCTATAGACAACTTTCTTCCTACGTACACCACGCTGACTGGTTCGATGTGCAGGAGTAGTTAGTATAGTATCTAAAGTTGCTCCCTCGCCCATAACATCAGCTTGTGAATGACACGACGTAATCATCTCGCGTGTGAAGTCCTTCTTCGGTTCCGCGACATTACTCCTCAACACAGCAGCACATTTTTCGCCTGAATCCAAGTCTAGGCCATCTACAAAACATGAGAAGTTGAAATATTAAATACAGTACAAATGTATATAGAAACCAAAATTTTAGAAAAACATTAAAAGAATACAACAAAACTTAATAACTTACGATTTTACGAAGAGCCGATGCCTTCGGTTGGAACATAGGCAATTTCATTGAATGTTCATCTGCTGGTTTGGCTGCTGGTCGACGAATCGGGACTACCACACCGGCAGGAGTCTGCACTGTGGGAGAGATATAACGTCTAGTCATCCTCTCATACCAAGCCATGTAAGTCGCATGCACCGATGCATCGAACGGAGAAATGTCACCAATGATTTCGTTGAACCTGTGTGCATTCCATCTCTCAACATAAGAAACCAAGCATGCGGCCCAATTGTGACTGGGTTGTCAACCCATTCCAGTAAGAGAATGCATCTCGGTATTGTACGGTTCGGCAATTGGAATACTTTGAATGTAACTTCTGTTCCCGTTTATACGGATTGATATTTTTCTTTTCTTTATTCTTGTATTTAATTTTTTTTTCCAATAAATTATTCTATTCTTTTGAACCCAAATTTTTTGTATTCACTTAAATACTCGACTATTTTGTTTGAACACAGAATTTCAGCCGACACTATTATCACTACTTGATTATTTAACTCCTGATTATTTGTATTATTATTATTATCATTATCATTATTTTGAAAAACCCAAAGATCCTAATTCATTATAAAATTTCTAGTTAATTATTTGATTTATCCTAAAGCCCACCATGTGATTTAATTATTGAATTTTCTTGTAATGAAGCCCAATTTTATATTCATTATAATTACATTTTTATTAATATATAATTTTAGAGCCCAAGTCTACTAGCCCAACCTTACATTTATATACCCAACCCGTTAACCCATTATCCTACCCTACCCAAATTCAACTACCCCATATACAAATCCCCTCACATTCCCCCACTTTTCACATTTTTCGTAACCCCACACCCCTCCCCCCCCCCCAACTATCTCATAACTACCCATTATTATATATTATATTATTTTATAAAATCACCCCTATCCCCGTTCTCTCTCTCTCCCCACTCTTCTATCTCCTCGCCTTCCTCTCTCTCCCCTCTGTTTCCAAAGCGAAACAGAGCAACCTCGAGCCTATCCCGCTCGCCATCATCCTCGCCCTCTGGCCTCGCTCCTCATTATCCCCATCCTCATCGAGCACCCTATCAGCTCTCCTCATTGCCTTCGCGCCACCTCGAGCCTACCGCTCGCCTCACCTCCTGCTCTTCGTCGAGCCACCATTGCCGAACTCGAAGCTCCGCCATTGCTCAACCTAGCTCTTCGTTTTCCTCCTCCACTCAAAGCTCGAGCCTCCGCCTGCAACCCCCCGAACCCAACAACTCTGCTCGTCATCCTTACCTCCACATCACCTTGCCCACCACCTTCTTCACCTCCCCTCGTCATCCTCCTTACGTTGCCACTCGCCCTCACCATCGCCCTGTGCACCGCTCGAGCTGCTGTCTGCACCTTGAACTCCGAAGTCGACGTCGCCTCCCCAGTCACGATCGTCGCTGCCACCGCGAACCAGTCGCGACTACCCCAGCCTCCGGCCGTTGCTGCACCCAAGCTCCTCTGTTGCACCATCGACCATCATCAAGTTCAATTGCAGCCGTTCGATGTAGTGATCATCACGATCATGATGATTATCTTCTTGATCTGTTGATCTTGGCCGTTGGATTTGCATTGATCATCATCACCATCATCATCATCAATATCTTGATCTTGACCGTCGGATCTCTTTTGATCATCGCGATCGTGATCATCATCTTGATCTTGATTTTGATCTTGATCTTGATCTTCGATCTCAGCCATCTGATCATCTGATCTTGATCCCCATCAAGATCCGTGCAGATCCATCTGATCAGATCTTGATCATCATCATCAAGTTCATCACCGAAGGTTGGTTTCCATCTTGATCTTGATCCACATCGAGATCCGTACGCGATCATGATCATTTCATCAAGATTTGCTTGATTCACGATCGTCGCTGTTGCTCCGGGATTCTCATCCCGTTATTCTCAATATTTCGAATCTAACGTCGTTGTTAAAGGAAATTCATCTCACCCTCGAATTTTATTGTATCATATTCAAGATTTTTTATTGAATCCCGCAAGTAGATCTATATTGATTATCGTATATCGTCCATTGTTATAAATCGTTGGGATACTATTGTAACACCCTGTACTTAAGCGTGTATATATATAATATTATATATAGAATATATATAATAATAATATATATAATAAATAAAGAATGTGATGGAGTTGGTTATGGCCCATAGTAGGATCCTATGGGGTTATGATCAATGAGATTGATGATGGTGGCCTATAAGATCTCCTATGGGGAATAGGCATTAAATGTTGAATAAATGAAAGAATGCATGCATGGATGGGTTGAAAGTGACATGGCTTGGATGAAAGAAATAAATCCCACATCGTGGGTGAAGATGAGAGAAAGAGAGATAATACAGGAAAAGCCAAATGATAGGGTTACCCAATGGTTAACCACCCTTTGATGGCCGCCTGTGGTGGACAGTTGTTAGAATTTTATTTGTTCGCGTATTGTGCGCACGTCTAGCCGTGTGCACAGCTGAGCCGGGCTCGGGCATTACAAATGGTATCAGAGCCGACTTTCGACATCGAGTGTGTGCAAGATGAGAGCCTGAGAGGGAGCGAGGTTGGTACAGGTTGCCCGGATATGGAACTGTACAACTAGCAGAATCAGGGTAGTCTTCTCCACATCGGTTAGAAAGGCGGTCCTGTATTAGCTTGCGGGTTCCGGACTCAGCAAGAACGCTAAGTTCTTAAGGAGGGGTGTGTGTAACACCCCGTACTTAAGAGGGTATTTATATAATATTATATATAGAAATATATATAATAATAATATATATATATATAATAAATAAAGAATGAGATGGAGTTGGTTATGGACCATAGTAGGATCCTATGGAGCAGTGAGATTGATGATGGTGGCCTATAAGATCTCGTATGGGGCATAGGCATTAAATGTTGAATAAATGAAAGAATGCATGCATGGATGGGTTGAAAGTGACGTGGATTGGATGAAAGAAATAAATTCCACATCGTGGGTGAAGATGAGAGAAAGAGAGATTATATAGGAAAATCCAAATGATAGGGGTACCCAACGGTTAACCATCCTTTTGATGGCCGCCTGTGGTGGGTGTATTGTGTGCACATGTAGCCATGTGCACAGCTGAGCCGGGCTCGGGGCGTTACAGCTACGGATTTACACGAGTGAATACAAGTAGTAGTCTTGACTTCGTGCCGTCTTTTGCCTCCGACCTATGGAGTTCTTGCATGCATTCATGTAGATAATTATCGAACATATGAATAGGGATTGTTATTGTAATTCATGACTTGACATTACACAACTATTGTAGATTGTATGCTAGTATTGATTGTTCATATGATTGGTGTTGGTGTATTGGTGGATTGTAAATAGTAAGATTGTGGACACTATACATCTTAATACCATGTTCACATAGACGTAGCGTGCTGTGATTTATATTGTCAACCCCTAACTCATCGTTCATAACATCTTAAATATTTTATGGGAGAATGACCTATTGGTACCTAAAGTTTATAGAAATTACCTACACACACCTAAAGTTTCTATAATACCCCAATAGCACCTAAACTTCTATTATTTGGACCTAAAGACTCCCGTCGTTAATTTCTCAGTTAAGTTAGTGGAATATTCCTGGAATATACCCCTTAACGGGTTTAAACCCGTTAAGAGGCACGTGAAAAGACCAAAATACCCTCCAAAATTTTTTAGACTCCCTCTCTCTCTCCCCCCCTCCTCTATTTTGAAATAGAGCGTCCCAAATGTAACACCCCGCAAAATTTAAATGACAATTTTGCCATCGGGTGTTACGCACGTGCATTTTGTATCATTACTGACGATATCCGTAACGTATTTCGATATGTATTTCGAATTTCGATTATTTATGCATTTCCGTATTCTTAAAATCCTATTTTAGACAACCCAAAAGTTAAATTTCAATCTTTGTATTTTTATGTGATTTTTACGTATTATCGATGCACGTGTCGATTTCGGGTATTCTACCGTTACGTACAATGTTTTCGATATATTTCAATTGTTTATTTTTATAACATGTTTAAATTCATTTTATAAACGGAAACTTATTTTTCTCTCATTTTTATTTAAATATTTTTATACATGCAATGCACGTATTTTCGGTGTACGTTTTGAGTACATTATCGAGTGAGTATATTAAATATATTTGTCTTATGTTATTTTTGATTATATTTTAATAATTTTTTATTAATAAAGTCAATTTTGTATTTTTGTGATTTCACGCGCAACACACGTGTTTTTCGGTGCACGTGTTTATGCGTACTTGGTTGCAGAATAATATTTCTTAAAGTATATATATTTATTTTATTTATGCATGAAACATTATAATTTTTGATTAAACTAAATTTTACGTACATATTATGTATATTTATATAATTTATGTTTTTAAAATAATTAATTTGATAAGTGTGTGCAAGTGCAAGCACGTGCATGTGTTTGGAATTGAAGAGAGGAAGTAGGCCGGCTGGTTGCTTTTGGGTGGAGGGAAAAAAAATTTGATTTGATTTGTGAGTGGAGCTAGTGGGATAATGGGTTGATTAATGGGTAGTTTTAATAACCACTTAATTAATAAACCTACGTATACCCTCTGTAACACACCGCAAAATTGGAAATGACAATTTTGCCCTTGTGTGTTAGCACGTGTATTTTGTAACATGTTTTCACCACGTATTTGGATTTCCGTCTGTTTATACATTCCCAGTATTGATTTTATCCTATTTGATTCAACTAAAATATAATATTTCAATCTCTGTATTTTTACGTATTTTTTATGTGTTTTCGATGCACGTATCAATTGCGTATCTTTCCATCACTAAGTATGATATTTCTATGTGTATTGGCTATTTATTATACGTGTTCGAACTCGTTTTATAAAACGAAAATTCATTTCCCCCTGTTTTGATTAAAATGTATTTTTTTTGAATTTTCCACGTATGAAGCACGTGCAAATTTTTATTCTCATTTTGTTGTTCTAATTTACTAATTTTTAGCATGCATAAGTTTTAGTTAGCCTTTCTTTTGATCCATGGACCTATAAAATAAAATCTAGCTTATTAGGAGAGGATCCCACTAGATAATTAAACTAATTAATTTAAAATGAGCCCATGTAGCAAGCCCACTAATAAAATCACATTTTTAGTTAAACATGCACTATTACATGACAAGTTACAAACTATAGTACACATTTAGAGTTATAGAAATGTGTTCATATTTATTTGTGCATGTGTGCATGCACACACAAATGTATTTAGACCATTTTTTGGGCAAGATGAGAGAGTTAAGGCTTGTAGGAGTGGGGAGGTGAGAGGTTGGGAGTTTTGGGAGTTAGGGAAATTAGAGAGGTTAAAGGATGAGTTGAGAAAATGAAGAGATGGAGATTAAATTTGAATAATTTATTAGGTTGTGAAATTTTGTAAATGAGACCCTAATCTAGACCTATAAATAGCACACCATTCTCTTCTCTTTCCTTCACACAAAAAACAAAACAAAAATCAAAAGAAAGAAAAGAAAGACTGTAAGAGAAGAGTGCTCTTGTGCTTGGAAACTATTGCAAGGAGGAGAAGAGGAACTAGGAGTCCTTGGAGCAAGAAGTGCTTGTAGAGCTAGGAACAAGAATGAGCCCACTCTTTGTAGCTTTCAATCGCCAAATTAAGGTGGGTGATCCTATACTTTCTAATTGTAGGGATTGTATGCCTAAAGAGTAGTATAATTTTGATATGAAAATTAGAAGATAAATTCATGCTTTCATATATGTTAAATGATAGAAATGTTAACATTTGTTTAAAGAGCAAAGTATTTGTCTTGTTGCTTGCAAATGAGAAGAGAAATTGTAGCTTGCATGTTAATGTATAAATATAATTTTAGAGATATTTTGAAGAGATTTTTCTTTATAATTAAAAAGAAGTGTTTGTAAAATAAAATGAGCATACATAGCTTATAAATAACTTGTTGTAAGAGAACACAAATTTTCTAGTTGATTAAAATGAATGATTGAAATTCTTATAATCAAAGAGAAGAAATGGATTTGAAATTAGATATATAATCAAATATGAAAATTCTTCTAATCCATAAATTTCTGTTAGTAAGTAGATTTCAGTTTAAATAAATTATTTGTAGGTTAATGAAAGGATTTGATCAAATGAAAAATCAAGTTTTATGAAAAATAATAAGTTTGAACCCTTAATTTATTGTTTTAATATTTATCTCAGTCCAAGAGAGACTTTGTTTCAATATTCTAAAAAAATGGATTATTTTTTATAAACGAGTTTTGATAAAAGGAACTAAATTCAGAGTAATGTATACAAAAGTACATTAGTACATTTTCTAAACAGAAAATACACTTGGACTTACTGGTTAGCCAGTGAGCTTTACTTACAGTAGATCGTTCGAAACTTGAT